>VDFB02000019.1:14550735-14872232 GCA_007258455.2 Sequoia sempervirens
AATTCCTCCTTGGAATGATGAACCAATGCATGACCTTTGTGGCTTGAATCTATATTATCTTCCTCATGTTTATCACCCACAACTTGAGTGTTATCATAGAAAGATTTCCATAATACCATCTACTTCATGTGACAATGTTGTTACCCCATATTGATGTAAAGAAGTATGACTGCTGTCATCAAAATCAGAATAGTTGTCATTACCATTGTGTAAAGTCTTCACCCTTTTCAAGCACCTCTTCAATGAAAGCTTCATGCCCAACACTTGTAGACTCATCTTCACAAATTCTTCCATGTGTAAAGATTGCAATCTCATGAGAATGATGGGACATAATGTTGCTGTCCTCAAACAAATCAGTGATGATATCATGCCATTGTAAAGTGTCTCCATCATTATGCATAGTCGAATCACTAGTGGCTGCTCCACCAACTTCCACATGCACTGACCTATCTTGGACCTTCAAATCACAATCTGTTTCTTCACCATGAAAGGATGAAGTAATGCTAGACTCACCTAATGAAGCATCACAAGAACCCATACCATCATGTGGCTGCCCTAATGTAACTGATTTTTCTTCAACCATCACCTGCTTTTCTTCAATCTTGGAGTCATCATGAAGTGTCATGTGGTCCATATCTTTTTCTATGCAAATCCGATTTTTGTTTTCCATAGGATCAGTTATATGTTGATCACTAACTGCTGCAAATTCATTGTAAAGATTTCTAGACACTTCACCTGTAGAGATTTCTTGTTTCTCATTATCCTTCCGTTTATATTTTTCAAACATCATTAGATATCCCCCTTTAAATTCAGAATCACTCATCAAATCATACAAATTCTGCATCAATTCATACATGGATCTGTCAAAAGCCATAACGTCTTCGTTCTAAATTTCAATGACTCACCCAACAGGATGGCAGGAGACCGCTCTGTTACCACTGTAATATCCCTTGCTGATATAGATGTGAAAAATGAAGTTTTGCACCCAAGGAATATTGTCAAACAATTCATATGCAAAGTCTGATTTTGCTGGTACAGAATTTCAGTCTGATTGTATGCTTGAGAAGTAATGATAAAATGCTTCAAATGCTTATGAATCAACACTACAATGATTAAACTACATTCTAAATGCAAATATGACTCTTTTTGATCCTTTTCAATGCACATAAATGATTTCTATACGCAAACTAATCACCTACAGCCAAGTGACATTTTGTCATACAATTGGCATGCATACTAATTAGCTGAGTATGAATGATATTAAAATGCTTAATGACAACAATATATAACCAGCAACTGATCTCTCCTTGATTGAAATGATTTATTCAATACAATGCTCATACAAGGTAGCCAAGACTCTTGGCAATTACAATATTTTTCCAATTTACAACAATGCTGGTAATAATATGCATCTACAACTGCAAATATGATTATACTAAATACAATGCTAGAAGTTGATAGAAATTCAAAGAACCTGGCCTCATGAAGCGCCTTGGATGAGAGACGAAGTAGCAATCAACAACAAGCCCAAATAATATTCTCCAAGCCCAAATCAAATTGCTTAAGTTGCCGCCCTTGTTCTTGCCTGACAAATGTTTAAATAATTAATTGTAGCACCAAACTCCTTCCAATTTGCCCCTAAAAGGATTGTCTCGACGATAGGAATTGAATGCAACAATACCCAAAATGATTGGCTTTCTCAATCAAAAGATATGAGCAAAAACACGAGACTCACATAGGCTGATCAGCCTCCATGACAGCAGATTATGAAGGTCTGAAAATGCAACTGAAACTTTACAAAATATCACCCAAAATACTCCCAAAGGGAGCACCCTTATTCTCCTCAATGAATCGATGCAAAAATGGAAGTCAACAAACAATTTTCTGCATACTCCAAACCAAGTCGACCTCTATGAAAGCTGAAGTAATATGCAATAAGCTCAATGTGAAAGACTGACTATCTTCCACTCACAATGCAACCCTTTGGAGGAATATTTCACCACCTCAGTTATGCTAATCAAAGGAAGTTTTCGTTTCCTATGATTCAAAGATGAAATCTGCAGAAACCCTTGGCTCCACAAGAGAAATTATCAAATAGCAATAGCAAATCTGGATGATGAGACAATGGCTGGCCTCACCTATTTATTCTTTTTTCACCAAGAGGTCGGCCCACAATCTAGAAGCTTCTAGAAATAATATAATATTTTATTATATTTACACTTTATTATAATAATATAAAATATAACTCATAAAGTGCAAATATGATATCCAACACAATATGTTATCCAACGATATGTTTTCTAACATGATGTGTTATCAAATAGTATGGTGTCAAACAGTGTGTTATCCAACATTATGTTTTCAAACATGTTATGTTATCCAACATCCAAAATATCATGAGAAATGACTATCCAATGCATCCGATGAGCCAACCAACGCCTGGGTAACTGCCAAGAGGACCTTCTAACCATGCTCTATTAGCCTACAAGGATCAGGAATAGGCTAATTCCTCTAAACTCTAACACTCATGAAAAAGGGGACATTACAGATGAGTAGAGCATACCCTAATGGCTAGAAATGTAGCAGTCTAGACTATAGAGCAATGTCCCTTCCTAGCTGTGTAAATGTCTTCAAGGCTTAAGTTGTTGAATGATATCATTTTTGAGAACTGAATGAAACAAAAAACTAGATAGTAGAAAGTGGTGGTAGGCTGAAGGCACAAAGGAATAACTATTACAAATGTAATGAATCATTGAATATGTTTTATTAGGGTTGGATAAGGGGGTGTGGGGCTTTGTGGGACCCCCACACCCCTTTAAAAAGTTTATTTTTCATTTTCTAAATGTCTCAGATATCCTTGATTGTCCAAGAGATAGCTAGATTCCTCATGGATGTTTCTATTTCATTAGCGTCGTTTTCAAATTATGTCAAAGTTTTGAGGAATTTAGGGGATGGCCAAGGCATGCACTTGTTAGTGGAAACGCCATGGGGGACATGGATGACAATTTAATGGTTGAGGATGTGTCCCCATGGAACACATCATGAAGTCTAACCTCTGTATATAGTGGTCTTTACGACATTGGGATTGACCATATATAGAGAAACTTCAACTAGATTGGTAATCTCTATTGTTGCTTAGTTGGATGGAAAGTATATCAAATGAAAAAATTCCTTTTTGAATGAAGATTTAGTGGAGGAGGTCCATGCGAGGCGGCCACAAGGGTTCTAGGTTCCAAGAAAAGAACATTTTATATGTAGGTTGGGTAAGTCCTTGTATTGAGGTAAGTAGGTTCCTAGAACTTGGTTTATCAAACTTGATTGACACTTTAAAGCTTCAAGGTTTAGAGGAAGTTTTTGATCTAGATCTCTATATAGAAATTACTAGTAGTGGCATTATGATACTAGTTGTTATGTTGACAATCTTGCCATCAGTTTGAGTGGAGCTAAGTTAATTCAGAAGGTGAAGTTTCATGTAGAGCAAGTTATAACATATAGTTTCCTTATCTTTTGTTCAAGCAACATTAAGGCAGTTGTAAATATAGGGTGTGAGGCAATGCGGCTGTGAAGGACTTGGTCAATCTTCAATTTGGCCCCATTACATTTTCTCCAATCTTGTGATCATCAAGGAGTCCTCAAGACGGTGAAAAAATTCAATCTTTAATGCCCACACCAAGCATATTGAGGTTCATCATCATTACATCAGCCATTTGGTTGATGGTGAAGATGTTTGTCTTTATTATTTCCTTATAGAGGAGCAAATTGCAAACATATTGATTAAACTACTTAGTAGAGATTAATTTATCAAATTTAAAGATAAGCTTGGAATAATATTTGTTTTAGTCATTGGAGGGTTGTTGGATATATTATAGATAGATTTAGTGGTTTAAACTAGCACCCAATTAGGAGAGTTGTTTATTACTTTTTTAAAATTTCATTTTTATTTGCTTGGTAGGTTGTTTCTCCAATTGTCATTTTGGCTTCCCTTTGTAAGCTTATTTAAAAGGCACATTTAAGTGAAGGCACATCTTTTGTTTTTGGCTTTAATTATGCCGAAAGTCTTTTCTATTTCTCTGATAATGTGGAATCCTTGACTTTGTCAAAATTTCAAAATTGTAGGGCCAACATTTCCCTCGTGTGAATTTGTTTATCTTAGAAAACCTTATGTTTTAGTTTGTTTGTTGGTGAGTGATTTTGGGGTCTATATTAATATTTTCATGTTGAGAAATTTGGCCGCTCTTGGCTAACTCTTGCACACCCACTATTGCTATTTGACAATGTGTAGATTACATATCGACATTGTTAATATCTGCAACCAATAATTGTTGCACATTTGCTATGTAGTGGTTGGCCACTATCTAGTATCTCTCTAGGGTGGTGGTAAGGTGATTGATTTATATATCATTTTGCTTGATCAAGTTCTTGAATTCTTCCCTTGGTGTGGTGCTTGTTTTTGTTACTACCTTTGAAATTATGCGGGTTTGTATAAGTTGGCGCCATTTTTCCAATCCATGTTTTGGACTTTTACTAGCAATTGAGTGCATAAGGAATCCATGCTAGCTCCTCTCTAGAGTGTTTAGGATCATTTCCTTTCATGCACAATTTAGGAAATAATATGCTTGCTATACATTAACCTTTTTCACCTTTGCCACCAAATCTTCAAACAATTTATTTGTCACTTCTTTGCCCATCTTGTGGCTCATGGAGCTACCATGATTTTTACTCATGTGATCAAGCAAAACAATTGTTGTAAGTTGGAAACCATTAAAAGTTCGGGCTGATTGGTCAACATCACGAGCTTGTCAACTAAGGCTTGGCTTATGTCCTTAATGGCTTGTTGATGCACATTTGTAATGTCCCCATTTTTCGGTGTCCTTATTTGGGCTAGTTTGGTTTTGACTCACTATTTTTAGTTAGTACTATATTTAGTAACTGGTCCTAGCAATAGCGCAGTGCAAGGTTTACTGTTTGGGCAGTGTGTGGTAGTTGTTAGGTGAACTCTAATGTTTTGTGCCAGTTTCGTGATTTGGAGTATATACTATTTACTATTTTTAGCAGTTGATATAAATAGTAAGTCTATTTTTGGTAGTTGGTCTCAGATCCATAGTGTTCTCAGCAATGTTATTTCTATAGTGGCGTTGGAGAGCCTAAGGTTGGATTATTTGATATTTGCTTTTTATTAGTCACTTAAGTTAAACTTAAGTGAAGGGGTTAGGGGGTCATGTAAAAGTACCTTGGAACCTAATGTAATGACTTAACGTTGTTTTAGAAGACAACAAAAGCGAAATAGTTTCCTTATGAGCATAGATGCCCAAGGGAGGTATTTTGAATAAAATAAAATCAAACTGACCCCTTGGCCTAGTTGCACAACGCTGTTTTAAAAGAGGGGCCATGTATTTCAAGTGGATGCCTAGAAAAGAGGTTTATTTATCATTTTCAAAGGCTAATGTTATGCCTCATAAGGTGGGATGCCTAGTTTGGGCTTAATGCTAATTTTAAATTAAAAATCAAAAGTGGAATTTTGGAGGCAAAAAACACCCCTCTTGGGGTAATTTCATGTCATTTCGTTGAAGTGAAATGAGAGGGAAATATATTCAAATTCAAATGCAAGTTGCCCTAATTCTTCCCTCACTTCGTAAATATGAGTTTGAGCTCTCATTTGCATATGGGTATTTTGGCAACTTAAGGAGATTTTGGTGGAATTTCTCCAGGATTCGAAAACCCTCTTCTCATGTTGTTGGTTTCAGTGGTGAGAGACCCACCCTAGCTGGTTGGTATTTTGGCTTTGAAATTTCAGTGTTTTATCTTGCTGTTGGAGTATTTTGGTGTGGATAGAATGAAGTTTTTGTAGTTTTCTAATGTGGGTTTGGAACTATGGTTTTGGTGTGTGGATTTCTTGATTTTAGTGAGAGTTTGCTGCTGTTTACTGCCTTTTTTGAGGTCTGATACAAATTTCCAGAGGTTTGAAACTTTATTTTTTGAGCAACTGGAAAGGGCAAATTTGAGTATAATTTGGTGGTGCTTTGGAAATTACATCTAGGTATTGTTTCTTTGGAATCTCCTTGGTTAGGCGTCCATTTCAAGCTGCTGTTTGAGATTTATTGGAGAGCTGGTGATTTATTGGAGCTAGTCGACTACCTTGGGATTAACGCCACTTTTTGGGTATTGGGGCAGCAAGCATGTAATTTTGGTCTGTGCATTTCTATGGTAAAAATTGCTGCTGATGTCACATTTTCAGGTCTGAAATATGATTGTTAAACTTCAGATTTCAATTGTTGAGTTGCAATGTTTAGTTGTTGATGTTTTGTAACCTTATTTCCTTAGCATGTTCATGAATATTTCAATGTATGCACTCAATGAAATAAATGGAAATCAAACATAAAACTCTTTTGCAACTTTTGTCTTATTCTGAAAACGATACACAAAAAAATAAAATAAAAATCAGGGCATTATTACAGTGGTATCAAAGCGCAAATCTTCTTGCTAGCCAGTGGGTGATGCAAACCTATGAGCCTTAGTGATAGAGAAAGAAGGTACTTTGAGAGATTAAGGAAAAAGGAAGAGGAGTTGTGGGAAAGTTGGCCTTTTGTGGAAGAGGGACAACACTTAGAATCACATTCAGTTGAATCAACAAGTTTCAAAAACATGGGTGAAAGGGGTGAAGAAGCTGGAAGAGAAAATGTTGAACTAGATCGGGTGATGCTTCTGTTGGATGTTGTGGTTAGGGGACACCGGGAAACCAATCAGCGTCTAGCACGGTTGGTTGAGGGGCTGAATCGATTGGGAGTCAAGAACGGAGGTAACAGAGGCAATAATGGGTAGGGTAATGACATGGGTTAGCATGGAGTAACCAATCAGCAGAATAGGGCAGACATGGCTAGGCCTCCTATGCCTATATTTCCACCAAGAGTAGAGGCACAACCCAATTAGGAGCTTACCTAAGTTGAGTTGCAGGATCAATTTAGACAAGATTGGATTGATATAGTGCCTAACTTCCAGATTGACATCACTTCGGGATTATATAGATCTCAAGATGAGGCATACACCCAACAGGGGCAATAGAGAACATCATAATGACTTACGAAGGAAAGTTGGAAAACTTAGCCTTCCTTATTTTGACGGGTCTGGTGAGATTTCAGCAAGAGCATGGGTTCAAAGGGTGGACACATACTTCAATCCAAACCCCATGCCAAAAGAAGAATCCATAAAATATGCTACTATGCACCTTGATGGAGTTGCACATAAGTAGTGGCATCATGGGATGATCATAATGGGGCATGCTCAAATTACATGTTATACTAAGTTTATTGAGAGACTCATAGAGAGGTTTGATAAGAAGGATCTAAAACTTCATTTTAAGGAGGTGGCAAAGTTGAAACCTTGTTCAATGAAGAGCAGGTGGTTGAAGAGAAGTTCATAGTAGAAAAATCAAATGAAGTGATTGATTTGAAACTTGATGAATGTGAGATTAAGCCTCAGGATGGCTCTTTGGTCATGCATGCAACTGTTGTAGCAAGGAGGAATTGATGAAACAACAGCCTTGTATACACCCTTAGAGCTATCAAATGAAGTTGAGGCACCTTTAGATAATGGGCATGTTGAAAACAAAAGGGATGATATCTTCAAATCAGCTAATAATGATGACATTTTACCTCATGTTGGTAATGGTGACATAGGTGGCTTTGGGTTTGACTACCAAACCAAGCCTTTGGAGAGAGATGCTTATGATGATTTCAGTCCTAATGAGTTGGAAAGTGACTTATTCAGAAAGACAACTACTCCTGAGAAGCACAGTGAATGCTTATTCTCTAAACAAAGATATCAACCTTTGTACACATGGGATTCGGGTGTGTTTGCACCTAAGTATGACAAGGATCCACAATGGGATGAATTTCCTTTTGATTGTAATGATGTCCTTACTTCATCCCAAGAGCCATGCATAGAGGATAGCATCGACAGTGATGTTTTCGATCTAGAAAATAAATTTGATTTCACATTGCCGGTAGCTGATCTTGAGCACAGACCTTGTGGCATGGTTGATTTGAATTCACAGTTCACTATTGGGGTTAATAAGGGAGAGACACAGGTGGTTTGGGACAGCCTTGGAGACTTTGATGATAGGTATGAGTCTAATTCTGATTTTTACATGCAACATAATAGCAGTTCGTTACCCATGTTTGATCATGATTGGAAGGGACAAGTCTTGGTATTTGCTGAAAATGAGGTGCATATTCTATCAAGTTTGGACAACAAACATATGCATGTGAAAAACTTAATTCAAAGTGCATCAAGAGGACAAAATGAGCTTAATATCTCATTTTCTGATTTGCAAACAATGAAGAGCTCTATGAAAGAATTTAAAACAACTTACACATGATGTATGATAGAGATATAGCCACCAACTTTGCAGATGAGACTTTGTCCTTGACTAAGCAATTAAGGGAAGAGGTTAGTGAGCTCACCATTGAGCTTAATTCTACGAAGCTTGCTTTGGAAAGTGTCCAAGGGGCACTTCTTGAAGCAAATAATCAGCTCTATGAGGCTCAACATTTTATAGACCAGACGAACAGAGGAAGGGCTAAGGAGATCAAACAGGTAATGAAGGAGCTTGATTTCATTCAGGTGGAATATGATCTTGCACATTGTCCTAAAAAACCAACAGATAGGAGTTTGGATCTGCTGGAGGATTGGTCTGATTTGGAGTTGAGGATAATCATCAGCTTGTTGATAATCCTTTATTTGAGTGGGATGCTGATTTGACTCATGATAATCCACTTTTCGAGTTGGATGACGAAGACCTAACCAATTGCAATGATGAGAGTGGATTCGATTACAAGATTTGGGACCCAGGTGCAGTTTCCAGTGATGAGGTGTTGTCTCAGGATTGGAGTAGTGGGTCAACTTCTAGTATTAGTACTGCTGCCCACTTTCCGATCAGCTTGTGCATGACTTCGGGTTCGGATCTGCAGATGAGTTGAATGGTTTCTTCAGTCCAACAGTTGAGTAGTTTGTGGTTGGGGCTGGATGGTAGAGGTGATTTGATCCTAGGAGATGATTCTGTTGCTACTTCCATACTCATCTCTTCTATGTTTTTAGTTGGATTTCAGTTTGATTACCATTGCCCTTACATTTTTTCGTTGGTTATTGGAGATGACATCTTTTGATGAGCAGACTTATTTTGAGTTTTGGCAGGCTTTTGGGTAGCTAGCTGTGAGTGTTTTTCCGGACACAGTTCATTCATTTATTGCTTCCATTCTAGTGAGTGATGCTCATTGTAGTTACTTCATGGAGATGATATGCATTATTTTAGATGTTGTCTTGATGATTATAGTGGTTTGGGTGTTCAAAACCTTTCTTTTGACACTTGGAGGTTAAGTGTTGATGTTATGATTTTGAGTTGCGACGATAGAGGCATTTCCTGGTTAGTAGATTTTAGTGATGTGGTAGTGATTGACTTGCTTCATATTTGGGGCACCATGAATTGTGATGCTAAGGTTTATTTTTTATGGTTGAGTAGGGTGTTTTTAATGTTGTTCAAGATCGTGATTGGCAATGAGTTTGCTGGTGTGGTTTTCTCTGAGTTGCCTTGGTAGGATATGTTTCATGGCATTGATTTCAATTCTTTCAGTTATTTCAGTATGGGCTTTGATGATGTTTACTTTTTGGGGTTCCAGGATAGGGGAGTGCAGTTTGGGCACAATGGTATGACAGTTATGATCAAAGTGGTGCAGTGTCAGCATGGTGGTTCCTTTCTAAGACTAACTTGGAACCCTGGGATCATATTCTTTGGTTCTCTTAGTTCAACAATTGTTTGGGATGAGAGAGCTAGTGTTAATTTTCTAGAGTTTACTCTTGTGGCACATCAGTTTGGTTCTCTCAAAGAGCATTTCTTTGAGGGGTTGATTGAGCTTACGCAGTATTTGATTACTCTTCTTACAGGAGGTTTTCAGGACGTCTCTTGTGGTGGTACCTCGTAGGACAATGCTTTGAGCAAATGGTGCTACAGATCTCCTAGGTTGACTTGGGACCCTGGGATCTTACTTGGTTTTAAGGTGGATCAGTTTGTTGTTGTTAATTTTAAGTGAACAGATTAAATGCACAGAAAAATAATTCGAAATCAGACAAAATAACACAGCATATACCCTGGGAAAACCCTCCTCTTGAGGGAGAAAAACCCAGCAACAAAGATCTCTCTTATATTTGATGTAACAGTGGCAATTTACACATTACAATGAGGTCTAACACAAGAACGATATACAACACCTGACAATATGGAATGACAGATGGCAACCTGGAAAATCACACCTGGCAATGACTGAACACAAATCTGGCAGTGTTCGCTTTGTGTTGAATGGTCTTCAATCTGTACACTGGATTGTCTTCAATCTGTGCTAGCTCAACACTGTGTAATGTTCGCCTTGTTGATCTGATTGAACTGAATAGACTTCGATCTGTTTAAGTCCGCACTGAATACAAGATTGGCGCTGCTTATGTTGCCCTGTAACTTGTATTCGCACCTGATAATAAGTTTGCACTTGATACTATAGAACTTATGTGAATGTCGAACTGATGATGATGTAGTCGAACTCCACCATATAATATATTCGCATTTGAACAGATTTGCACTTAATCAGATTCGCACTTAATTGAAGTGAATGACCGAACTCAGTTATTGTGTTTACAATGGATGAATCAAGGAGTATATGTACAAGTGAATGAGAGAGACGCCTCTCTTAAAATCCTTCATGTCGGCCTCTAATGATAGTCGGCCTCAAATAAATATTAAATATCTTCTAATGAATTTCGAATCCTTTTATGTCGGCCATAATACAAAACAATAAATATAAATTGTATAGCCAACGGCTATCATCCAATTTATGATACCATGAAGGAGCTGAGCTGGAAGGAGCTACCGAAGCTGCTATATCATTAACACTCCCTCTCAGCTAGGGAGAGAACTTCTAGCTGCATAAAATGAATCATCTCCATATGAGGTCCATCTGCCATCATTGCCTGCAATCAGATATAAAGAGAGAAATATCACCTCAATGTGATATTAGATATCGTCTCGATATCAATCATCAAATGGTAAGTACTAGTGTTCATCACTTGCGTGATGTTGTCACCTCAATGTGACTTTCACCATGGCTCTCCCAGAGGGTGAAACACAAGTACAAGAGGATCATCACGGACTCTCTCGCGTGATGTTGTCATGGAGTCACACACATGACATCCACCATGACTCAGCTCAGAGGATGGAAACGAGGGCTTTCACCTCAAATTCTTCCGTCACAGAAGAAAGTGCAATAGTAAGTACAAGTGTTCATCACTTGCGTGATGTTGTCACCTCAACGTGACTTTCACCATGGCTCTCAGAGGGTGAAACACAAGTACAACATATGTCATGGAGATTACACACATGACATCCACCATGACTCATTTCGAGGGTGGAAACAAGGGCTTTCACCTCAAATTCTTCCGTCCGCGAAAAATGCATTAACAAGAGATTTCACCTCGAACTTCTCTGAGAAGAACTCATTAAACAAGGCTCACGATAAAGAGACTCATACTCGTCAAAGGCTGGATTCTCCACCATACCAAGCTTGTCACCGAGTATACAAACTTTATCACGAGAGGCTTGGTGAGAATATCTCCCGTCGCTCGTAGTGCTAATGTACCTCAATTGTACAGCCTTCCGCAGTACCATATCTCGATATAGTGGTACTTGATCTCAACATGCTTGGTTCTGTCATGAAACACAGGATTGGACAGCTTCACACAACTCTGATTATCACAATGAATAATGGTAGGCTCCTTTGATTGTCCAAACAATCCTGCAAGGAGCTTACGAAGCCACACTGCTTCCCGAGTTGCCATGCAAGCTGCAATGTATTGACCTGGCGTACTCAATGCTTTCTGAAGATTGCTTCTGTTGCACCGAGAATCATAAAGCGGAAACAAGCGGCCGGAGGTGCTCTTTCGATCACAATGACACACACCTTGTCGAGAATCGGTGAAACCAAGTACTCCAAGTACGCATCAGTATACTTCAACCCATATCCAAATGCCGCGCCAAGTATCTCGAGGATATGTTTAGCTGCAACAAGATATGTCATCTCGGATCGCATAAACTGGCTAAGTGCACTCACTGCATAGCAAATATCAGGTCTAGTGTTAACTAGATACATCAAGGATCCAATCAGCTGTCTGTACAACGTAGGATCCACCAAATCTGAACTAGCTGCAGCCTCCTTCAATTTATGAAGATTGGTCTCCATGGGAGTAGACATGGATTTGCAATCCATCATGCCAAATCTCTTAAGTATGTCAATGGTGTACTTCCCTTGATTTAAAATCATACCATCTGACCTCTGCCAGACTTCTAAACCAAGGAAGTAATGCATGAGCCCAAGGTCCTTCATCTCAAATTCAGAAGTTAAATCCTTCTTGCATTCAAGAATCAGGTGATCTTCTCCAGTGAGGATTAGATCATCAACATATAAAACCAAAATTAATGCATCACCATTGATTACCTTGAAGTAGAGATTTGATCAGCATCATTCTTCAAGAAACCCAAGCTTGATAGATACTGATCAATCCTTTCGTACCATGCACGAGGAGCCTTAAGACCATACAAGGCCTTCTTCAGCTTGCAAACATGTGACTCCTTCCCATGAATCTCAAATCCATCAGGTTGCTCTATGTAAACCTCTTCCTCAATCACTCCATTGAGAAAGGCTGTCTTCACATCCATCTGGTGAATCTTCCATCCTCTAGATGCAGCAATAGCAATGATGGTTCTGACAGTGTAGCGAGCAAAGGAGCAAAGTCTCATCATAATCAACTCCCTCTTTTACGAGAAAACCCACGAGCCACAAATCTTGCTTTGTACTTCTCAATGCTTCCATCTGCGGCATGCTTAATCTTGAATAGCCATTTAGAAGATACCACGGACTTGCCCTCGGGTCTAGGAACGATATCCCAAACATCATTCTTGAGAATTGATTGATACTCCTCTGTCATAGCATCTCTCGGACTTGAAGACTAGATGCTTCCTCAACACAGGAAGGCTCGGATTCTATAATCTGACTCATCAAGGCAACATAACTGGAGAACTTATGTGGCCTTTTGCTTTCTCTGAATGTGCCTCTAGGAGCTGCAAAGCTTTCAGCCTCTTGCATAGTGCGACTAGCCCATAGAGGTCTCTTTCTCCCAATAACAATGTTAGTAGGCCCATCAGTAGGTTCCAAGGGTTCAACTGGATCAAGATCTTCCTTTGGTTCCATTGTCTCCCTTTGAATCTCAGGAGTATGGTCAACTTCCATGTCCTGAGGAGACTCTTCATTATCAATCCCCATATGAATCCCTCTGGATCTCCTAAATGCAACATCTTCCTCGAATGTGACATCCCTACTGATCTCTGTCAACTTCTGACCTGGAATGTAAATTCTATAAGCTTTTGATGTCTCACTGTAGCCCACAAATATTCCCTTCTTGCTAGAAGGTTCCAGCTTGGTTCTCTTTTCTTTGGGAACATGAACATAGACAGGACAACCGAAGATCCTCAAGTGACTGACTTCAGGCTTCTTCCCTGTAAAGGCTTCTTCTGGAGTCATATTTTCCAAGATCTTATGAGGACTTCTGTTCTGAACATATACAACTGTCCTGGAAGCTTCTGCCCATAGGAAAGTTTGCAAATCTTGATCATGGATCATGGCTTTTGCTGCTTCCACAATTGTTCTGTTCTTTCTTTCTGCAACACCATTTTGTTGAGGATTATAGGGAACACAGAGCTCCCTCTTAATCCCTAATGCGCAGCCCTTGCATGTACCTTCGTGCTCCTGGTTGAATTTAGGAAGGCCCGTCACCATCTTCTCCATAATGGGTAGGGCTCGGAAGTGTAAGTGAGCCAATCTCCGATGCCAGAGATCACAAAGACTGGAAGAGTCATGAACCAATGCTTGGAGAGGATGTGAGCAAACTTTGTAGAGGTTATCATATCTAACTCCAATTACTTGAGCATCCTTGAAGCTAGAGTTCTGCATCCACACTAGAACTTTGCCTTTGGAGAAGGCAACTTGATATCCTTTATCTTCCAAGGCTGAAATAGAAATAAGATTACGCTTGATTCCGGGAACATAAAGGACATTACCCAATTGAAACGATATGCCGGAATCCAAGTGAAGTGTGGAGGTTCCAATTCCTTTTACGGAGTAGCTGGCATCATCTCCAATGATGACTTGTTCAGAAGATTCCTTTTCCACCAAACTCGATAAGTGCTCCTTGAAGCCGGTTATGTGACGAGAGGCACCACTGTCGATTATCCAAGTGTTGGTGTCAGAAGGTACACAGCTTGATAATGCTGAATGAGACAGATATTTACTTGAATCCTCAACCTTCAAATCATACACCATCTTGACAAACTGAACAAATGAGATAATCTGAGTGCAATAATCTGATCACGATCCTCAAACCCGCTCTGATACCATGTTAATTTTAAGTGAACAGATTAAATGCACAGAAAAATAATTCGAAATCAGACAAAATAACATAGCATATACCCTAGGAAAACCCTCCTCTTGAGGGAGAAAAACCCAACAACAAAGATCTCTCTTATATTTGATGTAACAGTGGCAATTTACACATTACAATGAGGTCTAACACAAGACCGATATACAACACCTGACAATATGGAATGACAGATGGCAACCTGGAAAATCACACCTGGCAATGACTGAACACAGATCTGGCAGTGTTCACTTTGTGTTGAATGGTCTTCAATCTGTACACTGGATTGTCTTCAATCTGTGCTAGCTCAACACTGTGTAATGTTCGCCTTGTTGATCTGATTGAACTGAATAGACTTCGATCTGTTTAAGTCCGCACTAAATACAAGATTGGCGCTGCTTATGTTGCCCTGTAACTTGTATTCGCACCTGATAATAAGTTTGCAATACTATAGAACTTATGTGAATGTCGAACTGATGATGATGTAGTCGAACTCCACCAGATAATATATTCGCATTTGAACAGATTCGCACTTAATCAGATTTGCACTTAATTGAAGTGAATGACCGAACTCAGTTATTGTGTTTACAATGGATGAATCAAGGAGTATATGTACAAGTGAATGAGAGAGACGCCTCTCTTAAAATCCTTCATGTCGGCCTCTAATGATAGTCGGCCTCAAACAAATATTAAATATCTTCTAATGAATTTCGAATCCTTTTATGTCGGCCATAATACAAAACAATAAATATAAATTGTATAGCCAACGGCTATCATCCAATTTATGATACCACGAAGGAGTTGAGCTGGAAGGAGCTACTGAAGCTGCTATATCATTAACAGTTGTTTCTGGAGTTGTGATGACATTGCTTGAGGACAAGCAATCTTTGGGAAGGGAGGACTGTACTGTCCCCATTTTTCGGTGTCCTTATTTGGGCTAGTTTGGTTTTGACTCACTATTTTTAGTAAGTACTATATTTAGTAACTGGTCCTGGTAGCAATGCATTGCAGGGTTTCCTGTTTGGGTAGTATGTGGCAGTTGTCAGGTGAACTCTAATGTTTTGTGCCATTTTGGTGATTTGGAGTATTTACTATATATTATTTCTAGCAGTTGTTGTAAATAGTAAGTCTATTTTCGGTAACTGGTCTCAAATCTATAGTGCTCAACAGTGTTATTTCTATGGTGGCGTTGGAGAGCCTATGGTTGGATTATTTGATATTTGCTTTTTATCGGTCACTTAAGTTAAACTTAAGTGAAGGGGTTAGGGGGCCATGTAAAAGTACCTTGGAACCTAATGTAATGACTTAACATTGTTTTAGAAGGCAACAAAAGTGAAATAGTTTCCTTACGAGCATAGACGTCCAAGGGAGGTATTTTGAATTAAATAAAATAAAAACGACCCTTTGGCCTAGTTGCACAACGTTGTTTGAAAAGAGGGGCCATGTATTTCAAGTGGATGCCTAGAAAAGAGGTTTATTTATCATTTTTAAAGGCTAATGTTATGCCTCATAAGGTGGGATGCCTAGTTTGGGCTTAACGTCAATTTTAAATTAAAAATCAAAAGTGAAATTTTGGAGGCAAAAAGTTGGACGCCCCTCTTGGGGTAATTTCATGTCATTTTGTTAAGTGAAATGAGAGGGAAATATATTCAAATTCAAATACATGTTGCCCTAATTCTTCCCTCACTTTATAGATATGATTTTGAGCTCTCATTTGCATATGGGTATTTTGGCAACTTAAGGAGACTCTGCTGGAATTTCTCCAAGATTTGAAAACCGCTGGTTGAGGATGAAAACCCTTTTCTCATGTTGCTGGTTTTGGTGGTGAGAGACCCACCCATCTGGTTGGTGTTTTGGATTCAAAGTTTTAGTGTTTTATCAATAGAAAGCTCAGACCAAGTCTGTTTTCAGATTTATTTCTCTTGCAGCGATTTCAATATAAAATCAGATTGTAAACATTACTTCAGACCTGGTATTCATGAAATTACAGCTAACAGAGATCTCCTGGTTAGCATGCAGCGTATCCTCTTCTCCAACCCGCACTCCCCAATGTCTAGCGTCCTTCCCTAGCATCAAAACTCCTCACAAATTGCTCGGAAAGTGATGGAAACAGCCTCTTAAGAGTCCGTACAGCACCCCTGACAAGGCCGTACATTCCTGGAAGGGCGATTTGCTGTAGTAAATCCAAAGCTCCACTAAAAATTCCAAGTGAGCTCTAGAAATGATCGCCATAAGCAGAGGAATAGATAGGACTAATACCCATTTGGAAAATAAAATACGTTATGAGCAAAAACGTTGGTCACGGGAGCACAAATGAAGGAACCCAAAATCACTAAAAGTCTCCACCAAAATGGTTAGAAATCTCTCCAAATATGTTCTCTAGAAGTAACAAGCCAAAACCATCAGATTTCACCTCAAAATGTATCAAAAATCTTCATCCAAACCCTGAAAATCTGCGACTTGAAGCACATATGATGCTCGTGAAATGAAGCCTCCAAATTGCCTTCCTGATACGGTATTTCACGCACGGGGAAGGTGTCCATGCAGAGGTTTTCGTCTCCTGCAAGTCAATTCAAAGCCAGAGCCCAGCTCCCAGCCAGTCCTCAAGAAAGCTCCAATATCCATCGCCCCAAAATGAGCCTCAAAAAGAACTTTTAATTTTTTTTCTCTAGCAACCCTAGTTTGCACTCCAAAACTCCATAAAATTGATTTAAATTAATTTTAATTATTTTCCCTCCATGGCTTGGGCGCCCAAAATAAGTATTATAATATTTGGCTTTTAAAATCAACTTTCTAGTCATTAAACTAGGCGCCCTTGGTCTATTTTTTAATTGAGTCCCCTTATGTCCCCTTTTTAATTTAACATTATAAAGTCACTTTTAAACACATTTCCCAAAGTGCCTCAATTAATTAAATAATCTCCCAAGGTGACTTAATCTTCTGAATGTGCACGATGACTAGCCTGACCGGGCTAGCCTACCAAGTTTGGTCAATCCTAGTTGACTTACTATTTTTAGTAAGTTCCAAAAATAGTAAGTAATACACCCTGAAACTTGAGCTGGAGAGAAACCAAGACGCCCAAGAAGGCTCACCAACGACTGTAGTGTTGAACCAAACCCCCTGCTATAAATAGCACTTACTAAAAATAGTAAGTGTCTCCGAATCAGACCCAACTAATGGAAGGTGTCACAAAATGGGGACATTACAAATACATGGAAGTTTTTGGGCTAATTGTGATTACAGGAAAATTGTTTTGGTGAGAAAATTGAAGGATTCTTAGGGTTGAGTCTTTTGGTAAATCTATAATTTATTAATTTCTAGTAGAGTCTCAAGGGTCAAGTCTGTGAGCAGGTAAATATATATATTTTAATTTTTTTAGAGTGAATTTGAATGGTTATTCACTTATTTTGTAAACCAAACTGTGAACTGTGCAAATCTGGACAAACTTGTAGAATTAACAAAATATTGCTTTGTTGTTTTTTATGTGTATTTTAGTGATTATAAAATACATATTTGGTGTTTTGATGCATTTTTGAATGATTTAAAGTGAAGGTTTTTGTCAAGTTTTTTGATGAATAATTAACTAGAAAGGTATGAGAAAAATTAAGGTGAATTTGATTAGAAGAAAAAATATTTTGGTGAGAAAGTTGAATTTTTTTTGGAGGTGATGTTTTTGGTGAATTGATATTTTCTAGTAGAGTTTTGAGAGTTCAAGTTGTTGAATATTTAAAAAAAACTGTTTGGAAGTGAATTGGAATGGTTATGTTGTGAAGTTGCTTTCTAGACCAAAATACAAACTAGTCAAATCTTAATCGAGTCCTAGAAGTAAAGAGAAAATTTAGATATTTTTAAAGATTAATTAGTTGAGGGAATCTATAGAGTCCCTTGCTTGAGATATATAAGAAATAGAACATATAAACTTATGGCTTAGAAGCCATAACGTAGAGAGGCAGAAACCACCAAAACCCAAGAAAAAACACACCACCTTGAGGGCAAAAGCCAAAAACCAATGACCCAACTTACTCCCACAAACTAAACATCACATGTGAACTAGATGGCAACCATGAACTATAGAGCACTAGTGAGCCAAAATAGTGAAATACATAGCAAACATATGAACACTAGGTATTCACTACCACAACAAAAGCCATACAAAACCAAGCAAAAAGCTAGCAGCTAGAGAACTACTTAGCACACACCCTAGTGGTCTAACCCAAAGGCCTCAATACCTCCCCAATTTGTTGTTTGCACCACCACATTGCCACTAGGTTTAATTGTAGGGTACAACACATTGAGGCAAACACTATGAATTACCTCTGCTCTTCTCTTAATCCCATGCACCCATTTACCACAAAATACTGGATTGTATGACCACTGGTAACTTTCAATCAACCTTTGTTGTGCATCACCATTAAACCAAGCAATATTTTCCCCATATTAGAGTTGCAGCCCAACACACTTGATCCTCTCATTACAAAATTGCAAGTTTTGCAACTTGACCCCTAACACACCTATGCCATGAGCATTTGTCTCCTCCCTAGATTATACACCTCTGCTGGTTGTAGCCATCATATAAGGGTGCACAGATAAAATCTCAAAAGTGGTTTGGAATCAAATTTGCAAAAGCCAAACCTCTTAGAAAGGCATCAAAAACATTTTCTGCCTGCTTTGCTACTAAGTATTGCCACACCATGGCTATGAACTGGGAAGAACATTGCACACCCAAACCTGCCTCACTTAGAACCATCTTTTAAAACCTAATGCCGTAGGTGACTAGAAATAGAAAATCAAATCTAGATGACTATTTCTTACAACAACTTTACGTTGGGGATCCTTGTCTTTCTTCACATTTCTGGTATGAGCCATTACGAGAGCATTGAAAAAAAATTGAAGTCCCATGTTGCAGCCACCTTCCAACCAGCTAGCCAAAAAACACCACCACACCAATGCCATCCTACTCTACCTTCCTCCATTATAAATTAAAGATACACACGTTCTGAGTAATTGCAAATATAGCTCTGTACATTCATCCTAAATCACCGATGATGTCCTAAATAATACCCTAAAGTGCATTAATATCCTTTGCTGCCAAATACAAAGGGGACCATAAGGTCTGAAAAAAAAATAGACCTATTTAAGGGGGTTTAAATATAAGATAGTGATCAATCGCTTCTTAAGAAGTGGGAAGGGCTATACAACACTGTGATAGGGTTCTGATCAATCTCTGTGTTAGCCAAAAAAGTCTGCCATGAAATTTAATTCTTGCTGCAGTGTAGTTTGGTTAAGAAAAAAGACAGTAATAAGGGATTAGTTGTCGTCAATTGGGTGGACAAGATTGGAGCAGGTTCTGTATACCCATGAAATGGATTCTAATGCTTATTATTGGCAAGGGGTTTGTTAGTCATTGCATCTCCCAGTTATTGACATAAAGCCTGATTGGGTGGGCTCAAATAGAGCATCTATGCCACTCGTAGCTTTAATGCCGATGGGTGCCTTAGTATGCATTAGGTCCCACTTCTTACCCTCACATTGTCTTTCTTCCATCTTTCCAGAGCATGTTGACTCCCTAGTATCTCCCTTAATCTTGAAAATTCCCTTTTGAGTCTTATGTATGGTTTTTCTCTACAACACTTTTGTTGTCGACATGTTTTTGTTAGATGAAATTTGTCTTTATCCATTTTTGACCTTTTAGCAAACTGAGATTACATGCCTATATATAGGGCTCTTAAATTTTCAATTCCAAATCACATTTGAATAATTCTCCTTTACTAGCAAGATCATAACAAAATTAGACATGACCCTCCAAAAACTTCAAAAGGACAAAGGGACTTAACTTTTTCTTAGTTCTCTTTAGTCCATTGCAAGTTCACCTCTGAATAATTCAATTTGGAGAACTGTATCCTAGTGGCCAAATTCCTCTCCTCTTGGTTGGGCCCTTCTAGGCTGAGAGGGCCTTTAGGGGTGAGTGTCAACAGACAACTCTATCATGACGTGGTCACTTTAGCTTGAGTTGGAGATCAATGTGCCAACGACTCTCAAGATACCATTGTCTATGTTGCAATAAGGTTACACACAAATTGGCGGACATGCATGTAATAAGTGTCCAAGACCAAGGCCTATTCATCCCTAGACCTGGTCTAGACTTGGTGATGTTTCCACTTATCCTTAACAAAAAAATTTGTCTAAATTAAAAACATATATAGAAAAAATGAATTGTAAATTGATTTCAGAATTTTTTGATGAATTTCAATAGATGTTAATGATTTTCAATGAATAACAAAATTCAACAAATTTATTTATAATTGTGGAATTTTGAATTTATAGAAAATATTTGACCAAATGTGGTAATTATGTATTCTAGACATTCAAAATCGCTTGATGTACGATTTGATTGAGATTTGTGGCTTTTGGCAGTTGAGTCTTTGGATAAGTTTGAATGAACATGAGAGGCTACTAAGTCCTTGTGGCAATAATGAACTCAAGACATGAACTATTGAAGTTTAATTGAGCCAAAACAAAGAATATGGATTATAGGAATAGTTAAATTTAATGGGACTGTAAATACTGAGAAAAAGATGGGGATTCTGTCGAAGGTCAAGAATTTGTCAGCAATATGAAGCCATAAAAGGATAAGAAAAATGTCTTGGAATTGAGAAGAGTTGGATAGAAGCAAGTCACTCCACAATGCCATAATAAGGCCAGTTGCTGAGTTTGAGAATAATTACAGAATTACAATAGACCAAAATAATCAAGGGTGGAGACATGCAATCTTGTATAAGTTGCACATGATTGATGGGCATGATTGATAATTTCAATTTTTTTATATGTATTCCAGTTGAAACATAAATTTAGGTAAGTTGAGAGGAGTGAGTAGAAACAGGTCTTAAATATATAAATTGTCTGGAATTTTATGTCAAGTGTTTGAATTGTTGTAGTTCTCTGCAGTTAGATGCTGCTGCTTCAGTGCTTGCTGATGGTGATAAACGGATTGTGCTTGCAAAAATCAATGCAGATAAGTTCACTGGGATTGCATTGAAATATGAAGTGAGGTATGTAGTATTTGGTACCTTTCTGCTCTGTATAGATGATGAAGTGTGTAGAGAGAATATAGAGTTCATTATGCTGAAACATGGGTTGCTTCAGCTAAGAGATCATAATATTTGGTTATTTCTTTCAAGCAAGATCTTGGATGTTTGGTTAAGTATGCTTATGTCACATGGTATATGTGCATTCTAGTCTAAATAACTTTAGCGATATTCTTGTGTAATTAAAACTTATGTGCGATTTTGGGACAAATAGGCATGAACAGGGTTGGAAACTCAGTGAGGCTCTGGGATTTCTCAATTTCTTGGTGTTAACAGCAGAGTTTTTGATCAAATATTTTTAGCTAATGTGCTTGAATTTTATTCTGTGGTTCAGTGCATATCCAACACTGAAGTTTTTCATCAAAGGCTTCCCCACAGAGTATACAGGTCCACGAAAGGCAGAATTGCTTATTCCTTATTTGCACAAAATTGCTGCACCGGATGTTTCAATCCTTAAATCAAATCATGAAGTTCAGGAATTTATTGAAGGATCGAATAAAATGTTTCCCATGTTTATTGGTTTCGACGTCAATGAATCACTACTAGCAGGTCTTGCAAAGCAATACAAAAAAAGAGCATGGTTTGCAGTAGCAGAGGACTTTTCAGATGAAGTTATGGTGAAATATGATTTTGACAAAAAGCCAGCTCTGTTGGCCCTTCGTCCTGAATACAAAGAGCAAGATATATTTTATGGTCCCTTTGAAGGTTAACCCTTGCACATAAGATCTTTTATTTCTTGTTTATTTTTATAAAACTGTCTTGTTCATAAAATTTTAGGGTATTCTATGTTTTCTTGAATTGATTTTATGATATCAAGAACTGATTAATGTATGTTTAATTGTTCCCTTACTATTTATGATTATATTGACATGATTTTAACTGATATTGACTAATCACTAATCAGGAGGATTTTTGAACGAGTTTATTCAGCAAAGCTTGCTGCCTTTGTGTGTCCCTATAAGATATGATACACTGAAGTTGCTACAGGAGGATGCAAGGCCGATAGCCTTGACAATTATGAAAGATGAGAGAGAAGATGAGTCATTGCAGATTATTAAGATGTTAAAAGCTGCTGCATCTGGTAATCGGGATTTGATATTTGCATATGTAGGACTTGCACAGTGGGAAGAATTTGTGGATACCTTCAATGTGGGGAAAAGTACAAAATTACCAATAATCATTGTGTGGAATGGAGATTTGGAATATCACTCTGTAAGTTAGCTTCAGGATTTTTAAATTTTTTTCTTTTTGTCTTGAGGCAACTAACAAACTTACAATACTTCTTTTGTTCTATATATTTTATATTTAGTAAAAGTAAAGGTATTATTTAAGGTCGCAGCCTACCAAGACACCAGATTGGTGTATGAGAACCCCCTTGTAGAAGCCCACAAAAGGATTGCTTTTTCTGTCTACATTAAATACTGTTCAAACTAGGTGTACATACCTTAGCCCCCCCGACAAACCTGTGTGTTATTGTAAGTTGTAACAACCCAACATCATCACCCTAGATTTGAAAATCTGATTCAAGTCTTAGGTTATTCTGGCTAGCAAGAACTTTTGGAGACATCATCATTTGATATTAAATATATTTAATATATACTATATATATAAAATTTGAAGGTCTGTTGGATTTGATGAATCCCATGGTTGAGCAATATATTGTGAAGTGTAAATAGGGACATATGCTATCGAAATGTTATTTGGTAATACATGAAACCCTGGATGAAAATCTGATGTGCTTGTAATAGATTGATATAATATATATGTTTAATATATAATATGTATAAAATTTGAAGGTCTGTTGGATTTGATGAATCACATGGTTGATCAATATATTATTATATTGCGAAGTGCAAATAGGGACATATGCTATTGCAATATTATTTGGTAATACATGAAACCTTGTATGAGAATCTGATGTGCTTATAGTAGTTTGATATAATATATATGTTTAATGTATACTATATATATAGAATTTGAAGGTCTGTTGGATTTGATGAATCCCATGGTTGATCAATAAATTGTGAAATGTATATAGGGACATATGCTATTGAAATATTATTTAGAAATACATGAAACCTTGGATGAGAATCTGATGTGCTTGTAATAGTTTGAGATGTCTATTGAGCCAGATTAAAGACATGATTATCCGGTTTATACCTGAATTGGAAGCTCATTAATATAGCCTGATTATATTCCAGAAGGTGTGGTGATCTGTTTGGTTCATGTGTAGGCTGTAGGTACAGTTGGATGCCAACCATAGTTGAATGGGGTGCCTAAATCTGAGTGGGGTAACTGAGTGGTTAATTGGGTTGACAAGAATCTTGCATTGCAGTTTGGCATAGGCTTGGTAAATTGGTTGATGGCACATCAGATGTAGTGAAAACTGAGAAAGGAAATCATTCTGAAGGATATCACACTGCATAAACATTGGGATCAAGACAAAGAGATTGCAGATAAGAACACCTGCAGGATAAGGTAACCCAAATGATGAAAGTCAAGAAAGTGTGTGGTGAATGGAATAAATGCCAATAAGAATTCGAGTGGACAAGAGGTTGGTGCCGGTGATAAAAAGAAAACAGAAACAATGAAGGAATTGATGGTTAGATTTAGAGAATTCAAGAAAAGGCTGCCCACAAAAATCAAGATTTTTAGAGTTTGAGGTATCTAGATTATTATTGCAATCAATGGCTGATGGACATACATCTGTAAGAATGAGAAGAGGAACCTAGTGAGGAATGCATAAGATAGTTGGAAAAATGGGAAGGTAAAAGTTCTGAGAAAGTGAATTATTGTAGAGAATTCATTTGGGATAAAAGGGGGCAGAAAATGAGTGTTGACAAGGTGATTGGGAGGGAGCTATGTGAATTCCGGATTGGCAGAGGGTTGTTAACCCATGGCATCACTTGATTATCTATTATGAGTACCCACTAGAGAGCTAGGCACTCGTTGTGAGGGTGGCCAGGTGGAAGAACAAACTCACTTCCTTTGGTTTGGCTACAAGCACAAAAGATACTCAAGGAAGTTGGAGTGAAATCACTGATGATATTTGTACCTAGTTTATCTCTAATTGATTTGATAATCACAATGTGGTTTATTGTAGGATGATTCTGACCCATTATGTGATATATATTTTAAACCATGGTTAATGCATGCTAATTTGTAGGTTAAAATCTAGGCAAGATTGACCTAGTGGAGGTAACTAGGAAATCATGTTAACATAGAAGGGAGTTGCTATGGAGACACAAATGACATTCAAATGCTTGTTTATCAATAAGAATGCCATCCCTTGTAATTTGTGTGTTTGGGTCTCTATGTATTTAGTTTATCAATGTGTAAACTAGGGGGAACTTGTAATTCTGTTGCTAGCTTGGTCAATAGTGAGATAGATGTAAAAATAAAAAGGAAAGATAAGACAATGGGATAAGATGAGATCATTTGGTTGTTAAATGGGATTAATAATGCTCACCTTACATAATAGTATCTTTGTTGCAAATCCAAAGAACTCACATTAAGATGTGTTAAGAGTTATTAGGCAAAAGAGGTTGAAAAGAGCTTTAACCAAGTGATGAAGATTTCACTAAGTGTTATGTAGGCAAAAGAGGTTGAGAAGAGCTTTAACCAAGTGATGAAGATTTCTCTTTGATATCAATTTTAAATTGCATGCTTGGTTAAAGTACCCTTTGTTGTATAATATACACTAATCAATCAATTGTTTGAAAGTGTTTGGTTATATTGACTTTAGAATGATGCAAATAATTTCCTAAACCTATTCAATTTGTAGATTAAATTTAAGATGATATTGCACAAGTGGACCCAACTAGAAAAGTGAAATGAGTCTTGAAGGTTTGAAGGATTTGTGTAACTCTAGTTGCATGTGTATCTTGCCTTTGTTTCATATACAAAATGGTTAGATAAGATGTTTTAAAGTTAAAGTGAGAATACAAAGGCAACTGATATGTTTAATGGATGTATGGATGCTTGTTTCTAATTTGGAAAGTATTGGTTAACTTTCTAGTGTTGAATCTTGTAGAATAGCTCTTTATTGCTATTTGTGGCTCATTTTTTGTTATATCTACTAAATGTTGCTAGAGTCATCCATGGTAGCAGTTAAACGCTAGGGATCTATGTGTAATCTATGTTGGGTTGAGTTTTCATGTTGGGCTTGCGAACTTGGATGGTGTCTATAATCCTTTAGATTTCCTCTTTGCATTCCCCTACATCCACCCAATAGTCTTTGGTCTTCCTTAAAGTGAACATAAGGTATCTTTGACATGCTTTATTAGATTAATATTTTCTTGCATCAAAATTTTGTCTTGAAGTTGGTGTGATGTGAGGTTTTGCCACATGGTTAGTTTGAGTTTGTAAGATCATGACGAGTGCTGCTCTCAACACTACCATTGAATCATATTAGTTGAGCCCAAAATTGGTCGTATTTCGTCTGGCACCCTCGTCATGTGAGATAATCACGATATTGGCAACATTAGTCACTGGTTGGAATTGTAAAAGTTCATTTTCCATAGCAAGTTCTTGCGTGTGTGAGATTGTGACACGTGTAAGTATCTCATAGTGTCCAGGCTATTTGGTAGGAAACTTGTTAAGCTTCTCCTTGGAGTCAAGGTGTGAGAGCTTGACAAGTGTCAAAATCATCTCACAGGGATTTCATTAGCATTGAGATATAAATTAACAAAGTGAAATTGATGTGGGGGCTATTGTTGGTTAAAGGTTGATTGTGTGAGATTTCATCATGTAGTTGGAAAACTTGGTACAAGATTGGGATGTGTGTCCTCTTCTTAGGGGCTATTTGAATATTCAATTATGGGATGTCATTCAATGGGTTTTGTAGGATTCCCATTGATGTTGAGTTTTAAATTAAGAAAATTGAACCGAGGTGGTAATTATTGTCGGTTAAAGGTTTTTCGTGTGAGGTTTTGCCACATTGGTGGAAAAGCTTGGTACAAGGTTGGGCTGCATTTCGTCTTCTCAAGTTTGGTTGAATATTGGACTATTGGAGGTATTTCTTTACACTAAGTCTATATACTTTGGGTGTGGGGGAATGATAAGTGTCTTATCCTCACATTGCCTCCTATTAAGTTTTCCCATGAGAATAACCATTCAAAAGTGGGCCCGAAAGAGTCGATAGATCAGATGTTTTATTTTATTGCATTTGTTTATCATAGAGAGCCCTTGAGTCTAAAATCCTCATGTCTTTTTCGATCCATAAATGAATTTGATTCCATATTTAATCTTGGTGAACTTTGAGTCGAGGTATAATGCTGCAAAGTAACTAAGGATAAAACTAGTGAAAACAAGGCGAACAAATTTTTAGCATCCATAATTGCAACACAATAGTGTAACAATGCATGCTTCTCAGCTAGTATCATCACCACTCATTATAGCAATACTCACCAAAGGTAGCATCCATACCAATGCGACACACTTCAAAAAAACACAAGCACTAGTAGATGACTTAACCTAAGTGAGACAACCAATGCAAGGTTACACGGAGGAATAGCAATATATGTCTAACTAAACTCAATGACACCAAATAGGGAGATAGGGGTTCACCCTATGTCTATGTGACTAGGTACTCATACCCATTACCTCATGCAAAACAAGAAATTGAAGCAAAAAAGGACAAGATTTTTCATTAACCAATTACTTAGCTCAAGCATACATAAAGAAGTAACTGAATTAAGCAACATTGTTTAATTCATTTCAATTCCACAAGCATAGATGTAAATGAAAGAGAATAACAGCCATCTTTCCTTACAAATCCCAAAAGAACATGCCTTGTGTGAATAACACTAGGGAACTCCCTCGAGCACACATTATTATAGTTGTTTGTTAGCATCTTTTGTAATTGCCATCTTTATGACCTTTGTAATTGTCGTCTATTATTAGACATTTTTCAAAAATATAAGGCTGCCATCTCCTCTTGAGATAGATCAACATCTTCTCTCATCTCATTCTTTTGTTGTTACCAACAACTCCAAAATGCCCTTGCTCCACATAATAGGTAGCCTCCTAATGAAGGGGAAGTTGCTCAAGCCCCTACTTTAGGGCATCTAAAATTTGAGGTCGTATATCTATTGGTGTCGCCTAGCACTCTTCCCTCAAAAACAATTCCTCACTTCGAAACTTAGGATGTTGTTCTCTTCCAAAGCCATCTTGATTAGATGAATGGGTCCTTTGATGAAAAGGTCTAGGCAACATTTTTCTTAGCATGCAAGATGCACAAGTTAACAAGCATCTAAGTCCAAACAACAACACACACACCACATAGCCTCCCAATGTTGCAACTTGGGGCTTTAATACCAATGTAATGCCTAAAAGTAACTAAAGACAAAAGAAGTGAAAATAAAGTCAACAAATTTTTGTGTCAAGAATTGTAATACAATAGTGTATTAATGCTTGTTCTCGCGCCATCATCATCAATCGGGGTAACAATACTCACAAGTAGAGGTATTGTTACCTCAATCCATTGAAGGTAACACACATACCAATGTGGCACACTTAAAACACACAAAAGTACTAGCATTTGACTTAACCCAAGTGAGACAACCCACCACAAGGTTACAAGTAGGAATAGCAATATGTGTCCAACTAAACCTAATGACACTAAATAGGGGAGACATTGTCTCACCCTATACCAATGTGATTAGGTACTCATACCCATCACTTTACGCAAAATAAGAAATCTAAAGCAATAAGGAAAAGAGTATTCATTAACTAATTACTTAGTTCAAGTGTAAATGAAGATGTATGTGAATTAAGTAACATTGTGTAATTCATTTTGATTCCATGAGCATATTTTAAACGAAAGAGAATACAATCGATCTATCTTCACAAACCCAAAAATAGGAAACCCCTCTAGTTCACTTAGTTCACACAAGCATATTCTTTTAAACAAAAGAGTAAAAATGTTATTCAAGTACATTCAACACTATATTTTGAGCATTCTAATATATAGAAAACAAGTACAATGAATTCTAAAAGATAACATGTCATCTTGTAGCAAGCGTTCACCCATCTTCATAAATAGGCATTTTCCCTATCCAAACATGTATTGGTCCTTGGCAAGACTAATGAACGACCTTTGGTAACTAGTCAACAAATCTTTTGCAAAACAAAAAGTTTGCAAAATACTAAAATTTACAAAATTTTCCTGAGGATAAAATGTTCACCTACAACAATCCTAGAAAAAAAATGAATTCTACTCCAATTTATGAAAACAACAACTCCTACATGCATCAACACGTGTGTATTGACAATATTTCAACATTGACTATGAAAGAGGCATAATATGCAACTTGTATAATTCTTAATGAATTAGATTTGCAAATGAATGCATAATACATTGAATTCATTAACTTCCTAACTACTCATTTGAAAATCAACACTTTTCATTAACACATCCACATTTTGACTATTAAGGATATTCCAAATTCAATGTCCATTTTTAACCAACTTAAAACACAAATAACATTTAATTTACTACACAAATCTATAGAGTTGTTGTTGATATGTTTCGAGATCTACTAACTCAAAATAGATAATTACTCTCAATTACACAATTGCTCATTGAACAAAATTCAACAAATTAAAGAAGAAAAACTAGGAACTCTCCAAGCTCCAAATGAGATCTTTGTGGTTGTACTCATTATAAACCAACTGTGGCATGTTAACCACCCAACCATGTAAAACCAATATGTTCCACCCCACTTTGCTAGGAGATTAGACACATGGGTTACAAACACACTCACAAACACTCAAGTTTGACAATATTTACATACACATAATCTAAGTTGCCGATTTTCGTATGGATCTTGGTTTGGGTTTGAGGATTCGGCTAAAAACTTTTTGGGGTTGGGTTCGTTTTGGGCTTGTCCATACAAAAACATGTAAATATATAATATAATAATAATAAAATTATTAATTTAATAAATATTTATATAATAAAATATATTAATATATAATAATATAATATATAACCATATATTTATAAACTATATTATATTATTACATATTGTTATATTATATTATATATAATAATACATTATATTATATATTATATATTTATATATTATAAATAAATTAATAATATGTTATATTATATATTTATATATTATAATATATAATATAATATAATATAATATATAATGTAATATATAATATAATATATAATATATAATAATATAATATAATATATAATAAATAATATATAAATATATAATATAATGTATAAATATTATAATATAAGCCTTAGAATATGGATCCTAGCCATATTGGAACCGGATCCCGCATCCAGTATGAACTGGCAGTTGAGCTGATGGATCCGGTAACACAACATATAAACATGGTTTCTCAATCGCATTAGAAAATTTCACAAGACCCTAATAAAAAAGGATGTTAATAGCAGTCTAAGACTATGGATTGTTATGTAATGTCCCCATTTTCCAGCCTAACTAATGAATAATAATTAATTTAATTACTTAATGTTGCCTGGCAAAAAGTGCAAATTATAAAGGTAATATTAATTATTTATATTAAAAAGGTTATAAAGTGACATTGGGGAATATTTTAATGATAAATTAATAAAGTCACTTTATAATAATGTGATAAGCGATTTTTGGCGGGAAAACCCTAAAAAGGTAAAAAGGATTATATAAAGTTTTGAGAGCTCATTCTCTCAATATTCTGGATTATTATTTTATTTGGGGTTTGTGTTCTGGTGGAGCTCTTTGGGGTTCGGAACCCTAGGTGAGAATTCCTACGAGTTCCAATTTCGGTGGTGAAAGATTCCTCCCTAGTTTGTGTTGGTGGATTCATCCAAGATTTGCACTTGCGCGTCAAGGGCAAATTCATGAGTCTCCTTCAGAGATATTTGAAGATCAACAATTGAAATCAGCTTGTTTGAGAAGCAAGGGTTTTGAAGTTTGAATGAATATCTTTTTATCAGGTATTATGGGCGATATCCCTTTCTGAACTTCTTTGTTTCACTAAATATCTTCTTTCCAGTGGTTCCATATTCTAGGGTCAAACTGCTACTATACCCTAGGTGTAGAAGGTACTTCCATCCTGAGCAGGTCTGAGAAGATGGGCAATGGAAATATAAGGGGTTTGTGGAGGACATCATGACTTGCAGTGTTTTCTGAAGCTGGGTGAAGGTTTAATCTTGTTGGAGACATTCTGGCTGGGTCGAGTTGAAGTCCATTGATATAAGGACATGAGCCATTTCTCAGGGCGTGTTAATCTCAGACTGAAGCGCCCTCTTTTAGCTACTGAGATACACTTGACAAGATAGTATGTGAACATTGGAGGAGGTGTCTCGCTGCCAGAGGGTGTTTGGAGTGTATTGTCTGGTCGTGAGGCTCTGGAATGACTAGACTTGACTGTTGAAGCACACAGAATTCTGTTCTCCAGTGGCAGCAAAACTTCTTCAGACCTTGGCATAAGGTTATATAGTATTGAGACTCTTGGCGTCACACATTACAAAGGAGTCGAGTGCACCAGACCTGAGTATTGCTGTCATTAATCCATTCTGGGCAGTTCTGGAGCAGGGTCAAGCAGTTCCAGGCCTAGGTGTATGGATTATCAGGTCTGAGATATATTATATTGCATCTTTCAGATATTTATACTCAGAAAACCTAATTGTAACCATCTATTAGCACTGATAATCAGAATTCTGAGTTAAGTCAAGCTACTGTTAAAATTGTATGTTAATAACCTCATTGCTGTTGTTATTTCTGAACTTTATCATTGTATTACTGTTCATTATCAAGCTCAGAAATTATATGTCACAGTCTGAAATACAACTCAGATCCATTCCTATATTGTGCACTCAAATAGAAGTTCTGTTCATTGTTACATACTTATCAGTTTGAAGTTTACCTTGGTATGCACGTTGGGTGTATTGAATTTGATAAAATGAACATCTATCAAATTGACAATTAGGGAAAATATTGTCTATCCGGAGAGGGGATATTACATGTTATAAATAAGATCTTTCCAGAGTCCATAAGTGTTTGATATCAGATTTTTTTGGATTGTTCCACCTTGGTGCTCCAATATCCAAGATGGGTAATTAGGGAGACTTGAGTTTCAAATTGTAAGGTCTCCAACTTGGCATTCTAATGCCCAAGATGAGTATATATGAAGTACCCATTCATTTCCTTTCATATACAAGAGTCAAAAAAAAATTGCATAAAAACTAACTTCTCTCGTTATCCCTCCTTATGGGACTTTCAAGTTCCCTTCTTTAGGAATGGCTATAACTCTCAAAGCATCCTACCTATATATTATGAAACCCTACACAAACTAAGGAGACTAGTCTTCAAAATGGCTCTTATGAAGGATTAAGGGCAAACACACAAGCATCAAGCAATGGATGTGCAATAGATTTTTTTTTTCCCTTTTTATTTTTGCAATACCCACAAAATAAACCCCTTTTGATAATTTTCTATTCTAAATAAAATCATACAAAGTGTTCTCAAGAACCACAAGACTCCATTAGTGGCTTCCTTCAAGCTTTTAACAACAGGAAAAAAAAAAAAAAAAACATTTAAACAACCTTTTTAAATACACATAACCATTCAAAGATGGAAAAACAAGCATTGTTGGTGAAAGTTTTAGTTTGGAAACATTGTTTGTTGCCGAAAGAGAAAAGTAAAGTCCAATTCAAATTTGTGAACTCACAAGTTTGTGAACCTTTATGTTTGCTGAAACAAAAAGTCACCAAAAATGAAAGTTCTAAAAGACTTGTGAAATTCAATCGAAAGATCATTTGGATTGCAAACCATGTTGTTCCCCAAATAACTTGTTTGTGATGACCAGTTTTTTGCCAAAGAGAAAACAAAAGAATCCTAGGAGATTTCATAGTTTGCGAAAAGTTAAGTTCACTGAAAGAAGAGTTTGCCAAATACATATTCCACCGATCATTCAAAAGTAAGTCTTTCGTAGTGGAGCCGTTCTTTTAATGAAATTGGTTTGAATGTCTTAATATTCAAGTACTTATATTGAGAAGCTCCAAAGGTTGTATTGATTTTATCTTGAGCTCAAAATTGTTAATGGGAACTAGAGTGCTTATTGCGACAATTATAGTTGAAGTCATTGACTCGAGCTCACTATTCCATCAGCTGAAGGGACTAAAGGTCCTTTCTTTAGACTCTCCCCTTGTCTTGAGTATTGTGGTGCTGGAATTATCTCGAGTATCTAGGGAGTTTCATGAATTCTATGCATTCCATACGCCAAACTTTCTCAGGAAATGCATTCTTGCCAATAACACATAAATTTCTATTGGGGGTCATTGATCACTCAATCTTGTGGTTATTGAAGTGTGCTAAGATGAAATACAAATACATGGGGTTTAATGTGGCATCCATGATTCAAAATGATCTAGTAGGAATTAAAGATATGAAGGACAAGGTTTTTCGGGAACATCAAGTTTCACAAACTAGAAGAATTCCCAAGAGAAACAAGATTGGCTTACTGTCAAGAAGGACAAACTTTGCTGAAAACAAAGTGAGGAAACATAAAACAATTTTTTCGGCGAACTTAAAGGTTTGTAAACTTGAAAAGTTGTTGAAAAAGTTAGCTTAGAGACAAACTTGCTGAAAAAAGAATAAAGACACATTTCAAAGATGAAGCTTATAAGATGAACTTAAAAATTTAAGGAAAACCAAGGCCCAGTTTAAGCTAAGCAAAATTCCAATGAAGTGGGTACCATGATAGGAATTTGCGTAACAAATGGTAAGAATTGTTGTATGCAAATTCAACCAAATGTAGGAAATCTTCCTATTTGCTTGGCTGATCCATTACATACATACATAAGATATCTTTAAGAACCCAATTCATCCTTTTTGTTTGTCCATCTGTTTTAGGATGGTAATTTGAACTAAAATTCAACTTAGTTCTAGAAGTTGATGTCAAGGTGGTTGAAAACTGGGAAGTAAAAAGCTTATCTCTAAGGTAATTACCTCTAGTACACAATGAAGGTGTCCTAACTCTTTCAGAAACCTTGCTGCCAAAATTACAACATCATCCTTTATATTACTTGGAATAAAGTAGGCAATCTTTGTTAACTTGTCTACCACCACAAGAATGGTGCCATGTTTGTTTTTGGACTTTGGTAACCTAGAAATAAAGTTCTTGGTTATAGCAAATTGCTTATTATAACAAAAGTCAACACTGATTGATTACCAAGATATTTGATATTTACTAAGGAGTGAAAGCATCCTTAAATAAGAGTTACAAACACTTTATCTGGAAAGGACTGTGTTACATGGGGATGTGTCCCCCCCCTCAAACCCTACGTCCCTGTCCCCTGTGGCGTTTTGGGGACGGGGGTACGGCAGGGGATGTCCCCTAGGTGTCCCCCTTGATTTTCAAAAATTGGGAAACGGCAAGAAACACGTCCCCAAAAAAGGGGATGGCTGGAAAATAGAAGGGGACGCCTAGGCGTCCCTGAAACGGCTAGGGGACGGCTAGGAGTCCCCCAACTGTATGGGTGTCCCTTTTTTGTCAAAGTAAAAAATGTTTTGAGTTTTGGCAAATTAAATAAAAATTGCTTGATATTTATATTATATTTGATAAAACATTTAATTTTTAAACAAACTATTTAATTTTATTGTCAAATTAAATAAGAATTGCTTGATAAATATTAAATATTTCATTAAATAAAATAAGTTTGATAAATATTAAATATTAAATATTTCATTATATTTGATAAAACATTTAATTTTTAAACAAACTATTTAATTTTATTGGCAAATTAAATAAAAATTGCTTGATAATTGATAAATATTAAATGTTTCATCAAATATTAAATATTAAATATTAAGTAATGAAATATTAAATATTAAATTTTTTATAATGAAATATCATTATATTTGATAAAAATGTTTTATCCCCATTCGAATGGCATTGACTAAATAATAAAATATTATTATATTTACTTTAGTCATTCAACCGAAAATTGAAATGAAGACTTTTAACTTTTAAGTTTTATACAATTTTTTTTACTTTGCAATGCACACATGGGTAGGGTAAACATGCAGAAACGACTAGAGAAAATATCACTGTTATACTCTTTATCTATGCACATATTGTCATATTGATATTGTTGCACACATTTGATATTTCAAATTGCTCTCTTTCTCTCTCTCTATATAATATATTTTTAAAAATTCAAACATATATTATATTGAAAAATTCCTATATCGCTGTCCCCCCGCCGTCCCCAAAAATCTGCCCTTGGATTGCTGTCCCCGAAACGCATCCCCTACCGTCCCCCCATCCCCGTCTCTGTCCCTGAAAAGCCGTGGAACATAGGGAAAGGATAAGAGCGACAAGTAATAAAGCAAAAAGATAAGAACTTAACTAGAAGAATAAAGAATATCCCTAAAGTCTATCCTAAAGACTAATTGACCATTATGGACTAAATGTTACAATAATAATTTAATACTCTCCCTTAATGGTCAATCTATGAATTACACCAGGCTTATCCCAAAATTTTACAAATTTGTCAAGACCCAAAGACTTGGTAAGAATGTCTGCAGTTTGATCCTCAAAAGAACAATATTGCAACATCACTGATCCATCTACAAGTTGCCTGATGAAATGACAATGAAGCTCCACATGTTTGGTATGCTCATGGAAGACTGGATTTTTGGCAAGCTTTAGCACCCCTTGATTGTCACAAAACAAGGGTGAAGGCCTTGCTTAAGGCATCTTTATGTTTGAAAGCATCCGTCTGAGCCATATTGCCTCACATGTTGCTTTTACTATTCATTGATACTTTGCTTGTACAAAATGCGAAAGTCAATTGTTCCTTTCGCATATCTCAGCACTCTCTTTGTTGCAACCCAATGTTTCTTTTGCCTTTGGGGCTATCATGGATCTGGATATGAAACTCACAACAAAGCTCAAATTAGGTGTAGTGGTTGTAAGGTATATAAGGCTGCCCTCTAGTTGCCTCAATGCTGACTCACTTATTACCTTTGAGTTTGTTTTGGCTGAATGTTTCAACCCTTTCTCCATATGTGTAAATGAGATTTTGCAATCTGTCATTTTGAACTTGTCAAGTAAACTCCTGGCATATTTAGATTGAGAAATAAAAATATTGCCACTTGTTTGCCAAACTTCTACACCTAGACAGTAATGTAGGAGGCCTAAATCAGTCATGTCAAAAGCTTTACTTAAATTACATTTGATTTGTTCAATCAAATGTGCCTCACTATTTGTAATAATGATATCATCTACAAAAATGACCAATATTATGACCTCATTTCCTATGCTTTTGACGTACAAATTTGGATCCAAAGGACTTTGTTGGAATCCCCATTCAACCAAATTTCAGTCAATTTTCATGTACCATGCCCTGGGTGCTTGTTTAAAGCCATATAGAGCTTTCTTCAGTCTGCATACCTGATCCTACTTTCTTGCAACCTGAAAACCTTGAGGCTGAGACATGTACACTTCTTCCTCCAAGTCACCATTGAGGAAGAGACTTTCTATGTCCATTTGATGGACTTTCTAGTCAAAATTAGCTGCCATGGCTAGAACTAAACAAATGGTTTTCATCTTTGTTGTAGGAGTGAAGGTCTCCTCATAGTCAATGCCCTCTCTTTGTGAGAACCATTTAGCAACAAGCAAGCTTTGTACTTGTTAAGAGAACCATCAACTTTGTACTTGACTTTGTACACCCATTTGCAGCCAATGGGTTTCTTCCCTATAGAAGATTTGAAAGATCCCAAGTCTCATTTTTGATATGACCCTTATGTTCAGTTTCCATGGCCTTTTCCCATTCAGGTTTTCATTTTGCCTCTGCAAATTCCTTGGGCTGATAAACTCCTTGAAGATTGGCCATAAGAGCAAAGTTATTTGTTTTTTTGCTCTTGCCTCTCGATGATTTGCCTTAGATCATTTCATTATCCCAAACATCTCGAATGGTGCTTTCTCACCATTTTATTATCTTCCTGGAAGTCTCTTTTGCCAAAGTAGTGTTGTCATGATGATTGGGGCTTCCTGTTTCTGTGTCATTTGGATGCTGATCTAGGTTATCATTAAGAAATTTTGGAAATTCCAGTTCTGTTATTTGCTTGGGAGACCTGCCTTGCCTTTATTCGACGTTTCATGCAGATCTCACATGTGCTTCGAAATTTTTGTAGAGGATGTGCTTGTATAAACCTCCAGAAGCATTTCATCTGTCATTGATAATTTTATCAGCATGACGGCTTCTCTATCACACTTGTCAAACTTGTCCTGTTCTTTACTTGCAATCGTTGGCCGGGTGTTGTGTAATGACTGCCCCTGTTTTTTTTGTTTTCTGATTTTCTGATTTTGTTTTGTTTGATGATGTTTATTTGGTTTTCAATTGCCATTCATTGTCTCAACACATGCTTGATAAATAGATAACAGATATGCAATAGAATAACATAGAAAGAGACTTGTTTGCAAATGATATCTTTCAGATTATTTTTCTGATTTCATAACAGAAAATTACAGACCTTTACAAATACTTTTCAAACTCAGAAATAATCAAAATCAGACTTAGTATTTGTCTCCAAACAACAAAACCCTTCACCCAAAGCCACAAAAAACAACCCGGAAAGGTGCAGTTCAGACCTATACAACAGCAGGTCAGATTGCTCAGGAAATGACCCAGAAACCTCCAACAAGTGCGCTCCTTCAAGCTGGGCCACTGGCTCTTAAAATTCAGTTTTTTGACAATAAAATCAAATAAGCATATGAGGTTGGACACCTTGAATAGGAGCTTCAAAGAACTAATACCCAGATCGAAAACTCCAATCAAAATGAAGCTATGAAAGATTTATCAGATTCTGGCCTTGTAACGAAATGCTCAGGAAATTGCTTCTATCAGCCTCAAACCCTCAAAATAACTCCTTGAAATCAACACCATATTCAGACCCATCAAAAATAATTCATTCACACCAAACCCAATAACCAACACTTCAAAAATACTCGAAAATCTTCATTATTCCTTACTGAAACTGAAACTGTGAAGCACCAAAGTGGCCCCTAAGTGGAATCACACCCAAACCAGTTAGGGTAGGTCTTTCACTACTGAAACCAGCTCCTGAATGTAGAGGGTTTTCACCCTCAACACCAAACTGCAGGCTCTTGGAGAAATTCCAGCAACATCTTGTTATGCAACCAACTTCAACATAACCAAATGAGGCTCCAAATGAGATAATATAGGCTCTCAGTGAGAAATTAGGGCAACAAGATTTTGAATCCTTATCCCTCCAAAACCCTTTTAATATTTTTTTGCTTTATACTTTAAAAACATTAACAAATAATCCTCAAAGGGGGTCACTGTTCAAAAGGAAACTATTTTACCTTATCCAGCCTTCTAAAACAACATTAAGTTATCTCATTAGGCACTAAGGTACAATTTTATGGCCCCTCTGACCCTCAATATAAAGTTATAAAATAACTTTATTAAAATCATTTTCGAGAGGGGAAATATAGATATTTAAATAACCTGACCTTAGCAAACCCAATGCCAACTGAAATGAAACTATTGATAGTAGCCTGGCTTGGACCAGCTTTTAATAAATAGATTTACTATTTTTAGTAAGCATTAAAAATAGCAAATACTCTGAAACCTCAAGCTGGTGTGGAAACCGATATGCAACACGACTTATTGTAAACAATAAGTACTGGAATTGGCCCTTGCTAAAAATAGTAAGCCATGCCTGAAACACCGAAAAACCCCATAGAAAGGACTGACACAAAGCATTAAAGCTCATCGGACAACTTCCACACATTGGCCAAACAGGAAACCATACACTGCTTTGCCTGTTGGACCAGTTACTAAATATAGCACTTACTAAAAATAGTGTGTCAGAACCAGACTAATCCGAAAGAGGACATCGAAAATGGGGACATTATAGTTCGCCCTTCCCAAAGATTGCTTGTTCTCAAGCAATTTCAGAACAATCCCGCAACCAACAATCTGATCAACACTGAATCCAACCATGATCCCAAGGTCCCAAGTCAACCTAGGAGATCTGTAGCATCATCCGCTCACAACATTGTCCTACAGGGTACCAACATAAGAGACCTCCTGAAACCCTCTTGCAATAAGTGTAATCAAATATTGCATAGACACTATCAACTCCGCAAAGGAATGCCCCTCGAGAGAACCAAACGGTTGTGCCACAGTTGTAAACTCTAGAAGGTTTAACACTAGCTCTCTCATCCCAAATGGTAGCTGAACTACAACACAGTGTGATCTGTGGGTTCCAAGTTAGTCTCAGAAAGGAATCACCATGCTGACACTGTGCCACACTGATCATAACTGTCAAACCAACATGCCCAAACTGCATTCTCCTTTCCGGGAACCCAAAAATATAATCATCATAAATTCCCAAATTGAAATACCTGTAGGGGCTGAAACCTATACCATGAAACATCTCCCATTGAAGTATCCCAATAAGGTCCATAACTACAATCCTTGTACCTAACATGATCTTGGGCAACTGGAAGAAATATCTGTTCAACCCAAAACCATACTCAATATACCTCCTCAATGTGTCATGCCAAGTCATAACTACAAATGTGAACTCCTCCATTCTTCTTGCAAAAAGGAAAGCAATCCTTTGCAAGAGTTCAACAAACTCACCAACATAGCACCATATGGATCTAACATGTCTTCTTTGTACTAATCCGATACAACCATGAAGACTAGTAAAAACACTTATTGTTCCAACCCCAAAGGTCATTGAATGATGAACCCATGCATACAGACATTTGCTGTCCTGAACCCATGCCGAGTGTAAATTATCAAAGTTTACATCACAAATTTTTGTAAGATGAACTCCCTGAGTTATGAAGGTTTGAAACAAACAATAATGTCTGCTGTTTAAAATTGAAAGCAGTGGAGTACAATCTGATTTTAGTGCTCTACACAGAAAACAACAGCAGCACTAATGAATTTCCCAAGTACAAGCATCCGTGAAAAACATTGTGTTGCACCAAAATAACTCAGAAGTGGTTGGGAAACACCCCCAAGCAATCTCCAACTGAAATCTATTACTTCCTTGACAAAGAAGAGAGCGCCAACTCCCTTGAAAGAGAGCAAACCAAAAAGTGAAGTGACTGACCTGCAATCCAAACACAAGCTCAACACTGAAATTCTTATCCATTCTTTGCCAAGTAACACTCCCAAGAGTAACTATTTGTTCATTACTCCAATCCTTACTTAAAATCTCTCTCCAATCCATTTGTAGATAAGCAAATGGGATCACCAAATGGTTGGTAAAGAAAGGAACATCATTAATTCTGAAATTTTCATCCTTATACCTCCAAATGTTCTCCCTTCCATTTCCAATTAACTTCATCAATCCTTGTTGCGGATCCCAAGCATGGGTACCCAACCAAGAATGATCTCCAACATGCGTAGAAAGGTGCACATCACATCTCCAAATGTCATCTAAAACACAATGCACATCAAAAAAATTTGTGACTTCTTTGGTAAATCCATGTAGCCCATCCATGAAAGCTCCAACAACTTTCCTTGTTGTTCTGAAACTTCCAACAAGCTCAAGAGCATTATTTGGAAACCTTTCAAATTTAGAAATGAAGAAGTTTCCATGAATCAATTCATCTCATGAAGATACTGCATCTCCTAGTGTTACAACACCCCTTAAGCAATCTTCTTTTGTCTCCTCCACACATTTCATATCCGGTGGTCTCCCAGGAGGGTAACCAATCACCTCATTATGTGAACTTAAATCAAAACCATGCTGAAAACCGCACTCCAACTCAAGTTTTGAATCTTCTCCCGAATCCCATACCTTGCAGTTTTCACCCAATGCAATGCTACAACCAGGAGTATTCCCATCATCCAACTCAAAGAGTGGATTGTCATATGCCATATCAACACCCATCTCAAACAATGGGTTATCAGCAATCACCACAAATTGGTTCTTCTAGTCATGTTCATGCAAAGAAAGTGAACTGCTGCTATGATGAACACTAAAATCAGACCCTTCATTCCTATCAATAATGACTCCAAGGCTGTGCCAAATCACCTGAGCCTTCCCATTATCATTTTCAGCAGTGTATTGTGGTTCCACATCATCAAAGTCACTAAACTTTTGCTCAAATTTAGCTGCATGTGATGATAAATGAGATTTGTTCTCAAAAAATGGATCAACACTAGTAATGTCTTCCTTCACGCATTCATTGTGTTATAAAATCAGAACATCATCATGATCAAAAAGGAATTCATCCCAAACAGGTTCCTTGTCATGCTTAGGTGCCAACACACCCGGATCCCATGTGTAGAAAGGCTGATCGCTTTGTTTAGAAATTAAGTGTTCATTGTGCTCCTCATGAGTAGTTGCCTTTCTGAATAAGTCACTTTCCAACTCATTAGGACTGAAATCATCATAAGCATCTCTCTCGATAAGCTTGGTTTGGTAATTGAACCCAAAACCACTTGTGTCACCATTAGCAACATGAGGTAAAGTGTCATCATTATTAGCTGATTTGAAGGCATCATCCCTTTTGTTTTCAACATTCCCATCATCTAAAGATGTCTCAACTTCATTGGATAGCTCTAAAGGTGATAGGGCTGCTGTTTCGTCAATTCCTTCATGCACAACCTCATCTACAACAATTGCATGCATGACCAAAGAGTCATCTTGAGGCCTCGTCTCACATTCATCAAACTTCAAAGCAATCACTTCATCTGATTTTTCTGCTATGAACTTTTCTTCAACCACTTGCTCTTCATTGAATGCATAAGGTTTCAACTTTGCTACTTCTTTAAAATGAAGTTCTGGTTCCTTCTTGTCAAACCTCGCTATGAGTCTTTTAATAAACTCATTATATGATGTAATATGAGCATGCCCCATTATGATCATACAATGATGCCGCGACTTATGTGCAACTCCATTAAGGTGCATAGTAGCATATTTTATGGATTCTTCTTCTGGTATCGGGTTTAGATTGAAGTATGTGTCCACCCTTTGAACCCATGCTCTTGTTGACATCTCACCGGACCCGTCAAAATAAGGAAGGCTAAGTTTTCCAACTTTTCTTCGCAAGTCATTATGATGCTCTCTATTGCCCCTGTTGGGCTTATGCCTCATCCTGAGATCTATATAATCCCGAAGTGATATGTCATGCTGGAAAACAGGGCTTGCACCCAACCAATCCTGTCTGAATTGATGTTGAAACTTGTAATGTCCCTCTTCACATGATGATAATTTATGAAGTATTTTTCTAACCTTTTTATTTCCCAGAGGTTAGAATTATATTTGTCTTTTAAGGGAATAATAGGAATAATTAAGTTGGAGCCAAAAAGAGCTAAAGTCAATTAATTATATTTAATTATTCATATTGGCGGGGCCACTTTAAAAAATAACTTCCTTTCTCTAAACGAATTTTGGATGAGATAAGATTGAGTGATTTTGAAAATAGAAATAATGTCTTCTTTGGAGAAAGTCGTCTGTTTTTTCTGAAGACACGATTGGCAACTTGGAAGGATTGAAGGAATGATTTGGAGGGAAGCGATATGGAGAAATAATTCTTGTTTTTTATTCATGCTATCGAGCCTTGAAGGAAGTTTTCATCAGGAGGAAACCCCTGAGAAATATGGGATGAAAACCCCATATCCTTGAATAATTTACTGTGTACAGTGCGTGGAGTTTGAGTGGATGGAAGCAGTCCGAGTCGGATTTTGGATAGAGGCGGAAATATTAAGAGGTCATCACAGAATATTAGCAAACACTAGGTGGACAAGGGACAACGTTTAAGAATTCGATGTTGAAGAATCAATAAAGGCTGTAAATTTCTGATGGGTTTGTCTTAGCATTTGCCAAGGCATCGAAAGAGACAAGGAAGCCGATTAGAAGCTGTTGGGTGCTGTTAGGTTGCTTGCTGCAGATAAGGACAAATTAGAAAGATAAAAATCAATTGCCAACTTGACTATATGAAATATAGTTGCTGCCTTATTTCCTTCTAGCTGCGATTGGGAGATTAATCACATTCCATAAGGACCTATGGGTGACGTCAGGAACAGAGCTGACATTGGACGTGATTGTAGCTGAGTCTCAGGCATTTCACTAGTCGTCCTCGTCACTCTTAAGCAAGATCTCTGTTCTAGAAGTAAAACCAGGTCTGGAATCAAAGTTTCATCTCAGTACTGCTGAATGTTACTTATATTATTGACTATCATTAATCTGAAATACTGTTTATCATTTTCTGGGCAACTGGGTGTCTCATTTTTGCTGTGAACAACTCAAAATACATTGATACAGCTGGTAGAGTCAATTAGTTGTCTAATCTGTTCTAAGTGGTGTAATCTGGAGTATGCATAGGACTGTGTGAAACTTCTGAGTGATACTCTGCTTGTTCCAATAATGTATGAAGCTCAGTATGTGGAGATTATGGGTCTGAAAATGTTTAATTGAATATGCAATGCAAATGCAGTCCATTATAGGGGATTGGGTTTCAGATTTGTGATATCAATTTTCTTTTTACTTCACCTTCTTGTTAATGGTTGTATGCATGCAAAAGAAATGAAATGAGTTTGTCAAAATAGAACATCCATCAAACTACCAAATTGTATAAATCTAAACACCATTCCGGCAAGGAACATTTCAAAGCTTAACTAAAGTAAGCTCTTGATTGGGTTGCGCTTCTACTCTTGGTGGAAATATAGGCATAAGAGGCCTAGCCATGGCTGCTTCATTCTACTGATTGCCTCCTCTTGACTGTCCCATATCATTACCTTGCCCCAAACGAACCAATCTCTATCCCAACTATGCAAGTTGTTGGTTAGTCCCTTGAGCACGTTGGACTGCTCTTTCTTGCCCTCTAACCAATGTATCAAGGAGTAAAATCATCCTATTTGGTGGTGCATTCTGTCTCTTAGCTTCTTCTCCTTTTTCATCCATATTTTTTTGAACTTGATGATTCAACTAAAAGAGATTCTGAACACTGTCCCTTTTCCTTAGAATGCCAATGTTCCCACCAATCCTCTTCTTTTCTCCTCAATCTTTCTCGGTACCTTCTGGATATGTTTTACCCAAGGTCACTAATGTTCATAGATATGTTTACCCACTGGTTGGCAGGATGAATTGCGCTCTGATACCACTGTAATGATTGCCACTGTTTTCTTTTTGTTTTCTGATTTTCTGATTTTGTTTTGTTTGATGATGTTTATTTGGTTTTCAATTGCCATTCATTGTCTCAACACATGCTTGATAAATAGATAACAGATATGCAGAGAATAACATAGAAAGAGACTTGTTTGCAAATGATATCTTTCAGATTATTTTTCTGATTTCATAACAGAAAATTACAGACCTTTACAAATACTTTTCAAAATCAGAAATAATCAAAATCAGACCTGGTATTTGTCTCCAAACAGCAATGATAAGCTCCACATAAATGCAACGTTTATCTCCAACTTGAGGGCATCAAATCTCTTCAAAACCCTTCACCCAAAGCCACAAAAAACAACCCGGAAAGGTGCAGTTCAGACCTATACAACAGCAGGTCAGATTGCTCAGGAAATAACCCAGAAACCTCCAACAAGGGCGCTTCTTCAAGCTGGGCAATTGGCTCTTAAAATTCAGTTTTTTGACAATAAAATCAAATAAGCATGTGAGGTTGGACGCCTTGAATAGGAGCTTCAAAGAACTAATACCCAGATTGAAAAATCCAACCTAAATGAAGCTATGAAAGATTTATCAGATTCTGGCCTGGTAATGAAATGCTCAGGAAATTGCTTCTATCAGCCTCAAACCCTTAAATAACTCCTTGAAATCAACACCATATTCAGACCCATCAAAAATAATTCATTCACACCAAACCCAAGAAGCAAGACTTCAAAAATACTCAAAAATCTTCATTATTCCTTACTGAAACTGAAATTGTGAAGCACCAAAGTGACCCCTGAGTGGAATCACACCCAAACCAGTTAGGGTAGGTCTTTCACTACCGAAACCAGCTTTTGAATGTAGAGGGTTTTCGTTTTCAACACCAAACTGCAGACCTCTGGAGAAATTCCAGCTGCATCCTGTTATGCAACCAACTTCAACATAACCAAATGAGGCTCCAAATGAGATAATATAGGCTCTCAATGAGAAATTAGGGCAACAAGATTTTGAATCCTTTTGCCTCCAAAACCCTTTTAATATTTTTTTGCTTTATACTTTAAACATTAACAAATAATCCTCAAAGGGGGTCTTGCTCAAAAGGAAACTATTTTACCTTATCCAGCCTTCTAAAACAACATTAAGTTATCTCATTAGGCACCAAGGTACAATTTTATGACCCCTCTGACCCTCAATATAAAGTTATAAAATAACTTTATTAAAATCATTTTTGAGAGAGGAAATATAGATATTTAAATAACCTGACCTTAGCAAACCCAACGCCAACTGAAATGACACTACTGACAGTAGCCTGACCTGGACCAACTTTCCATAAATAGACTTACTATTTTTAGTAAGCACTAAAAATAACAAATACTCTGAAACCTCAAGCTGGTGTGGAAATCGATATGCAACTCGACTTACTGTAAACAGAAAGTGCTGGAATTGGCCTCTGTTAAAAATAGTAAGCCATGCCTGAAACACTAAAAAATCTCATAGAAAGGACTGGCACAAAGCATTAAAGCTCATCGAACAACTTCCACACATTGCCCAAATAGGAAACCCTACACTGCTCTACTTGTTGGACCAGATACTAAATATAGCACTTACCAAAAATAGTAAGTGTGTAAGAACCAAACTAATCCAAAATAGGACATCGAAAATGGGGACATGACATGTTGGTACTGAGGATGATCTTATTGAGGCATTTGTACTCGAAAATTATGAGCATTTGCTGCTTCCATTGGTTGTTTTTTTTCCAAAAAAAGTTCGCTTCCTTCCACATGATGTTGGGTAATGATGCCATCTTTGCTCTCGCAAAGTAATCACTGAGAAAAAATAAACTCACTGTTGGAAAAAAAGCCTTTCTGTAAACTATAGCATGTTAAATTGCTGAAAAAGTTCGGCTAAAGACAATTTAAATTTAATTAGGATTTTGACGTTACATGGATGTTGATTAATGGGAAAATGGGTGCTTTATGGCCTAGGTTATATAACACCACTCTTCTCCTATTATCATTCAAATATGCCCTAGGATCTTAAATTGGATTGACTATCAACACAAAGGTGAGTCAATTCTCAACAAGGAAGACCTAGGGGGGAGGGGGAGATCTTTAGGCTTCGAAGGGTTCACCACCAAGCAAAATCTTGGAAAAGACAACTTAACATTCACACAACCCTTGCTAAAAATAGTAACCCACGCCTGAAACACTGAAAAACCCCATAGAAAGGACTGGCATAAAGCATTAAAGCTTATCGGACAACTTCCACACATTGCCTAAATAGGAAACTCTACATTGCTCTGCCTGCCAGACCAGTTGCTAAATATAACACTTACTAAAAATAGCAAGTGTGTTAGAACCAGACTAATCCAAAAGAGGACATCGAAAATGGGGACATTACATGTTGGTACTGAGGATGGATCTTATTGAGGCATCTGTACTCGAAAATTATGAGCATGTGTTGCTTCCATTGGTTGTTTTTTGCCAAAAAAAGTTCGCTTCCTTCCACATGATGTTGGGTAATGACGCCATCTTTGCTCCCACAAAGTAATCATTGAGAAAAACTAATTTCACTGCTGGAAAAAAAGCCTTTCTGCAAACTGTAGCATGTTAAATTGCTGAAAAAGTTTGGCTAAAGACAATTTAAGTTTAAATAGGATTTTGACGTTACATGGATGTTGATTAATGGAAAAATGGGTGCTTTATGGCCTACGTCATATAACACCACTCTTCTCCTATTATCATTCAAATATGCCCTAGGATCCCAAATTGGATTGACTATCAACACAAAGGTGAGTCAATTCTCAACAAGGAAGACCTTTGGGGGGGGGGGGGTATCTTTAGGCTTCGAAGGGTTCACCACCAAGCATAAGCTTGGAAAAGACAACTTAACATTCAACTCACAAAACCTAGTAATGCAAGCCAATTGATGAGTGCAAATGACAAAATTAAGTAACAAGTTAGGATGTATGTACTTGGGAAGTCTAGAAATGTAATGAGGATTTTGGAAATGCAAAATGCTGTCAAAATATGCCTGGGAGGACAAAGATGCCCTTACTGTTGTCTTAGTCCCATTGCTTTTTTTCGGGGGAAATGTTGAATCTTCAGATTTCGGAACAGGATCTAAAAGAATCTCTGCAAAATACCCTTGGGAGGACTAAGACGCCCTTACTATCAACTTAGTCCCGTCTTGAATTTCTGAAATCTTTGAATGTGATCCTGACGCTCAATGTTTGCACTTCCTTCTTCTTAGATCTCAGGTCCTGGAACTTCTAAATCTAATCTGTAGGTGAGTTTCTGTGAAGATGACAACTTTGCAATGCAACTTTGCAACTTTGCACTTCACATGATCTTAAAGTCTTCAACCTAAATTTGCAAACACAAACATGCAAGAGAGGAAAAACTTGTTGATTGTTAGTAAATGGGGGTTTGCCTTGGTCAAACCCTTTGTTGGTAATTAAACCTTGGAATGAAATGAAATAATGAAGGGAAATGATGAATGAACAAAGTGCTATGTTGCAACTCACCAAACCCTTGTTGTGAAATCTGCAAAATTTGTGTGAAGTGGCTTGCTTGAATGTAGATCTTGAATCAAAGGAATGCTTGATAGATCTTGACTTGAATTGCTTGCTTGAATCAAAACCCTACATCACAAATATTAGCTCAAAAACACACATGATGCAAGAATATCTTTGATATGATGCTTGAATCTTGATGATGGCTCCAAATGCTTGATGAACTGCTCTTAAATGCTCTTGTGAACTCAATTATGCTATTAGGAATGCTCATTCAATTTGCTTGGTAAGAAATGAGTGAAAGAACCTTGTCTATACTTATCTATGCTTAATATCCCGAAGTTACACCACAACAAGCCAACATATGAATTCATTAATTAAAGGAGGCTAAATCTCGCCAAGATTTAAAATTAAATCCCAAAAATAACTTGAGGGGGACTAAGATGCCCTAGGTGGCGTCTTAGTCTCGAGGCTTGAAACTTGGGGCATAGACTCCAAAAAGGGGCCCATTTAAGGTGCATTTGAAAAGGGGGTCCCAAGACCTTTGGAGGACAAAGACGCCCTAGGTGGCGTTTTAGTCCTAGTCCAAAAATCAGGGACACATAGCCAAAATCATTAAATTATAATTTATCCTTTGATATTTGTCGGGATTAGCCATAAAAAGATATAATTTATTAGGCTTGTGAGTGCAAAATAGGACCAATTAAGATATAAATAGGGATAAATAAAGCAAGGCGGGCCCAAACAAGTGTGAAAATGCAAGGGTATGCATTTTCCTACACTACAGATGTTCTCATTAGCGTTCTTCACAGAGACATCATAAAAAAATGTCTTTGCGACCCTCTCTCCATCCATCTTTGTTGAGTAAGAAAATTCATCCATTGTTGGCTCACAAATATTTGCTTTAGAGGTGTTATTAAACTATAAATGCTTTGCAGGATGAGGAAGTTAGTTGCAAACTATGTGATGAGCTGAAACACACCATCATTGAATTTGAGGTCATAAGCTTATGATTGTGTTGGAAAAGTATATGCACTAGAGTCACAATTTTTAGATTAGGTACCTAAAATGGATGCATCTTAATTTAGGGAGAAAAATTTGATGGAAGGATGATGATAAGAAAAACAGAACTGTTAATCTATGAAAGGATATTGCCAAAATGTAAAAATACTTGAAAACTATACAATGCTGAACTAAATTTAAACTAATCTTGCATCAAAACAATTCTAAATGAGATTTATTTAAACATAAATGACTGAAACAAATATGTAGAAATATAATCAAAACATAAATCATACACACAAAATTATTATAGAAATCAAAATTCATACACACACAATAAAGATCTATCCATCATTGAGGGGAAATCACCCACCACTAATCTTTCCAGAAAGCAATATTTTATTGCTGAAATAAAAGAATTACACAATAGAGTTGCAAACATTCCTTCTCCTCCTCCCCCCATACAATATGCTTTCTCTTACATATAGAGGCTTATTTCAATAGATTCCATAACAATTTGCAATAAAATAGGATACGATAACTACATTAGTTGGAAATAAATCTACCCAAATCCATATGATCCCATATAATCTCATCTAATATTTATGAGATATCCAAATGCTTTTGTCTTTTTTATTATGTTTGATTCCTCCAAAGTGTACGTGTAGTCATAATTCATCATAAAGCATTATTACAATAATATTGTGATACAAATAAAGAAATCTTTCAATAATTAAATAGGAAGGTGGATGATTTGGTGCAAGTTGGTATTTATAAGATATGTCATATCTGGGACAAGACATTGGATGTGTTGGAGGTGTGAGACAGACCACAGCTTTCATTTCCCTTAATTCTGTGCTCCATCTATCATTTAAGATCTGTTGCCGAAGTCAAATTGCTGCCAAACTCAGATTGGAAACAATTCACAAACAACTTTTAAATTCTTAATATTTTCTATCAAAAAGCTTCTAAATCCTATCAACAATCCCTAATGGTCAAACAATCATAGCATAATTATTATGAGGTAGAAATGAATGAATGGGTAGTGAAATGAGATGAAAATGTACTAAAAACATGCTATAAATATACCCATTTTATGACTCATCACAATGCGGCACCTGCTCACAAAATCTCTTTTGCCTTGCTATGATCTATCATTAATCTAAGTGCCCAAGTGTGATTGTAGATGTATTTGGTGATGATCTTGGCATCTTCTACCATAAATTTCGCCCAAGCAAGTTCACTTATAACCTCCAACAAAAGACCAAGGCAATGGGCAGCACAAGGGGTCCAAAAAGTGTTGGGTGCCTCTCCTCAAGTAGTCTCCTTGCCATCACATGCTATTGCATTATTTGTCACAACTAGGACCACATTTATTGTACTAACCTATAACACAACCATGTCCAAAATTGGACTCAAATTCTTTGCATTCTTGACTTTGTTTGATGCATTGATGTACCTCAAGAACATCATCTCACCATTTGAAGCCACTAGAAAATTGATGAGTGTGGGATTCCTTCCATATTTATTTGCCAGCCCATTTGCTAATATGGTGCATTCATACTTGTGCCAATATTTTTTTTCTCTTCCACAATTGTCTCTACATTTGCCATTGCTTTTTAGAGCAACAACCCAATTAAGTCATGTGGAGTAGGCACCTTGTAGCCTTTCCCTACAATGTCAAGGTTGTGACCAAATTTTCTCATTATGTGCTTCTCACTACGTTTAAGCAAAGTGGTTAAAGCACAAAAATTTGCACACGTCATGTTTGCTTTATTATGCTTCTCATTGCTCCAACTTGCACCTTCAAGTGAAGGTTGCAATCTTGGTGTGTTCTGTGGAACAAAAAACCCTTAGGACTGGATTTTGTTGGAGCTCGATGAAGTGGATGTATCATGAATATGTGGAGCACGATTGGAGCCTACAATCTTTGTCATATTTGCCTTTGAGTCCCATGCCATGTGGGGATTCATCACTGCAATGGCTGCAAATGTTCTCATCCTTTCCATTTTTTTGGTTTGTCTATGTGAGGGCCACTTTCATCTCTCGTACAACTTCTGACTTAGTGTTTGGACACAATTTGACATTATGGCCAGCAATCCGTGCAAGGTAGTAGTTGAGGCAATTGATGCCTTCATTCATCATTAACTAACAATAGTTGCAAATAACCAATCATGTAGTTGGTCTTGGTATGCCATGCTTTCAAGTGACGTCCTTGTTACCAATGTTTTGGCTTCCACTTGATGATGCCATTGGATACAAAATGTAAAACTTGGCATTGAAAAAATAAGAAAGCCAAATTTAATTGCTGCAAATCTAGCATTGAAAATTAAAAAACAAAATTGCAGAACTGTGGCTTTGGAAAATTTAAAAATACAAAATAAAAACTGTAGAAACCCTAGATTAATTCAATTCATGTGAAACATGAATAAACAAGTAAGGGAAGAATTTAGAATTGTAAAAGAACTTTGGAAATACTTTGGAATAATACATAACTAAGTTGCTGGTTCTGGTACTGGTTCAGGTTCAGGTGTTCGGCTAAATTTTTTGGGGGGTGGGTTCGGTTCGTTTTGGGTTCGTTAGTACAAAAAGCATGTATATATATATATATGCAGCCTAGAAGCATGAATTAAGATTAGAATATCACATAACATCGTGTATATATATATATATATATATATATATATATATATATATATATAAATGCAGCCTAGAAGCATGAATATAAACAACAAAACCACCATAAACTTGAATGTCATTTAAAACATGCATGATAAATATTCATCGTTCAAACTTCAAGTTCAATATTGCAACACTTTTAAAGTTTTAATCATCAAATGGATTCTCTAAATCATCAATATCAATGTCAACATTGACATTCGATGAAGTAGGAAGACTAGATGAATCACAAGTAGTGCCAATGGCACTGTCACTAGCACTAGTATTGTGCCCATGCTGCTGTTGGATATAGACTCCTCATATGCAATATAGTGGGAAGTGGAAGCATACAAGTTAGTATCCTTTGGCTCTATATCCCACAACTTTGTCTCCCCTTCCTTGTAGTCACGTTGTTTGTGTGAAAGGAGACACAAGTTGGAATGCACACATACTAAGTCCTTTGCTGTTTTTGAGAGCAATTTATTGCGCTTTATTGAGTGGATGAAAAAATATGTGCTCCAATTCTTCTCAGATGCAGATGAACTAGCAACCTATGAAGACAAAGTAAACAATTAAAAAATTATAAATTATAAATTTATAAATGAAATTATGGAACTTTCAAAACTAAAATATGAAAATTTATTAAACTTGTGATAAAACTTTGATTGCAAGGGGCTGCAAATGTTGGAAGTATTGTCCATGGAAGTAACACCAACTATGAGCATCCTTTAAGAACCTATCACGAAGAGCATCAAAACCTAGACCATTTGTGTGCACAAAATCAATGAACTCATTTGTGACTACATTTCGCAAATCATGATTAGGGAGGAGTCTCATGAATGCTGCCTTGTACCCTTCAGCCACTTCAAAATCTCTATACGGAGGAAGCCTTCTTGGCACTGAAAGAATCTGACTACTGTAGTATTTTGGAGTCAATGCAAAGGCAAGAAGGTGTAATGGAGTTGTCATTTTGTTCCATCTTTCTTCAACAATCGCTTGCACTTGTTTGAAGAAAGTCTCTTCAGGGTCTTGCTCTTCGCATTTATGGTGCAGCTGCTCTTCTCAAGCATTGAGTCTATACCATCATATATCTCTCCAATGCATGGCTTGTCCATGTCAGTATAGCGAATCAAACTCAAAATGGGCTTGGTGAAGCTAAGGAGATACTCCACATGATCCCACCATGAGTCATCTAATATAATGTTCTTAATTTTAATTTTTGTTGCTCTTTCAGTGCTGCTTTGCCTCCATATAGACCAATTGTTGCTAATCACCATGCTAGAAAGTGCCTCTCTAACTTTCACAAGTCGTCTCAAGACAATTGTGTTAGAGGCAAAGTGGGTCTCTGCAACCTATTGTAAATTAAAGAAAAAATTAAAATTTAAAAATAAACTTTAAAGAAGAATTTAAATTAGAATACACAATCAAATTATGAAAATCAGAAAATGTAAATATTACTTCACTTACCTTCAATAGCTCCAATTTTGAAAATGATCTAAAGATCCCTTGAGAAAAGCGGTGGTTGGTGATGAACATTTGAATGTCCTCAGCCTCATCATACAAATCTTTGATCCATGTAATTTTTTTCCCAATCTTCTGCAGCATAAGATTGAGTGAATGGACCACACAAGGTGTCCAAAAGATATGTGAATATCTTTCCTCAACCAACAACCTTGCAGCTCTACAATTCTTGGCGTTGTCCGTTACAATTTGAACAACGTTGCAGGGTCCCACTTGCTCAATGGCTGCAATGAGAATATTAGCAACAAATTGTCATCTTTTACTTGCCTCTCACAATCCACGGCTTTCAAAAACATTGCCCCTTTAGGGGACACCACTATGACATTGATCAAAGGCCGATTTTTTGAGTCCTTCCAACCATCCAAAACAACGGACACACCTATCTCAACCCATGAATCTCTTATAGGCTTCAATGAATCTTCAACCAATGAAACCTCCTTTTCCAATAAAATGCCACACACCTTCTCATAACCCGGGCCCTTGTACCCTTTTGGAGCTTCATCAACCGTTTTCAACATCTCTTTCCAATATGGAGAACGAACAACATTAAAAGCTAATCCATTGGCATATATGCATCTTGCTACATTTTGGTCGGCAATGGCTCTACTCTCATTTTGAAATGCAAGTTCCAAAGGCCCCTTTGTTCTCTTGTTTGCAATAGGTTGTGCACTTTGAGCTTGAGAATCCGGAGTGGCCATAAATGGGTGGTCTTCTACCACAATATTGGGATTAGATGGGGGTTGCATTCCCTTTGATTTTTTTTTTTAATAAAGGGTGATTTCCTTTTTGGGCTTCTTGTTCATCTGTTGCTTCTTGCTCCATAATGTATTTTGCAACTGTCTTAGGTGGAATAGGTACATTGTCTTTTGTAGGGCAAGGCTTGATGCCTTTTCCAGTTATGCCACACAAATGTGCTTTCACCCTAAAATATGAACTAGAATATTGAACATCACATCCATTGCATTTCCAAACGTAATTGCCACCTGTTGTGACCTTTTCACACATCGCCCCATTCAAAATGGGGACCCCCTAATTTTGCTCCATTCTGGTCTTTTGGCTTGGGTTTTTCTCTTTCTCTCTCTCTCTCTGTCTCTTTTCTGATGTCTGCCTTTTGAGGATTGTGCCCGTCTCTGAGCTTAAGCGTAAAATTGACCAAGTCTGAAAATTAGGGTTTCATCTTTCCTGGTTAGTCCGAGGTCAAACGAAATGAATAAATTGTAAATTGAGCCTAACTTTGTTGTCAGTATGCTTCCGCAGGCCTCCACTAAATTTTCATCAGATTTGAGGTACTTACTATTTTAGTAAGTGTGCGATTCAGGCAATCAGTCGGCATTTTTGAGATTCCGACGGTCACACATTAGTACATCAAGTCACTCATGTGCAAAATTTGAGTAAACAGACAACTTTCTATTTTTAGCAAAATCCGACTTAGGGACAAATTTGGGGCTTAAATGCGAGTTTTCCTTTGCATGTGGATATTCCTTCGGGTTTTACGTGACCTCGCGAATGGTATAACATGCAAAGTGAGATAACGACTTTCAAAATTCAGTCTTCGAGGCCATTTTAGGGTTTGCATGTCGTTTTCTTTGCAAGGCATATTCTTTATGGGTTTTCGAGAGCCGCGATGGTGTGACATGCAAAGGAGATAATCCTCAATGGAACTTACTATTTTTAGCGAGTGCGTCGACCGGTAGCTTCCCGGTGTACTGAGAATCACGAGTTGATCGCAATGCCAGAAACGAGCAAACGAGAGAACATTTGTCACGCATGCAGAGCAAATTAGGGTTTCCAACTGGGACACGAAAAGGGTAAAAGTCAATTTTTAAACCGGCGTAAACCACAGCCGCGTCGATCCTTGGTCTCGGCTGGTAAATTTCAAGTCAAATGGAACACTTACTATTTATAGTAAGTCATTTTGAAGCCCGGCTAAAAAAGTAGCAAGTCGTGCGATGTTGATGGTCGGTCGCATGGTGAGGAGCCTCATTCAAATTTCGGGACAACAGCAGGAGCTATAAACAAGCATTGGCTATTTATAGTAAATCATCTTGAAATGGGCTAAAAATAGCGGTAAAAATGGCGGTAACAGCAAACGTGTCATGAGGATGCAGTTTTAAAATTTCAAATCGTTGAGCTTCAGAGATGCAAAAATCAGAGGGCTTACTATAAATAGCAGGGCATGGATAAACTGGCAAAAAAAGGAGAAAAAATTCTAAGTCTGAAGCTTCACCCTGCAGCCATGGCAAAATGCGCCCTGGTAGATGAGGAAGCATGGAAAATTTCTAAGTATGAAGCTCGTCCTCCTCACCCCTCCAAATGCGCCCATCCAGCAATGAAGTCAAAGAAAGTCAACACTTTTCATTCTTCTGCCTAGCCTAAATGCGCCTTCAAGGTAATGCCAAGCATAAAAAAATTCTAAGTATGAGAATTCATCCTTCACCTAGGCCAAAATGCGCCCAAGAGAGAAGTGAGTCAAAGTGGTCAACAATTTTCATCCTGTAGGCATGGCAAAATGCGCCCAAGGGAAGTGAAAATATTTTCTAAGTGTTGAATATCCTCCTCAAGGGGTGAAATGCGCCAAGTTTGGAAAAAGTCAAAGGAGTCAAAGCTTTTTATCCTTCTCCATAGGCAAAATGCGCCCAAAAGCATGCATGTGAAGACGAAAACAAGGGAGGTGAAAGGTCACAGAAGGATGTGGTAACATGCTTCATCCTCCTCTACATCTAAAATGCTCCCAAAGTTAAAAGAAGTCAACAAGTCAATGAGTTTCATCCTTCATCAAGGCTAAAATGCGCCCAAGTTAGAAGAAAGTCAAAAAGTCAAAAGAATCCGTCCTCCTCACCCCCCTAAATGCGCCTAAATGAGACCATGTCAGGACAAAAATGAGAAGTTGAAGAGTCATCCTCTTGCCTAGCTCAAATGCGCCCAAGTTGAGGGTGTAAAAGTGAATGAAGGGTGGTAAATGGGGTAAAAGGTGTTAAAAATGCTCCAAGGCGTGGTGAAAGAAGGATGAATGTTAGGCGTGGTGAAGTTAGATGTCCCTCTTCAAGTGCTAAATGCGCCCAAGGTGATATGTGTTAGAGAATTATTTTTCCAAGGCGTGTGAAGTATGAAAATAAATGCTTGGCGTGATTTTTGATTTTCCTCAAGTGTGCTATGCGCCTAGGGTGGTGGAGTGAAATATAAGATAAAGTGATGAGAATTTCTTCTAAGGCGTTGGAGTTTTAAATAAAATTGCCTTTCAAGTGTGAAGTAAAATGCAAAATGGTGAGTGAAATAAAATGTGCTAGGCGCCTTCATGAATAAAATTTTTCTAAGTGAAGTGGATGAAATTTCCACCACTGGCAAACGAATAAAATTTTCTAAGGCAAATTTTCATAGTGCAAGGTGACTTAAAATATTTTCTAAGGCAAAAATATTTTCTTCCTTAGAAAATACGCCTAGAACTCAAGGTGATGAATTTTCTTCTTAGAACACCGGCAAATTTTTTCAGGGATGAAGTCAGAGATGGATGATAATGCAAGATGGATTGATAAAATTTCTCAAGTGAGAGCAACACAGGATGATCACAGGCGAAGAATGGATTTAATTTGATAGAATAATATTTTCTAAGGTTCAAAATTTAAAATTTAAATGAACCCTTTCGTTGGGTACCCATGGATTCGAAGCGTTCTGGAGAAAATTCTCTTCTGGGTACTGGACATTTGTGATGATGGATGGATTTCCATGTCTTTCGCACTTCGCCAACACTTTTTCAGTGAAAAATTTAATCAGTGCTCAAATTGTGAATTCTCCTAAGGAGAATTTAAAATTCTCTAAGGCAAATTTGAATAAAACGACTTTTGAAAAGAAAATGATTTGAATGATGAATTTGAAGTGAATTGCCTAGACGATTTTGATTGAATTCTTCGATGATGAATTTTCCAAAGCTGAAGAGAGGTAAAACTCGAATTCAAGTGACAGAGCTCCGACTGGTGAATTAAAAAGATGAATTTAAGTTAAATTTTTCGAAAGTAAATACAAAAGATGCCAGTCAAAGTTGAACTTCTAGAAGGTTGAGGTTCTCGGACAAGTGTCAGGAATACCAGAGAGGGAAATTCGAATTCTTGAAGTGGAGTAGTGGAAGTTTAATGCACTGCCTATACTTAGCTCCTTCTAGAATTCGGCTTTTGCTATAAGATTGAGAAGTTTCTCACTTCTTTTTCGCAGCTGAGAAGAATTCGACTTGCTCTGAGTTAGACATTGCAATGAATTACTGAAGATTGGATTGAAGAAGTTGAAATTTTGAGTGAGAGGCGCACTTAGAAGTATGCTGGTACGACTTGAGCTTGTTGCTGAGCCTTGAAAATCTGAAGTCGAAGAAGTTATTGAGGTGCGCATTTGTTTGTGTTGTGGCTGAAGCTTGATTTGTTGCTGAGGTTTGAAGTTGCCAGTGCTAAGGACGCCTTGAAGCAAGGAATTGCTGAGAGTTTAAAGAGTGCAAAGTTGTTGAAGCTTGTGAAGTGCGCACTTGCTAGTGCAAAGTACGAATTTATCAAAGTTGCTGAAAGTAGTGAAGTCATTGAAGCTTGCTTGGAAATTCATTTCTAAGTGATTGAAGTTTGAATTTATTAGAGAAGAAGCTGAGGTTTGCAAATAAGAAAAGTTATTGCAGCTTCTCAAGTTCTTGAAGTCGACTGCAGCCCCTACACAATGTCTTATTTATTTTATAGATTAATTTGCTGATGAATGTTTATTGTTTTGCAGATGGCTGAGGCAAGGGCGACTGGCAAGGATAACAATGGTGCATCCAGGCAGGCTGTGATCAAGAAGCTGAGCAAAACATTCATGCCAGAGTCAAAGTTCATTTCGAAGTTGGGCAAGCTAACAGATACCAACTTGGGCTCCATCAACCTTGAAACTTTCAAGAACAGAATGTTGGGGATTGGAAGTCATCGACCTTCGACCACTTCGCACAATATTGTTTGAAGCGGATTATATGCAGCTGCTGGTTTCCCACCAGTCGTTCAGTGTTCGGAGCTGATGATGGAGTGCGCCAATTATTACGAGAAGGATCACCGATCGATCATGTCACCAGATGGCCAAGTGCTAGCCAATCTTACTCCTGCAGCCATTGGTGAAGCTTTCGGGATCCCGGTGCACAAAAACATGGTTTACAAATCCAGAGAGCGAACTGAGCGGATGTATGCTTCTGCCTTCGAGCGATGCACGGAGACAATCAACACTCATTGGATGAGCAATCCCAGACCTTCTCGTACAAAGTTGCCGAAGCAAATCATAGCGGATGACTTGAAGCAGGAATACTGTGACCTCATCATGATGCTGAGCAGAGTTGGTGGTTGCCCACAGTCATTTATTTTCGAGCCATGGATGTTCTACTACATCAACCTCGTGCTGGAAGGGAAAGACTACGTCAACTGGGCCGAGATGATCAGTGACAATTTGCATGAGCAGCTCCTGAGCCTGAGAAGGACGAAGACGTTTTACATGAGCTCTTACATCATTTACATGCTAGCTCGTATGACGAAGTATCGAGGAATTTCATACAAGGAGCCTGTCGGTTGTGGCTCTCACCAATTTAAAATCCATGACGCTTGTCCGCAGTTGCACCTGGCTAGCACTACTCATTACAAGCGTGTCAATGACGCCTTCACCATGCACATCACGAGATTGCTTCAGGAGCGGTTGCATCACAGAATCTCGAGGGAGGCCCAAGAGTTGATTGAAAGGTATGGGTGCTGGTTCATTCAGTTTCCGAAGTTTTCTTACATAAGGCTGCAAGGTTTTTCATCGTACCCATATAGGCTGCCTAAGTACCCAACGGATAGAATTTTAATGTTAGAGATATCTAGGCAATTGCTCGCCTACGATAAGATTCAGAAGAAAAAGAAGGGAGGGATTGAATTCCCAATTGTCATGGGCAACTCGGATGAGGTGTGTCCTTCAATACAGGCAGCTAGAGAGGCTGAAAGTGAGCTTCAATTTTATCACTTTTCATATCACACTAGCCGACAGCACTATGATCCACACAATAACATCAAATGGGTACTGTCAGAGGAGTTTAAACACAAGGCAAATATTGAGGACTATTGGGCTGATGCATCAGATGAGATTGAAGTCAGGAAAAGGATGTTCTCTCGGTTGCCAATTACTTTGATCAGGGAGTGTGAAGTTGTTCCGGTTCCAGACCAGGTGAATGAGGATATGGATGTTGTGCATCCGGATTATGCAGCAGTAAGAGATACTCCACTTCCGCTCCCAGATTGGTCAGAACCAGAGGTGGCTGATTTGGACACACTTTCTATCCCGGTCCTAACATTTACTAGAGCATGGGTTGACAGGAGTGAACAAGTTGAAGAGTAGGTCAATTGCCTTGACTTACAATTTGATGGGAGATCACAGGACACCCACCACAGGCGGGGAAAGCAGATCCACGAGAACCGAGAATCCGAGAAAAGAGCCGGTTGACAAAGAGCCAGAGCCTATTGCCCGAGCCTCCACGAGTTGCATCATGCGCCATTGGAACACGTTCTCCAAGTATACGAGGAGGTCTCTTTATTTGCTGTCGGAGGAATGCATTGAATCGGTGCAAGTAGTGCAGGAAAATAATCAGCACACCAGAGAGTCGGTTGGCGAGTGTCCAGCACCCTAGCGAGTTGATTAGCGAGGATGATGAGGGACTACCTCCGACCCTCAATTTCAGCAGGAGTTAAGTGACTATGAATGATGATGATGATATAGTTTCAGGAGACACTCAGCCACTTGAGGACGATGAGCCTCGCTAGAATGATGTAGAGGTTGAGCGAGTTAGAAGTGGAGGCACACAACAACCCTTCGATATACTGTACAATGTGCTGATTGGCTTAAGGATAGGATGAGAGAAGAAGCCCAAGTGAGGAGATTGATCCAGCAGTTGAGATGGAAGAATTTTTGAATAGGATCAGTGCACCTCCACAAAAGAAGAGAGCACGAAAGTTTTCGAAGATCTCCACTGAAGAGGATGGCTCTCGCACTCTTCACGTTGCCGTGCCTCAAGTTGATTGTGACCGAAATGAAGCAGTGCCTGAGAATTATGTGGTCACGACTTTGGATTTAGGACGCCCCATTGGTGCACAGATTGTAGAGGAGTGTGATAACTCCTACCTCGCCCTCAAAGATAGGTTATTCAAGAAGGAAGGAAAGTATAAAAATTTGAAAAGAGAACACAAGGCCTTGATTGGATATGTATAGCAGTTGTCTCGTTCTCGAGGGCAGGAGATTCCAGTAATAGAGCCTCCAGCAGAGATACCTAGAGAATCAATCAGTGGCTTGATGGAGTTAGGGAAGATGGCGCAGGAAGCAGATAAGTGGGTCACAGGAGTTCGTGTTGAGACAGAGAAGTTTATGGAGGACCTTGCTTCTGCTTTTCAGCAGGCCTCTAGTATTTTGGCACGGATGGAGGCAGTTGATCATGCTTGGGGTGATGCTTCTATCTATCAGGGCAAGGTAATTCAGCGTCTTGAGGCATTGAGGCATGTTCCGTTGCGGTTGCTGATTGATGGAGGTGTCATTCAGGAGAATGACAGGTACGACTTTTCCAGATGGTATTCTTCAGCGATCACGGGACGTGGTTTCTTCGACGCAGCACAGGCGGATTCAACTAGGATACATAAGGCTATGGCCAATATTATTGGAGTTCAGAACACTTTTGAGGCCATATTTGCTAGGCGGTTGAATCCAGATGAGGTTAATGTTGATAATTTGAGGGGTAGGCTGGTACCTTTCTTTTCAGAGGTAAAGACCTTCGTACAGGATGACTTTGAGAATATTTCTACTTTCTCCGCCTTGATCCAGAGCACGCAGGATTCCTTGGTTGCTTGGAGAAAATCTTGTACAAGGCATGAACATTCAGTCACGGTGTTAGAGTTTCAGCTAGACTGCATTCCACCCATTTCAGTTCAGGAGGTTGAGGCTGTACTTGGTAGATTTGTTGAGTTTGCAGCTAGAGAGAACGGGAATGCACTACTAGACGAGGATCTTCTAGAAGACTGATTGTGGGCATTTATTGCCTTTACTATTTTTGGGAGTGAGTGGGAATCTTTGATTCATTTAATGTACCACTCCCCATTCTGGCAGTTTTTAGGGTTAGGGCTGAGGTGGCACGATCTTAGCCACTCTATTGATTGTAACCCTAGCCGTCTTTTGGGACCGGGCTATCTATAAAAGGGGGAGTCCCCCTCATTTGTAATTCATTAGAAGTAGATTTTAGGCATTAGCATTAGAGCTAGAGATTGGAGAGTAGAGCATATTAGACATTTTGTGGAGAAGAAAGAAAGTTTTCCCTTCGAAAACTTTTGTGGAGATTGTTGTGTAACACTTTCATGATAATAGATCTTTTCATTGATGGTGGAATTCGTCTTTATCATGAATAGCTAGCAAGGTCTCTTCTTCCTTTCAAATCCAAGTAGCTTAATTTTCATTTCATGCAAGTAGTTTACTTTGATGTGTGGTGTTTTATTGAAGTAGCTTCTTTTCATTCCATACCACTAGCGGCTTGTTGATGATAAGTTCGCCTTGCGTGGTCGACTAGAAATTATCTTGAGTTTAACTTCGATTGTGATTTGTATACCTATATGCGTCGTTCTGATGGTGTATGTATGCTAAATTATAATTTGAACATCTTTTGCTATCCCTTTGAAGATTGCACCAATTTTACTGAGGCTGTCCGACGTGAGGCTAGGTGAAATTCGGTTGAAGTCTACTGAAATCAAGCTCCACATATCTTGCATTTAGGATAGAGTATAAGTTTCTTAGGCCCTACACTCCTTTACTTTCTGCATATTTCCGATTAGCTTTAGGAAAACGAACTCATCGCCAAATCATACACGCAAGAACCCCTTCAAAGCATACACCCACTGTTAACTGCAAGAACCCTGAACAATTGTGTAAGTCCCCTCGTAAGAACACAACAATACACATCAACCAACTGAGGGTATTCTAAGTATTCGGAACCTTGGAGTTGAACGTGCGAACTTTCTCGCAATCTTAGCACACGGAATACTTTGATCAAGAGAGAACGGAATAGCCTCCAAACTATTTTGTTCTTCGGCTGATTGGTGAGGTCACAAAAATCGCATCAACACCACCACCTGGAACTGGTCTTATCATTTCAACATACTTCCATGGATGAGAATTTGGATCTGTTTTGAACTTTGGTTTAGTTGCCGAGTTTGAGGTAGAACCAATTGACATTGTGATTCCTATGGCAATTTGTTTTGCAAACAACACATTCAAAACTTGAAATTTCAAAACAAAAACAAAAAACTTGAAAACAAAATATTGATTTATAAAACCTAGCTCTTTTGAATCTTGAATACATTCATAGAAGAATGGAAAAACATAGATAAATCATAAAATGAAACAAAACAAAGTTTCAGGTTTGTAAAACAAAAAAAATGGATGAAAAACTCAAAAAAAATGAGAAAAACTTACCTTTTTGCAAAAATATCCTTCAACAATCTTTATGGCAGCCAACGAACACTTGCAAATCTGTAGGAATGGCAATGCAATCGTTTGTAGAAGCTTCAATGATCAATCTTCAACTCCTTTTGTCAATCCAGCAAGCAAGAATGAAAACTCAACCTCTTGGAATGAAAATGCTTGTTTGCAAAACAAATGAATAAAAATGAGGTAGTTTAGGTGTTTAAAGTGATTTAGAGCTCACTTTTAGGGTTTCCTTGGGTGTGGGTCAAAGTCAAAGTGCATAAAACATTAAAAAATGCCCAAAAAACCACTTTATGGTTGCCTAGCCATGTGGTTCACCTTGGATTCGCCTGGGTTCGCTCTGGGTTCTTCCTGGGTTTGCTCAGGTTTTGCATGGGCGAATCCGACCAAGAAAAAACGTACCTTGGCTGAACCCACAGCTGAATCGAACCCGGATCCAAATCCGAGCTGAATCTGAACTAGTACCTTGAGTCTGAGAGGCGAATCTGGTAACTTAGATACATAAGATAAAATCATACTAGAAACTTTGAAAATGCAGAAATATTTCTTTCACAATCACTTTAAATTGTCACAAGAAGAGCTCAGATGAAATGTGGTGTGAGATGAAATGCATGTTGAGCAGAGTTTGGAGAGGCAAATAATCAACATTTAATCCATGCTTTTTGAATCCTTTGGGCTTGTACAGGCCATTGGCTGCGTTGCAGATGTGGTAGCGAGTTTGAGTTGTGGAATCACCAAGTACTGGCAAGTACTCATGGTGAGTCTGCACCTCAGACTCATTGGCTCAGCTGTGTGTTTATTTGCAGTTTTCTCAGCCCCTCTTCAAGCTTGCGAGTGACAAGTTTTTATACCATAGTATTATCATAATAATTTGCTAAGCTATGTAATTAGTGATTTTGTGTTAATAACGTGCCGACAAAGTACTAAACTTAATCATGGCTTGGTTAATATGATTAGGTATTGAGACAATTGTGGTCTAACCAGCACACTTGGTGGTTGACCATCCTGTATGTAGGAAGATCTTGTTTAGGGAAGAAAAGTCTCATGCATTACCATACTTCTCCTAGACCAGATTGTTGGATTTACACTACAATACTCTATGTTAAAATAGTTGCAATTGTTGTTGGCTATCCAATTTTATGTTTTCTGCAATAAATGGTATGTTGTTCATATTCTGTTCTAGTACTTTGTGTTCTGTATTGGTATAACAGCAAGCAGTTGTCCATTGCTTCCTATGCTGATGATAGATGTAAAGGGCATGGACTAAGGCTTGATTGGCAGCTTGAGTTTGACTATTAGCTTACAGATGAAATGAACTAGAGAAAACAGACTGATAACCAAGAAGCTTCCATACCACTCCCCAAATGTGGCTTAAGAAGAGTGAATTGTGATATGAAATGATGGTAAATGGGAGCTCAATATTACTCCAAACATGCTTGAAAATTTAGTTGGCAACATATGAAATAGCATATTTGTGCATGGCATAATGACTGCCATTTTTGAAAATCAACTCACTGAAACAAATGTTATGTTGATGCTGCATGTTGGGTAGGCCAGTAACGAAGTCCATGGAAAGGGATTCCCATGGTTGAGAAGGTATTGGTAATGCTGCTATAATCCAGGCTTCCAGTTGGAAGGGCTAGAATGATTAAAGAGAGCACTGATGAATGTAACAGAAAGCATACTTACACATAAGGATAGGAAAAGTAGCATTGAAAATGATGCAAGAGGCTGGTTGTATGCCAAAATGCCACTAGAGGCGGATGAATGAGCTTCCTTGATGCACTGGGTCATCTCCAAAAGCATCTACATGTACTTAATGCTCCCAATTAGAAAGCCTAAGTACTTGATAGTGATATTCCTCAAGGATTTCTTGTTCTTTCCTTAGAGTTAAGATTGACAAAGAAGATCCAAAACTTTCAACACATGTACTAGGAAGCGGGTTGTCTCAAGTATTGCTGTATAAATCAAGATGTCATTGCCTTAGATGACAGCAAATTTTCCAAAGTGAGGCCTGAAAACATCATTGATGTTGCACATGAATGTGGGAAGTGCATTGGTGGGGCCAAAAGGCGTGATCAACAACTTGTAGAGCCCAAGGTCTTTAAAGCTATCTTCTAGACATCGTAAGGCTTCATGTAAATTAGGTGATAACAAAAATCAAGTCTAACTAAAGCTGGTCCAAAAGATTATGGATCATGGGAAATTAGTTTTGGTTCTTCAAACTGATTTTATTGAGTCTGACTAAACACCAATCATATTGCTCCTTTGAAACTGCTAGAGCAAGAGATCCATAAGGAGAGGTGTTAAGATTGATCTTTCCCCCCTCAAACAATTCCTTGATTTGGTGCCCTAACTTAACACTCCAAATGGATTTAGCGTGATTAGATGAGCTATTGAGCAATTGAGAGAACCTAGCATAAGCTTGATAGGATTTTAAATGAGCCTTAAGGAGGAAGGCTTTTTTGCTCCTCAAAACCCTTAAACTATGCATTAGCAACAGGTTTGATTGTTTTGAGTAGGGAAGCTTGGCGTTATTGTTTGTCTTAGCTTCCCCAATGATACAAAGAGTTAAACAATTTATGCAAGTTGACTTTTTTAGCCATTGTTCTCTTAGCTTTTAAGGTAAGCTATGTTAGATTTTATGATCAGATTTAGATGCACAGAAATTAATTCAAAATTCAATACTAGACACAGCAGATACCCTGGGAAAACCCTCCTCTTGAGGGAGAAAAACCCAGCCAATAATATCTCTTATATTATTGAATCTCAATAGAAACTTCTTTACAATGAAGGCCGATTTGAAGGCCAAGATATAAGCACCAAAAATATGATGCAACACAAAAATACAATGATGCTAATCTTTGATAATGAATTACAGCCTTCAATAATGTCAATCTGCTCTTATGGATGAACTTGCACTAGATATGCATGAGAATGGAATGAATATGATGATCGAATGAGGTGAAATGAATGGTAATATATACACAAAGGAGGGAGGAGGACGCAACCCTTCATAACAACATGTCGGCTTCTCTCAAGAGACATGACTCTAACAAATGAAGGGTCGGCTACATAGAAAATCGTGCCTCCACAATAATTAATAAATAATAACAATTATTAAATGCTTCCAAAGAGATCGCGCCAACAAGAGATCGGGCCTTCAATGTAAATCAAGCCTTATAAAATATAATCTCACAATTCAAATAGCCGTTAGGCTATGATTTGAATTGCCTTTAATTTCGTGGGTTTGGAAGAAGCAGCCCGATGCTGCTATCATCAACACTCCCTCTCAGCTAGGGATGATTCTTCCATCTGCACAAGACATATCACCTCAACGTGATGTCTTACCACTATGGCTACAACCATATGTGGAAAAGAAGGATATCACCTCATCGTGATATTGGATATCACCTCAACATGATATCAACCATAATGGCTACAACCATGTATGGTATGTACAAGTGTTCATCACTTGCGTGATGTTGTCACCTCAACATGACGTTCACCATGGCTCTCCCAGAGGGTGAAACACAAGTACAAGAAAATCATCATGGACTCTCTCACGTGATGTTGTCATGGCTCTCCCAGAGGGTAGAATCAAGGGATTACACCTTGAACTTCTCTCACAGAGAAGAACTCATTAATCAAGGGATTTCACCTCGAACTTCTCTCACAGAGAAGAACTCATTACTCAAGGGATTTCACCTCGAACTTCTCTCACAGAGAACTCATTACAGGCTATCACTGATACTGAGTCTCTTTCTCAGTTAAGGCTGGATTCTCCACCATACCAAGCTTATCTCGAAAGTACACAAACTTTATTCTGGAGAGGGGCTTGGTGAGAATGTCTGCCGTCTGCTCATTAGTGCTAATATACTTCAACTATATAGCCTTCCGCAATACCATATCTCTAATATAGTGGTATTTGATCTCAACATGCTTGGTTCTGTCATGGAACATAGGATTGATAGAAAGCTTCAAACAACTCTAGTTATCACAATGAATGATAGTGGGCTCCATTGATTGTCCAAACAATCCTGCAAGGAGCTTACGAAGCCACACTGCTTCCCGAGCTGCCATACAAGATGCAATATACTCTTCCTCTGCTGTACTTAGTGCTATAGATGACTGCTTCCTGCTGCACCAGGAAATCATAGTAGATCCCAAACTGAAGCAACATCCAAAGGTGCTCTTTCGATCTGTGACACACCCTCCCCAATCAGAATCAGTATAACCATGCAGCTCCAAGTCAGCATCTGGAGAATATCTCAACCCATATCCAACTGTGCCACGCAAGTATCTCGGGATATGTTTAGCTGCAACAAGATGTATCTGTCTTGGTTCACACATGAACTGACTAAGTGCACTCACAGCATAACAGATATCTGGTCTAGTGTTAACTAGATACATCAAGAACCCAATCAATTGCCTGTACATAGTAGGATCCACCAAGTCTGAACTAGCTGCAGCCTCCTTCAATTTATGTAGGTTGGTCTCCATAGGTGTAGACATGGATTTGCAATCCATCATACCAAACCTTTTAAGTATATCAATGGTGTACTTCCCTTGACTTAGAATCATCTCATCTGGTTTCTGCAGACTTCTAAGCCAAGGAAGTAATGCATAAGCCCAAGGTCTTTCATCTCAAACTCAGAGGCCAACTCTTTCTTACATTTGATGATTAAGTGCTCTTCTCCAGTAAGAATCAAATCATCAACATACAAAACCAAAATCAATGCTTCACCATCAATTACCTTAAAGTACAGATTAGAGTCAACATCATTCTTCAAGAAGCCCAAACTTGACAGGTAACGATCAATTCTTTCGTACCATGCACGAGGAGCCTGCTTAAGACCATACAAGGCCTTCTTCAGCTTGCAAACATGAGACTCCTTCCCATGTACCTCAAACCCATCAAGTTGCTCGATATAAACTTCTTCCTCGATCACACCATTTAGAAAAGTTGTCTTCACATCCATTTGATGAATCTTCCATCCTCTAGATGCAGCAATGGCAATGATGGTTCTGACAGAAGTATAGTGAGCAACAGGAGCAAATGTTTCTTCATAATCAACTCCCTCTTTCTGTGAAAACCCACGAGCCATGAATCTTGCCTTGTACTTCTCAATGCTCCCATCAGTTGCATGCTTGATCTTGAAGAGCCATTTCGAAGATACCACAGATTTGCCTTCGGGTCTAGGAACAATGTGCCAAACATCATTCTTGAGAATTGATTGGTACTCCTCTGACATAGCATCTTTCCAAACCTGTTGACTGGAAGCTTCCTCCACACTAGAAGGCTCAGACTCAATAATCTGACTCATCAAGGCAACATAACTGGAGAATTTATGTGGCCTTTTACTTTCTCTGAATGTACCTCTAGGAGTTGCGAACCTTTCAGCCTCTTGCATAGTTTGCCTAGCCCAAAGAGGTCTCTTTCTTCTAATCACTATATCGGTAGGCCCATTAGTAGGTTCCAAGGGCTCAACTGGATCAACATCTTCCTTTGGTTCTGAAGTCTCCCTCTGAATCTCAGGAGTATGGTCAACTTCCATATCCTGAGGAGACTCATCATTGTCAATCTCCACGAGTTCCCTTGGATCTTCTAAATGCAACATCTTCCTCGAATGTGACATCTCTATTGATCTCAATCAATTTTTGACTTGGAACGTATATCCTGTAGGCTTTCGATGTCTCACTGTAGCCCACAAATATTCCCTTCTTACCAGAAGGCTCCAACTTTGTTCTCTTTTCCTTTGGAACATGAACATAGACAAGACATCCTAAGATCCTTAAATTACTAACTTCTAGCTTCTTTCTTGTGAAGGCTTCTTCCGGAGTCATAGTCTCCAAGACCTTGTGAGGACTTCTATTCTGAACATATACTGTAGTCCTAGAAGCTTCTGCCCATAAGAAGGTTTGTTGCTTCCACGATCGTCCTGTTCTTTCTCTTTACAACACCATTCTGTTGAGGATTATAGGGGACACAGAACTCCCTCTTAATCCCAACATCAACACAAAAATTTCGAAATCTGCCAGAGGTGTATTCTCCTCCATTATCAGATCTAAGGACCTTGATTCTTTTACTGGAAAGATTCTCTACTAGAGATTTGGACTCCTTGAACCTTTCTAATACTTCCTCAGACTCTTTAGTTTTCAAAAAATAAATCCAAGTCTTTCTAGAGTGGTCATCAATAAAAATAACATAATACAAGAAACCACTCGAAGAAGGAATAGACATAGGTCCACATAAATCAGAATGAATAAGGTCTAAAATACACTTAGATCTACTTTCTCTACTATGGAATGGAGCTTTTGAATTCTTACCCATAGCGCATCCTTTGCAAGTTCCTTTATGCTCCTAATTGAACATAGGAAGTCCCGTGACCATCTTCTCCATGATAGGTAAGGCTTAGAAGTGTAGGTGAGCCAATCTTCGATGCCAAAGACCACATAAGCTTGAAGAATCATGAACTAATGCCTGTAGTGGACGCGTACATAGCCTATAGAGGCTTTCATGTCTAACACCAATTACTTGAGCATCCTTGAAACTGGAATTCTCCATCCACATAAGAACTTTGCCTTTGGAGAAGGCAACTTGATATCCTTTATCTTCTAGGGCTGAAATGGAGATGAGATTGTGCTTGATTCCTAGAACATAAAGAATATCGCTCAACTGAAGTGTAATGCCAGAATCCAAATGAAGAGTCGAGGTCCCAATCCCTTTCACGGAGTAGCCAGCATCATCTCCGATAATGACTTGTTCGGAAGAATCTCTCTCCACCAAACTTGATAAGTGCTCCTTAAATCTAGTGATGTATCGAGAAGCACCACTGTCGATCAGCCAAGTGTTGGTATCTATAGGTACATTGCTTGACAATGCCAAATAGAACAAGTATTCACAAGAGTCCTTTTGAGGAGAGGCATCATCAACATCTGCAATGGTGGCCTGTTGCTTAGGCCTGGATGGACAATGCTTGGAAAAGTGACCATACTTGTCACATCTAAAGCATTGGATCTTGGACATGACTCTCTTCTTCTTGGAAGCGGGAGCATCATCATTTCCCTTATCTCGATTCCTCTTGAAGAAACCTTTCTTTCCATCTTTTCCTTTCTTCTTTGAAGCATGGGAGGCGAGAACATGAATATCTTCTTTCTTTGAACTTTGACCAACGCCTCTAGCCACCAACCTTGATTCATCTTGAATGCAGTCTGCCCTTAGACGATCAAACTTAGGCATTTTTGATCTTGCATTGATTCCTTGAATGTAGGATTCCCAAGATAAAGGAAGACCATTAAGAGCAAGCATGGTCAAGTCTTTGTCGTCAACCACATGGCCAATTGTTGAGAGCTGATCTCTCAAATCTGAAATCCTCATGAAGTAGGCAATCACTGATTCTCCTTTCGCCATCTTCACATGGTGTAGTTGTTGCTTCAGTGCAAGTGCCTGACTGGTATTGTTGATTTCGTACATTTCTTCCAATGTTTTAAACATGTCTCTTGCCGTCTTCAACTTAGAGACAATAGGAACGATATGATCCTTAACGGAATCAACCAACATTTTCATTGCCTTGATATCTTTCTTCTTCCACTGTAACTTCTCTTCTTCCTCCTCAGGTTCAGGAACATTGGACTCCACAAACTCACCCAAGTCATTCTCTTGCAAGGTAAGCATGATCCTGAATCTCCATGATGTGAAGTTGGATGCTCCCTCGAGTCTATCCTCAATCTTAAGACCATTCACCATTTTGACTAATGTAGGGATAGACAAAGAAATATCATGAAGAGAATAGAGTATCGCTGTAATAACAAATCTGATCACGATCTCCTCAAACCCACTCTGATACCATATTAGATTTTATGATCAGATTTAGATGCACAAAAATTAATTCAAAATTCAATACTAGACACAACAAATACCTTGGGAAAACCCTCCTCTTGAGGGAGAAAAACCTAGCCAATAATATCTCTTATATTAGTGAATCTCAATAGAAACTTCTTTACAATGAAGGCCGATTTGAAGGCCAAGATATAAGCACCAAAAATATGATGCAACACAGTAATACAATGATGCTAATCTCTGATAATGAATTACAACCTTCAATAATGTCGATCTGCTCTTATGGATGAACTCGCACTAGATATGCATCAGAATGGAATGAATATGATGATTGAATGAGGTGAAATGAATGGTAATATATACACAAAGGAGGGAGGAGGATGCAACCCTTCATAACAACATGTCAGCTTCTCTCAAGAGACATGATTCTTAACAAATGAAGGGTCGGCTACATAGAAAATCGTGCCTCCACAATAAATAATAAATAATAACAATTATTAAATGCTTCCAAAGAGATCGTGCCAATAAGAGATCGGGCCTTCAATGTAAATCGAGCCTTATAAAATATAATCTCACAATTCAAATAGCCGTTAGGCTATGATTTGAATTACCTTTAATTTCGTGGGTTTGGAAGAAGCAGCCTGATGCTGCTATCATCAACAAGCTATCTCTATTTGGTTGAGGATCCCAAGAAAGCTAATGTGGGAGGATTGGAGTTGGGAAAAGGGGTTTTGTTCATTGGATCTGGATCATAAAGCTTGTATTACTTGAGCCACTATTAAAGGTAGGGGGTGCAATATTGTGTTTCCTAGCATGTGGAAGATGGTATTTTATGTTGTCTTGGTCATCTCTAGTGTCATTGGTCACATGGCTTGAGGTTCCCCCTTGGCCAAATGAGGGTGTCTTCCCAATAGCCATGGGTCGAGGCAGATAGCCATATTCCTTGCCCTGATCAGATCTACCATATTTACCCCCTCTAAGAGGTAGAGACCAAGGAGCATTTCATCTTTAGATGCCCCATTTACTATGATATTTTTGAGAGATATTATTGTCTCTATAGGGACTTAGGCAACAATCTCTACTTTCTACAGATATCCAAACCAATGATGTTTGGTCCTTTATCTTTGGGAGGTCGTCATCCTTTGGCCCAGATCCTTACATGAGGTCTCTTAGGATTCTAGAGGCCCTAGTTTGATCACCTCCTTATTCCAACACATCCAAGGGACTATCAACTCTAAACAACCTTTGGATATTGTTACTTCTCTTATAGAAGCAAATAGACCTGTGAAGCGACATCTCTCACAACTTCTGCCTCAACATGTTCCTCTTCAACATCATGGTTTTGTGTCTTCTTGATGGCATGGTTCAGCTTCTTCTCATTGGCATGGGCCTACTCCTCTTTGGGCACCCCCAACAAAAGTGGCATATGTACATTACAAGCTTTTTCACTAATACAAGGGTTACTCCGGCCTTGGATGTTAGATGTGATCCTAGGGGGAGTGCCTTGCTTGATCCACTTGACCCTCGATACTCTTTGATGAGCATTATCAAATTTCGTATTGGTCCCTTCATAGTGATCTCTTGTTTTCCTTAGTGTTTTCTCTTTGGGTTCTTGTTCCCCCTTTTTGGCTATATGTACTAGTTTCTCAACCACTTATGTGGGTGATCCCTTGTTTCATATTTCTTTGCTTTTGTTCTTCCCCTTTGTGGGATCTTTCCAGGTTTCTCTTCCTAGAACTTTCTATTGTAAACTGCTGTACTCTTGAGTCCCATGACCTAATTTTGATCATTTTTGGACATTAATTTATTTATTTCCTTCCTCAAAGAGCAAAGGGGTAACAAAAGACTTGTATTGATTACATGCTCTAAGTAATTGTGTGCAACAATTTTTTGGAGTGATGTCACAATCAACTGTCCTAGAATGTTTCAATGCCAAATGTGACCAAATGCTTGCAAGGCATGAATGTGGATTGTCTCTCCTTGACCTGATCCCATGTGGCATGAGTATGAGGGTGTTGTAGTTGGAAACTAAAGGATTGCCCACCATCTTCTAAGAGATCAATTGCTTATTTTCATAGTAAAATCCGTTTATAGGGTATTGACATGACGTTGTAAAAGTAAAAATGGAATTCAATTACCTGAGTATAAAATGGGACAAAATGGCAAAAAAATCGGGAACTGAATAACAATGTACTAATCATAAAAATAGAGGAAAAAAACTGATTTTGTTAGTTCATGTCAAATAAAGTGCATATAGATAAAAATAAACATTATTAATTATAAAATTGCTGGCTATAAGAAATTGCATAGAAATTAAAAAAATTTATTTTAGTTTCACCTAAGAGGGTTTCTAAAAAAGCATATGGCTCACCGTAAAATAGCAGGCCTTTCTGTTATGAGACACGACCTGCTATTTTAGGCACAGCTCTGTCTTTTTAACTTAAATCCACATAATTGTATAATTTAAAGGAATAAGCCTCATTGTAGTTTAAAATTTAATTTCTAAAAGAGAACTGTTCAAAATATAACTTAAATAAAATTTAAAATACCCTAATCCTACACGAAAAATGTTAAATCTGCCTTTGCTCTGTATCTTTGTCCAAGTGTAAAAATGAGCCAAAAAAAATATTATAAAAAATCAAAATTACTTTTTGAAAAAATCAGGAAATGGCATGGGAAATGTGGTGGGGCATGATTACTCGGGGTTATTTGCATGTTTTTTGAGTGTAATGCTACTATGCGTATTGCTGCCATTAATAGGGATATGATCAATGCATCTGTCTTTGACTTGGAAATTGTGAGGGAAAAGAGCTTTCCTATTGCTGGTAGAGTAATTGATCATGAGAATGAGCTGAGGATTTGAAGTGTTGGGATTGGATATTTAAATCTCTGAATCTCCAGGCTGTGGCTTCTACTAAGCTAAAAGGATTTTTGCCTTCTTGGATTTTAGGATGATATTCTCAGTAGAATGTTCAGTGTGCTTATGATAAAGAAAATACTTCTTCCTATTGCTTGCAAGATTTTAACTCTTAGTAGAGCTTCTCTTTGAAGAATTTCCACTCTTCAATGATGAGTAGATAGGGTTAGAAGAGCTGGCAGAGTCGGAAGACATGTTTTTCCTGTGGATTGGAGACCAATTTCAGAGGTGGTTAGGTAGGTCCAATGACAGTTGGAAAGACATGCATATGAAACATAGGATACAAAATCCAAGGAAAGACCTGGGCAAAGGGTGATTCTCATCAATATAGATGTAGTCTTGAAGATCTGTTGCATTGGTGGATGTCAAGTAGTCAATAATGTTGGAAGGAATGTTGCAAGAATTTTGCTTCTTCCTATTAATTTGATGCACATATCTTCATATTTTGTAATGGTTAACGCCTTTTACTAGGAATTTCCTTTGCTTTTCTTTTGCACAATTGCTAGAATAAGGTGGGAGAGGCATATGCCCTTTGTTCTGATCCAAGTTACATAAAAAATTAAATTGATTTTCAATGTGTGTTTTCGATGGAATATGGATTCAAAGAGTCCCTAACACTTTCTGACTGTCTATTATGAGGCAGTATGTTAGTGGCTGTCTGTGTGCATGTAGGTGGGTGTGGGTGTGTGTAGGGGGGGTTGGGTGTGGCTGGTGCATGTGTGTGGGGGTGTGTCAACACCTCGGCCAGACCCAGGGTGTGTGTGTTTGTGAGAACATTTGAAGTGTGATTTATTCATTGTACATGTTTTTTCAGCTACAAGGCCCAGTTTTTTGATTACACAGCCCAAATACATGTCGTCTAGTTTTAAGATTTTTTCTTTCTTTCTAATTTACAATGTTTTTTCCTTTTTAAAAACTGTATAATTGAAAAAACTGATCTTATGCCTTTCATAACAAAATATGAAAAGCATCTGGCAGAGTTACGTTACACCTGCAAAAAGATGCTTGAAAATCTCCATAGCATTGATGACTACAAGACAGCTTGTGGAAGCAATTTCTAAAGAAAAATTGTACTTACTGCGTGCAGCTACGATTTCATACCTGTTTATCAAGGCAGTCACAACATCTGCTTTTCGTTATTTCTGATGGAGCTTCATAGCCTGTTCTGAAGTTACCAATTTAACACATTTGGATTGCACTGGTAAATGATATTAAATTTGGTTTAACACTTGCCAGTTGAATCTGCAAAAAAATATCCAAGGTTTATTCTACAAGCCTATTTTGAGAATAATCTACATTTATCAAATCCATGAGACTCATCCCTTGAGGGAAATTGTCAGACATCTCATGTGCCTCCTTTAGGCTTCCACATTTTGTACAAATTTATATCAGGGCAGTTACTGCCATAAATTCTGACGAAATCCTCTTTCAATTATGTTTAGTGGAACTAATTCATATCCTTTATCAAAGCACTCATTTTGGCAGGTGCTAGTAGAAAAATCAAAGGTTGCTGATATTGTCTTAATACCTACCAATAGAATTTGCTTAAAAATCCCCGAGGCTCTTACAGAGGACCTCCATTGAGCAAATATTACAATCCTTTGTGTCCATGAGACAATGTATCATTGAGGTTATTTTTCCAGGCAGTCTGTGATTCTTCCACGTGCATTCACATCTTGCGTACCTATCTGACATAGCACTCACAATTATAACTTGACAAGTGTGGTGCAAGATATGAGGTTGCTGATTGTGTTTAATCAGAAAACAACGACAGACCTACTTTGTGCATAACTAGAAATGAAAGCAGTCTCTGAAACCATTCTATTTGAGGCACACTGGCAGACAGTCCCATCCCATAAGACCGCATTTGCTATTTTAGTGTTTTGTCAAATAATTCCCATGCTTTCTGAATGCCTGCACAATTTAAATACAAATTTGAAAAAAATATCAACTACAACACTAGATTTTTTTTTTCATTTGCTAATGTTTGAAGGATCCCTTACCTAGGTTCCTGGGATGGGTGACCTCCCGGGAAGACCCAGTGCTTCACCTATGTGAGCATCACCTAGATGCAATGAGTGCTAAGTGGACCATTCATTATCATGAGAGATGGGTTCTTGTGACTCATGAAACATGGGTCAATGAGTTTAACAGTTTAACTCCAAACTACACGGTTGAATCCTGATAGCAATATCACAATTTGACCCGTTGTGGAAAATACCTCCTACTTATCAGTTGATGAGCTAAAGGGGCTCTATAATGAATGGTTCATTAGGCACAACACTTGCTGAAGGTTTTGCAAACAGGGTTGCAAGCTAAGTGGGCTTAACCTTGGGGAAAACTCCTTGGTTAAGCGCGCTTGAGCTGTAGTACTGGGATGGGTGACCTCCCGGGAAGGCCCAGTGCTTCACCTCTGTGAGCATCACCTAGATGCAATGAGTGCTAAGTGGACCATTCATTATCATGAGAGATGGGTTCTTGTGAACCACTACTCATGAAACATGGGTCAATGAGAACCACTACTCATGAAACATGGGTCAATGAGTTTAACTCCAAACTACACGGTTGAATCCTGATAGCAATATCACAATTTGACATGCTGTGGAAAATACCTCCTACTTATCAGGTGTTGGAGTGCTGAAAAAGGTTGCTTAGTTTCACTTTACCTTGGTTAAAGGCAAAAAAGAACAGCCTGAACATATCTGGATAACATGTTCCCTTGCTTAAACCCAGCAACATTCTTGTGGGCATCGTAAATGAATAAGGTTTCTCAAATCATCTACGTCAGTAAAATTCATCAATGTTGTTGTCTTATTGTGTGAACCAATTGTCTAAGTTTGCTATTGCTGCAGAAGCTGTTGATTCATCTCACAACACGATTTTCCTTTACCATCACATATTTCTGTAAGAATATCAACAGCATTGACATGAACATCAGGTGTCTGTTCACCTTAAACAAATAACAAATTTACAGCATAAGGAAATTTTTGAAGACAAATTGAGCAGGGGCTTGTGAGTTATGTATACATGTCTTTAATAAAGAAAGACATCAACTATAAAAATAGGCAAAGGAAATCCATGATCTTGGAGTGGATTACAGTCCCTTATATGCATCAAACAAGGATAACCAACATAGGAAATCTCCACATCAAGGTTTATCAATCTCTCTATTCAACCTGGGTCTTTAAAGATTGGCCATATATTGAATGCAGATGGGAATGAGATGAACCTGTATTGGCTGCATGTTTGCCAGACTGTTCACTTCCCTTTTATGGTGCTAAATGAAACCGAGGGGAGTTTGGACACAAGATGCCTTGCTTCATCGAGAATGCATTTAAATTTTCAGCTTGGAGTTGTGTCTTCACACAAAGCTGTGATGATTAAACAAGGAGTTACCTTCCCACAACTAGCCAATGGATGTTGAGGTCAATTGCGAATTTCAATCTTTTGTCTAAACTAGTAGTTTCACCTTTGTTGTTTGTACCACGGGAGGTTCTTGATGAGAAAGCCCCAGGAAAAGGGTGAGCATCATGCCTTAGAAGCTCAACCACACCAGTTCTGCTAGAGTTGACCTTAGAGGCTCTTTCAAAATTTGGTTCTTCCCAATCCAGTGTGCCTGGGGTCCATCTTACTAGAGCACTTCTGTGGGCTTATGACAACTCACTCCCTATGTTCTAATGTTAACAAGCTTTTAATATTCATGTGCCAAACGTGTAGGCTTAGGTTCCTGAATGAGGGTTCCATCATTTGATGGATGAATTATTCGATTTTTTTTGTGTAGTTCCTTTCTACCGGATGTCACTTGCAACACCAGTTTATGTGAAGAAGGTTTCCTTTCATCTGTGTAGTCCTTGTTTAGGATTGAATGGGTCAGGTAGTCCTGAATTTAATGCTGGTACGTGTTAGATATGTAATTTCATAGTGAATTGAAGCTGTAAGGCTACATGGATCAAAAGGATGCTAGCTTATATACAATATTAGTTTTAACTTGTTTGATCAGAGTATGGGTTGAGCAAAAAATCCTTTGATAGATTGTTGCCTATTATGAGTTGATTTTTTATGGTAGAAGAAGCCACTTAAGTAGTGCAAGTGTTATATAGTTATGCATTCATGTAGAATGTGGTTCCCTTGTTTTGAATTTTCCTAACTGCTGTTTTGCTCAAATTGTGAAGGTTGTTGGATTGGAAACTTTAAACGTGGAAAACTTGGGATTGGAGATAAACAGTTTTCTTGAAGGCTACAGGCAAGGAAAAACTGTCAAAAAAAGTATTAAGGAACCTTCCTTTAATGACTTCTTAAAGTCATTTCTTAACATTAGATCTCTGTATATTCTTCTTTTTGTGATTGCTATTCTCGTGGTTATCTGGAATATGAGTCTATCTGAGAAAGAGGAAACAATGGAGAGGGAGACTTTAAGACAGGCGAGGTTGGCTGAAGGGAGGCAGTTTAATGATGCCACTGAAAACAACATAGAAGACACAGAAAATAGTGAATCTGAAAGAAGACTAAAAGAAGATTGAGTGTATTAAATTGGTCATTTCTGCATTGTACAAAAATGAAAGCCAAGTTATGATAGAGAATACTTTTATCCATGTCTTGAAATCTTAAAAGTCCATAAAATTTTTGAACAGGAATTCCTCACAAATGAGAAATATTGTAATTTATATTGCAGAGGATGCCAATCTTACATGGGCTGTTTATTACTTGTGAATATTTGAACTTATATAGGAAGGCACACACTAATGCATCTTACCCTGTCACCTTAAAAGAAAATTTTGTTAAAGAAATTGTATTTGTAAGTGTGCTCTTATTTGATGACAAATGAGCTAGTTGGAGCAACTTGAACAATGTGGTTAGTGAGTAATAATATTCACAAGTATAAATCATTTTATTTTATTTTCTACTGCAATGAGCTGGAATACTTATATGCTCAAGTAGACAGACATTGCAGTGAATTGGTGGTAATATTTATGACTTGAGCCCAAATTGATGAAATCCTGTGTATGTGAAATAAAATAAGAAGGAGAACAAGCTAAATTGATGGAAGAATTGTGAATATCTCATTAAGCTTCTCACTGTGTGTTTGTGTTTGATTGATATGCCCAATACGAGTCATAATTTCATTTACATGTGCTCTGATATGAATATTTTGATCCAAATGTGCATGTGAAACATTGGATACACAGAATATTGCATGAAGGCTATTTAAACTCTGCTGTATATTCTGGATGAAGTAAGACTGCATTTGTGTTTCTTCTTGTTTTATAGACATCATTGTTTCCTTATGAAGCAAGCAACATTCTTGTTTGGGAAAATTGAATTATACAATTAGGGGTTTAAGTCAGGCGAACTTACAGTTTTGCATGCTTTTTTTTTCACGAATCCTATGTTCCTTCTTTCTCCTGTCATCATAGTTTATTGTTTTTTTTTTAATTAATTAGATGCAGGAATATATTGGTCTCTCTGCCCAAAAATCATAAGGTTTGGGTGCCTCTAATCCGGATGCCATGCTCACAAATTCCATGAAGGTGCATTTGTCTCTCGTGCTTTCTAGTGATGTTGGGTTTCAAACAGAGGATGCACCCCTCCTTTGGTGCCAATTCTTCCTTTTGTTGCCATTCCCAATGGTGCAACTACAGCTTTTGTTGCAACTTGTAGGCAGTGCTTTGTAAATATTGCAGGTGTTGAAGGTACTGCTTGCCCTTTGAGGGAGAAAATGTGACCTATCCCTTGTGCCAAATCCTCCCTAGTGGTGATTTGTGGCTAGGATGTGGAAAGGAGGACTTCTATCAGCGTAGGGGTTTGGTGTCTAGATTCTACAATCTTTGGCTTTCTTTGCCTGACCCATCACAAATGGGTCTTGGATTCTTGGAGGCCTCTTGTAGAGGGTAAGATCAAGCTCTTTCCCTGTGCAAAGGTTTTCTTCATTGCTTCTTTTGCTTCTTCAAAGGACAAATTTAGTGCTTGACGGTAAACTATGGTATTGGGAATAGCACTTTCTCTCCATCAAACCTTGGTCAACTTCCTTTAACCCCCTAACCGGGCCTTTAAATGTGTGACCTATGTGGGTTATTTGTCCAAATCTCCCTCTCCAATTTTCGGAAGATTCATGCTGTGAGGCCATAGGCAACTCTATTGGATACTTCTTTAAACTTGATAATATCACTTCCTACATTGGGTACTCTACTTTTGCTTGCATTCTAGTAGACATTGACATCTCTAAGCCTCTTCATGAGGATGTGTTTTTGATGGTGGGGGGTAGGCTTTGTCAATTGCTTGACTATTAGAATCTCCCTTTTAGATGTAGATGATATTTTACCATTGGTCACTTAGCTACCGATTGTCTTCTCTCTTAGTGCAAAGGCATGACTACATGGTGGAAGAATGCCAACAAAGATCACTTGACTATTCTTGCCCCTAAAACCTTAGCGGATGGCTCCTCTCAAGATGATGAGTCTTCTCAAGAGAATGACTTTTGCTTTTGGTGTGACTTTGATGTGCCTCGCTCCTTCTGTTCCTTCACATCCCATTGGAGGACCTCTCACTTTGATCTCTCAGCTTGCTTTGCCGTTGGCTTTAGATCAGCCTTAGATTACTCATGGTGGAGGGCCACCGTTTGTTTTTTGCCTCGTCAATCTTTTGCTTCTTCGCACTTTGATGCGCTTTGTATGGGAATTCCCCCTTGCTTCCCTTTGTTCCAAGGACTGAAGGATAATATCTCTTGGACTGTTCTTAGGAGGAAGAAAGGTTTGGCATTGTCTAAGTGGGACCTTGGGGGTCCTAGCTTTATCTTTTGATTGTAGTTGTTTTTGGCATCTTGGCTATAGTTGCATCTCACTCTTCTTTGTCTTGTCAAGTGGTTTGTTTTGTCCCATTGCTCATGGCACATGTTTCGTTTGCCTTTTGGCTATTTTGTTGTACAAGGGTTCATGCCCTTTCAATCCCTTTTATTAATATAAAAAAAACATAAGATCATCCAATGTTGCTAACCATGTTCGACTCAACTAAAACTAGTAGTGCCACTCAAGCCCAAAAATCACCTCGAAATCCTCCAAAGATAACATAAAAGTTAGGAACATTAGCAAAAACCTTCTTGACTAGATGAATAGAACCAACAAGATAAAAAATCCCTTCGCACCCCACATCTAATGACACACCATTAGCCTTACTAGCCATTTACTCCACTCCAAGCACATGATTGCCCCAATGTTGACAATTGGGTCAAGAAATGAAAACCAAACACTAGGAATAGTCTCAACTTTTCCATGAGCAGTGCACCAATTTACCATATAAAACTAGAATTGTGTGATCACTAATGACCTCCAAATACCATGACAATGTGGGATCATTATACCTAACATCACCTTGACCATATTCGAGCAATAAGCTCTTAAAATTTGGACTTCTTGCTGAAGATCATACAACATATCAATCACCTCCCTTGCATTCATAGGAAGCTTCCCATTGGTGCCTTATTTTGTTTTCTTCTCTTTGCCAACCAATTCAGCCAAGGAACTCAAAAGCAACGTTCCTTCAAATTGATTTGGAAATAGAAGTTGGAGCAACCATATCCTCTATGAAGCATCAACAACATAGGGAGCTAGTTTCAAATGAAATCTTGCTTGATCATGGCCTTGGAACAAGGCCCTTCTAAATCCAAACCATCATCTCCCAAAACAACTTTGCTAAAACCGAACACTACTAGACCCTTAAAGTTGAAAATAGAGGCAAGTCTACTATCATACACAATACCTTTATGTTGTGGATCTCTTGGCCATTGAGAGATCCCCTTTGGAGCCATGCCACCATCTTTCCAACAAAGACTCGCTGTGCACAACACCAACCTATTAACCACCCTAACACAAGCCACCAAATATACATCAACATGATTCCTTCATAGGCATAGATACTTGCTTGACACATGCCACATTGCTAGAGATCTCTATACCTTGCAAGAAAATCACTTGCAAGGAAATAAAACCTTGTTTAACATAATGACATGAATACCATCATAAATGCATTTTGTTAGCACTTATAGACCTCAATGTCATCAAACCACACACGTACAATGCAAGCTATTGTAAATCTCCAGGTAATCCAACCATTTGTCGAATTTAATACAATCATTGTCAAATGCAAAAAGAGGACCTTAAGTTCCAAAAAAAAATGATTAATGTGAGGGGGTTTAAACCTTAGAAATTAGTCTAATCCTTAATGGTGGGGAAATGGCTATATAGCACTGTAATGGGGTCATGATCAACCTCAATATTAGCCAAGAAATTTGCCACATATTTTATTTTTCTTTTGTAGTGTTGATGTTGACATTAGAGAAATTTAACCAATGGTTAAGACCTCTTTTCCATAATGCCTTAATCTTCAATTTAGGCAAGTTCTTTTTAGTATGGTGTTTATAACTAACATAGAATCACCTTCAATTATAAAATTTAACACCCCTTTTGAAGAGGTTGTTGCCATCCCAACTACTACTACTTCCCACTTAATATCATTGTTGGTTTTGATGCAAAGAAAGAGGGATCCCCATATACAAAATCACCTTTAGAGTTCATTAGAACCGGGCCAAAACTTGTGTTCCTTGGGTTATCCTAGGATGTTCCATTAGAGTTAAGTTTCACATAATTTTCCCAAGGGGGTTCCACTCCTTATGCTCGCTCATATTAACTTCTTTATGATTACTTTGTTTACATCCAAAATTAGTTGCTCATAACCATTTAAGAGGGCATAGAAATTCTATACTTGTGTAAGAGTCAATGTGGAAGTATACTCAATCAAACTTGAAATTGCAAATGATTGAAAAAAAAGATTTATAGAAGAATATTGTCAGTTTCTTTTTTTAAAAATATTTTTTTCCCTACTTGAGTCTATGTTGGTCCCCAAATTTTCATACAAGATCAGTTGTTTAAGGCTGCTTAAATATGTCTAAAATAAGGTCTTTTGAAGTCTATAGGGCATCTCAAGGGATTCAATTTTTTTAATACTCGTTCACTATAAACCATTCCATTTTCTCATTGTTTGATTCTTTGCTTCAATTGTGTTGGGATAATATATATACTTAGCACACAAGAAGCTGACTTAAGGCACTTTGGGTATCTTATTTGTTTAAGAAATAAGACACCCCACTTTTATTTAGGTCTACTAAAAAAGTAAATCACAAAAATAGACCTAAAAAAATGAGTTGAGAAGACACCCTACTTTTATTTAGGTCTCCTAAGATGATAAGTCAATCATGAAAATTGAATCTAAATAAATGAGTGGAGATTGAAATAAAGTAAGCTATAAGTAATTGCTAGAGAAAATGAAATAGAAGAAAACAAAATTTTGTTTTTTGTTGAAATTTTGATTTTGATTTATTTGATAGATTGAAACACAAAAAAAAGATTAAAAAATGAGATCAAGTACTAGAACAAAACAACCACATAAGCTCCACCAAAATTCTTTCTAAAACTATAGTTATTTAACAATTATAAAAAGTATGGAGAGGAAAGTATGAAATCTAGTTGCTCAATTGAAACCACTATACCTCTATATTGGTAGATTGATAGACAATAATCCTCTGAGATGAGATAATAGTCTTTCTCACCCAACTATAGTAATTGCAAAGCAAATTGATTATGGATTTCCCATTTCACTAGACAATTGGAGCATGTATAAACTCTTTTCTTGACTAATAAAAAACCCAATTTTTTGAGGTGCATGACATGGTAGAGAAGAATTACTGAATATGAGTTTGAGGTATTGTTCTTCAACATAAGGCAATCATTAAAGAGAAGGCCAAACAACTTATCCTCATCTAACCATGGGAAGTTTGTGCATATATCCATTTCTTAGCTTTGTTGATAGGATATCAATTTGAAGATTGTGAGAGATGTGCTTTGGGATTTATGTTGTTTGAGATAGAACTACACTTGAGGCTTGGTCCTGGGATTACGATAAATGTACAACCTAGTTTTGACTTGCATTATTTTGGCTCTTGCACTCATTTTTGAAACCTTGATGGTGTTCAAAAGCACGAGGTTTGTTGAAGATAGATGGAAGACTACTGACTTCCTTGATAATAGTCAAGCCTCATGGCTGATGTATAAACATTGAAAACATGTTGAAGTAGAGATGCAAATGATGATGCAACTAGTTTAATTGAGACTAATGTGAGTAAATTTTGATGCCTTATGATATGGATAGATTATACCAAATGACCTAGTGTGATCAACAAGGTTTAAAAAAATGATGTTTGATAGGTGAAGTTTTATCAAAGTTGCATGTTGTGAAACTCACCCCAAGAATGAACACAAAAAAAACTATTGGTTTTAATACTATCAATTCCCTAGAGTTGGGTTAGAATTAACATGGTGGTTTGATAACCATCATGATGTGTGCAAAATTGTTAAGACTATAGGAAGGGGTGGCTTTGTCCAACTACATAAGTGAAGTTTGAAATGAAGAAAATAACAATTCCTCTTCTAGTTTGGGGGAAGGAGACATTTCAAATGACTAGGATCTCCTAACACCTATAGAAAGATGCGGAGAGGGTGATTATCAACAAGAACTTGTATGAATATTGTAATTGAATTGAGGAAAAAATAGTTGTACAAAGGAATGACGACTTGATAGTGAGCATAGGAACAATGAATTGTTCTATCTAATCTTTGTACTTGTTTGTTTGGAATTGAAACAAATTGTCCCTAACAACTATTTTTTTCCACTTTGGGGTTTTCTAGACCAAAATACTCTTGACTCTCATTTGAATTAATTCATGCAACGACATGTTAATTGTGGTGGCTTAATAATATATGCACTACTTGATTTCACTAAGGACATTGGTAGGCTAAAACATACTAAACAATTTTTTTGTACTCACAAATACAACACAAGCAATGCTTCCATGCACACACACAGACACAAGTGTTGTCAACTCCATTATAACATTAGCATAGACACATATGGAAGAGATGTTTTGGTGACATGTATAGAGAGTGATATACAATCTCATCTCAATAAGTAGTGGTAAGAATCCCAATACAACACACTCTCCAAGGCAGAAGCACAAAACACATGAGTAGAGTGTTGTCAATAACTCAATCTACAAGGAGACAACACGATGTGGTCCAAGCACACATAACAATATAATACTACATATAGAAGAAAGCACCACACAATTAATTCCTTAGATTCATTAACCAATGTGAAGTGATGAGCTAGATTCATTAAGAAGGAAGACAACCCAATTCCTTCATGAAACTTACACAAGAATCCTTCAATGATATTTACTTCATTATGTTCATGCAATTGCTCAATACAACTTGGACAAACATAGAGTAATTTCATTGATTTCATAATAACACTTAGAGAAAGATAACATTTCACAAAACACACACACATTCTCAAGATGCATCATTCCTTTACTTTGATACAACACATAGGAAACATTCAACTAAGATAGGTGTAATTGTCATATTGGAATCACATGGAGTGAGTAAAATGACAAATAGGAAGAAAGAGTTTGAAATTCTAAATTAGGAATTGGCGAATCTTATCCCATCTAGAGCTTTCTGACATGGAGTATTCTTAAGTGGTGGCTCTCATTTTTGTAGAGGTGGAAAGAGTGGGTAGGTGGTAGAGGGTGGGCAAAGGGTTTGTTGGCTTGTTAATCTTTGAGGTGGATAGGGGTAGTTTCAAGGATGATATGCATGCCCTCCCCCTTCTCATGGGTTAGGTGAGCCTCAACAAGGTCCTTCATTAGGGGAGTAGTTGAGAATACCAAAAGGTTGTTGGGCCTCTTTGTTCAAATCACAAGTGAATCTGTGAAAGGAAAAGCAATCCATATTTGATCTTTCGATCACTCTTTTTTTTGGTTCTATTCAAGGTGATTTCTGTATTAAGGTTTTTGATATTATTGTAGATAGAGGTGCATCCAAAATGGAAACCTTGTTGATTGGAAAATTCCTTAAGACTTCATCCAAACATCAACATAGTTGGGTCTTTGGCTCTCAGGAATTAACACAATAAAAGGAAACTAGATGTTGCGACTATGACTAGAGGCTTCTTTTCTATCTCTTTCTCTTGTGAATACTTATGCAGTATCCTAGTGGGGGGTTCTTGGTTTTTGAGTAGGGCTTATATTGTATTGAAAAGGTAGTATCCTAGTTTCAACTTGTTTAAGAAATCCTTATATGTTGCTCCAATTTGGTTAGGATGCCTAGAATCTTTATGGAATATTGGGAAGAGGAAGTTTTCAGAGCCATAGAAAGTGCTTTTGACTACTTTTGGCCGTTGACACTATTACAAGGTTCAAGAAATATCTTGTTTATGCAAGAATTTGTGTGTGTTAATGCTAGTTCCTATCCTTCCTCTACATATTTCCATCTCCTCTAAGTCTAGTGTATGGAGACATGATTGGGTTTTTGAGAAATCCCCCATAGCATATTTTTTCATGAAAAAAGGTTGGCCATTAAGTTAATGATCTCCCTTTGAGGACAACTTTGAAAAACAATATGATAAGTAGGCCCTTCTTCTCCCCTAAAGATCAATCTTTCTCTTAGTGGGGAGGAAGCTACATGCATTACAAAAGAGCCTTGCATAGAGCAAAACAAATCAATGATTGAGAATCTAGGGGCCCTAATTCCTAAGGTTAAGCCTAACCTCATCAGTTTAATGACTATGTTGGGAGCTATTTTAGTTGATAATGTTAAATTTAATGATCAGATTTAAATGCACAAAAATTAATTCAAAATCAGACACAATAAAACAACTAATAGCCTGGGAAAACCCTCCTCTTGAGGGAGAAAAACCCAGCAACAATATATCACTTATATATTGATATGTAATTCAAGAATCTCCTTTACAAAGGCCGATATGAAGGCCAACAGGAGACACTACAAACTAATGTAGATACACAACAATAAAACTCAGCCTTATATAATTCTTCAACCTGCTCCTCTCTAGAATTCGCTCTATGACTATGACGACTTATGATGAATATGAATGCTAAACAATGAGACAAGAATGGATATATATACATTATCAAGAGAAGGACGTGACCCTTCACCATCATGTCGGCCAACATAGGGAGATATCCCTTCATAGAGACGCATCCAAAAACATGATAAGTCAGCTTCATAAGAACTCGAGCCTCTTAGATAAATTGCGTCCCAAGGAGGAATGAGGTCGGCCTCATTAACATGTGAATTCTCATTAAATCATGCCTCTTCAATAAACGAATATAAATCATCATTAATAAATGACGCCTCTTGATGCTCTATAAATTAAATAGTCCTCTGGGGTATAATTTAATTTATCAAATGATGGCTGGAAGAATATGACTAAAGCTGTATCATAAACATCAACACTCCCTCTCAGCTAGGGAGGATACTTCCAGCTGCACAAGACAAATCACCTCATCGTGATGTCTACCACTATGGCTACAACCATAAGTGAAAAGAAGAATATCACCTCATTGTGATATTAGATATTGCCTCAACACGATATCAACCATAATGGCTACAAGCATACTATGGTGTGTACAAGTGTTCATCACTTGCGTGATGTCACCTCAACATGACTTTCACCATGGCTCTCCCAGAGGGTGAAACACAAGTACAAAATGTGTCATGGAGTCACACACATGACATCCACCATGACTCTTTTAGAGGGTGGAAACAAGGTCTTTCACCTCAAATCTCAAAGAGAAATGCATTAACAAGGGATTTCACCTCGAACTTCTCTCACAGAGAAGAACTCATTAAATAGGCTCACTGATACTGAGACTCTTTCTCAGTTAAGGCTAGATTCTCCACCATACCAAGCTTATCTCGAAAGTACACAAACTTGATTCTGGAGAGAGGTTTGGTGAGAATGTCTGCTGTCTACTCATCAGTTCTGATATACCTCAACTGTATAGCCTTCCAAAGTACCATATCTCTAATATAGTGGTACTTGATCTCAACATGCTTGGTTCTGTCATGAAACACAGGATTGACAAAAAGCTTCACACAACTTTGGTTATCACAATGAATGATAGTAGGCTCCATTGATTGTCCAAACAATCCTGCAAGGAGCTTACGAAGCCACACAACTTCCCGAGCTGCCATACAAGCTGCAATATACTCTACCTCTGTTGTACTCAATGCTACAGATGACTGCTTCCTGCTGCACCAGGATATCATAGCATAACCCAAACTGAAGCAACAACCAGAGGTGCTCTTCCGATCTGTGACACACCCTGCCCAATCAGAATCAATATAACCATGTAGCTCCAAGTCTGCATCTGAAGAGTATGTCAATCCATATCCAACTGTGCCACGCAAGTATCTCAGGATATGTTTAGCTGCAACAAGATGTATCTGTCTCGGTTCACACATGAACTGACTGATTGCACTCACAACATAACAGATATCTGGTCTAGTGTTAACTAGATACATCAAGGACCCGATCAGTTGTCTGTACATAGTAGAATCCACCAAGTCTGAACTAGCTGCAACCTCCTTCAATTTATGTAGGTTGGTCTCCATGGGTGTAGACATGGATTTGCAATCCATCATACCAAATCTCTTAAGTATATCAATGGTGTACTTCCCTTGACTTAGAATCATCTCATTTGGTTTCTGCTAGACTTCTAATCCAAGGAAGTAATGCATGAGCCCAAGGTCCTTCATCTCAAATTTAGAAGTCAACTCCTTACACTCGAGAATTAGGTGATCTTCTCCAGTAAGAATCAAATCATCAACATATAAGACTGAAATTAATGCTTCACCATTGATTACCTTGAAGTAGAGATTTGAGTCAGCATCATTCTTCAAGAAGCCCAAACTTGATAGGTACTGATCAATCCTTTCGTACCGTGTACGAGGAACTTGCTTAAGACCATACAAGGCCTTCTTCAGCTTGCAAATAGGAGGCTCCTTCCCATGAACCTCAAATCCATCAAGTTGCTCGATATAAACTTCTTCCTCAATCACACCATTCAGAAACGCTGTCTTCACATCCATCTGGTGAATCTTCCATCCTCTAGATGTAGCAATAGCAATGATGGTTTTGACAGAAGTATAACAAGCAATAGGAGCAAATGTTTCTTTGTAATCAACTCCCTCTTTCTGTGAAAACCCACGAGCCACGAATCTTGCCTTGTACTTCTCAATGCTCCCCTCTGCAACATGCTTGATTTTGAAGAGGCATTTCGAAGATACCACAGATTTTCCCTCAGGTCTAGGAACAATGTCCCAAACATCATTCTTGAGAATTGATTGGTACTCGTCTGCCATAGCATCTCTCCAAACCTGTTGACTAGATGCTTCCTCAACACAGGTAGGCTCAGATTCAATAATCTGACTCATTAAGGCAACATAACCAGAGAACTTATGTGGCCTTTTACTTTCTCTAAATGTGCCTCTAGGAGCTGCAAAACTCTTAGCCTCTTGCATAGTACGCCTGGCCTATAGAGGTCTTTTTCTCCCAATTACAATGTCGGTAGACCCATCAGTAGGTTCCAAGGGTTCAACAGGATCAATATCTTCTTTCGGTTCTAAAGTCTCCCTCTGAATCTCAAGAGTATGGTCAACTTCCATATCCTGAGGTGACTCTTCATTATGGATCTCCATATGAGTTCCCCTGGATCTCCTGAATGCAACATCTTCCTCGAATGTGACATCCCTACTGATCTCGATCAACTTCTGTCCAGGAATGTATATTCTGTAGGCTTTTGATGTCTCGTTGTAGTCCACAAAAATTTCCTTCTTGCCAGAAGGCTCCAACTTTGTTCTCTTTTCCTTTGGAACATGAACATAGACAAGACATCCAAAGATCCTTAAATGACTAACCTCTGGCTTCTTCCCTGTAAAGGCTTCTTTCAGAGTCATATTCTCCAAGATCTTATGAGGACTTCTATTCTGTACATATACTGCAGTCCTAGAAGCTTCTGCCCATAAGAAGGTTTGCAAATCCTGGTCATGGATCATGGATTTTTCTGCTTCCACGATTGTCCCATTCTTCCTTTCTACAACACCATTCTGTTGAGGATTATAGGGGACGCAAAACTCCCTCTTGATCCTTGTTTCAACACAAAAATTCTGAAAACTGCCAGAGGTGTATTCTCCACCATTATTAGTTCTGAGGACCTTAATTCTTTTACCAGAAAGATTCTCTACCAAGGCTTTGAACTCTTTAAACCTTCCTAACACTTCCTCAGACTCTTTAGTTTTCAAAAAATAAATCCAAGTCTTTCTAGAGTGGTCATCAATAAACAAAACATAATACAAAAATTCACTCTAAGACGAAATAGACATGGGTCCACATAAATTAGAATGAATAAGGTCTAAAATACACTTAGATCTATTTTCTCTACTATGGAAAGAAGCTTTTGTATTCTTACCGAATGCACAACCCTTGCAAGTTCCTTCATGCTCCTGATTGAACTTAGGAAGACCTGTCACCATCTTCTCCATGATAGGTAAGGCTCGAAAGTGAAGGTGAGCCAATCTTTGATGCCAAAGATCACATAAACTTGAAGAATCATGAACTAATGCCTACAGTGGATGCGTACAAAGTTTGTAGAGACTTTCATGTCTAACTCCAATTACTTGAGAATCCTTGAATTTGGAATTCTCCATCCACACAAGTACTTTGCCTTTGGAGAAGGAAACTTGATATCCTTTATCTTCTAGGGCTGAAATTGAAATGAGATCGCGCTTGATTCCTGGAACATAAAGAACATTGGTCAACTGAAGTGTGATGCCGAAATCCAAATGAATAGTAGAGGTCTCAATCCCTTTCACGGAGTAGCTTGCATCATCTCCAATAATGACTTGTTCGGAAGACTCTTTCTCCACCAAGCTTGAAAGTGCTCCTTAAAACCTGTGATGTGTCGAGAAGCACCACTGTCGATCAACCAAGTGTTGGTGTCTGAAGGTACATTGCTTGATAATGTTGAGTAGAACAAATATTCACATGTATCCTTCTACGGAGAAGCATCATCAACATCTGCAACGGTGGCTTGTTGCTTAGGTCTAGTTGGAAAATGCTTCTAAGCAAAGTGGCCAAACTTATCACACCTAAAGCATTGGATCTTGGAAAAGTCTCTCTTTTTCTTGGAAGGGGGAGCACCATCATTTCCCTTATCTCGATTCCTCTTGAAGAATCATTTCTTTACATCTTTTCCTTTCTTCTTCGAAGTTTGGGAGGTGAGACCAATGCCTCTAGCCACCAATCTTGACTCCTCTTGAATGCAATCAGCCCTCAAGCGATCAAACTTAGGAAGTTTGGATCTTGCACTGATTCCTTGAATGTAGGACTTCCATGATAATGGAAGACCATTGAGAGCAAGCATTGTCAAATCTTTATCATCGACCACATGACCAATTTTAGAGAGCTGATCTCTCAATTATGAAATCCTCATGAAATAGGAAAACACTGTTTCTCCTTTCGCCATCTTCACATGGTGTAGTTATTGCTTCATTGCAAGTGCTCGACTTGTGTTGTTGATTTCGTACATCTCCTCCAATGTTTTGAACATATCCCTTTCCATCTTCAACTTGGAGACAATCAGAACAATATGGTCTTTGACGAAATCAACCAACAACTTCTTCGCCTTGATGTCTTTCTTCCTCCATTGCAACTTCTCTTCTTCCTCTTCTGGTTCGGGAACTTTGGTTTCCACAAACTCAGCCAAATCATTCTCTTCCAATGTGAGCATGAATCTAAACCTCCATGATTTATAGTTGGATACTCCCTCGAGTCTATCCTCAATCTTCAAACTGTTCACCATCTTGACTAAGGTAGAGATAGACAAATAAATATCAAGAAGAAAATAGAGTATCACTGTAAGGAAAAATCTGATCACGATCTTCTCAAACCCGCTCTGATACCATGTTAAATTTAATGATTAGATTTAAATGCACAAAAATTAATTCAAAATCAGACACAATAACACAACAGATACCTTGGGAAAACCCTCCTCTTGAGGGAGAAAAACCCAATAACAATATATCACTTATATAGTGATATGTAATTCAAGAATCTCCTTTACAAAGGCCGATATGAAGGCCAACAAGAGACACTACAAACTGATGTAGATACACAACAATAAAGCTTAGCATTATATAATTCTTCAACCTGCTTCTCTCTAGAATTCGCTCTATGACTGTGACGACTTATGATGAATATGAATGCTAAACAATGAGACAAGAATTGATATATATACATTATCAAGAGAAGGACGTGACCCTTCACCATCATGTCGGCTAGCATAGGGAGATATCCCTTCATAGAGACGCATCCAAAAACATGATAAGTCGGCTTCATAAGAACTCGAGCCTCTTAGATAAATCGCATCCCAAGGAGGAATGAGGTCAGCCTCATTAACATGTGACTTCTCATTAAATCACGCCTCGTCAATAAACAAATATAAATCATCATTAATAAATGACGCCTCTTGATGCTTTATAAATTAAATAGCCCTCTGGGCTATAATTTAATTTATCAAATGATGGCTGGAAGAATACGACTGAAGCTGTATCATAAACATCAACAAATAAAGATTGCAATACTTCTTTATTGGACCAAGAAAACCATTTGGTATCTCTAGATGGGATCTAAATTTTCTAGGAGGTAGGCCTAGGGATGATTACCCTAGGTGAAGCAAAGGAAGAGATGGTTGATATGCCTAAATTTGAAGGTGTAAGGGAAAGTTTCCATTTGACTATAATTTTGGTGTCAAAAGAAGTACCCAATAGTGGTTTACCCAAAGGAAATGGATGAGAAAGTAAGGATAGCTCAAGAAAAAAAATATTTCTTAGGCCCCTTGCTAAGAAAAAAAGGTGTAAGAAGATGGTAGATTGTTGATCATACCAAAAGAAAAATGGAAGGCTTACCCATAAGGACCTAAGGGACAGAGAGACAAAGAAGGAAATGGAAAATGGAAGCTAAAATAACTTGCATTCTTTATGCAACAAGGATATAGTAAAGTCAAAAAAATAAAAATCCTATCTTGGAATGTCAAAGGATCAAATAACCCTAATAAACATTGTTGGAGTCGATAGTGAACCCCACAACTCCTAGTGATCCTTTGCAACCAAAACACTTGTCACAAACAAGAGATCAAATCAATTGATTTACTATGCAACAAAGAGAGAAAAGATTGAATCCACACAAGTACCACACAAGCATGTGATATTGAGATTAACCTACCATTGTAATTGAATTGAATGGATTACATGGATTGATGATTACAATGAATGTGCATGCTTATAAAAGCATAAAAAAACAAACCCTAGATGAGGATTGCATTAGATTGTGACAAGTGTCTTAATCTCATGCAATGAGACAACTTGACCTATATTTAGCCCAATCTAATTAATAAAAAATACTCCTAAGTTTAGCTTAAGTGAATAAAGTAATAAGGGACTTGATAAATAATTAATGATTAATTAATATCAAGTGATGTCCTAATTACTCCAACACCCCCCTTAAGATCAACTTAGGGAGAAGCTAAAAACATCGATGTAGAATGCAATGATGAATGCATGGATGGGTCTTAGATATATGTTGGTTATAGGATGCCATTTAATTGCAATCCCAAACATATTTCATGTATCTCCTAAGTCCTTGGAATGTGTTCCCAAACACTAGGATTAGAAAGAGATTAAATTCGAATGAAATGAACATGTAAATTGACATTTGTAAGTATTCCTAAATGATAGGAACATGTGAGGTTGTCCAAGAAGAGCTCCTACAAAATAGGAGCACATGGGGCGCCCACATGAAAGGTGGAACCCACCTTGATTTCAGTTAAATTTTTGGAGAAAGATAAAACTTTAGTAATGCATGTAAAGATCCTAGAAGTTAGGAATTGATATTTACATGAGTGGAGTTCAGTTGAGTATTAGTTCAGTTCAGTTCAATATCAGTTCAGTTATGGTTCAATTATCTTCAGTTGCATATAGTTAGTTTGAGTTGCATGTTAGTTGATTTCAGGTTACTTGAGTTGCATGCTAATGACTTGAGTTGCATGACATATAATAGGTGGCTACATTCAATTAAGTGGGGATGATCAATCATGCATCATGTTTGCATGAATTGATGGAGAGATATGTTTCAGTTAACAAAGATTGAATTGGACCCACCTTGGGCGCTCAAGTTGAGATCTTGGAGTTAACACCTTTGCATGAGAAGATATTTACAAGGATTAGTTAAGTGGGGCCCATTCTTGGGTTCCAACTTTGAGAAGCTTGGAAGATATCTTCGTAATCAATGTTGAGTTAAGACTTTAGTTTGGGACGCCCAAATTGATGGACTTGGTTTGACATTGTTTTTCATGGAAGAACTGTACTTGCACAAGAATGGTGTAGATATTTGTGAGGAGCTTTTTCCTCTTGTAATTGTAACCTCTTTGGAGTTTACAATGTTCACAATTGTCTATTTATTGCAATAAGTTGAAGAGAGTTCTAAGAGAGTACTTTTGTGAAGCATGGCACAAGATGTGTGGATTCATGCTTGGACACATGAGAGTTTATTGCATGTTGTGAAAAAGAATTGTTGAAGGCAAAAGAAGCATCTCAAGCAAGGATTGATAAAGAATTATTGTAATCTTTTTTTAAGGTTAAATAATACAAGCACTATTGATTCTAGTGGTGGAGTTTTTTCTCGAAAGAGTTTCTCCACGGTATATGCTGTGTCACTTCTATCTTCTGGTCTTATTCTTCTACAATCTTTTGTCTAATTCTACAATTGGTAAAATGAATCTAAACAGATAATCATATACAAAGAAATTGTCACAAAGAACACTTAACTAGATCTACAATCTCATAGTTTTACAAAGTATTAAGCTACATAATTACCTCCATTTTCAACATTTGGTATCAGAGCTAACGGTTGGGTAGAGTTTGGGGCACCTTTCTCTTAAAAGTTTGAAGGTTTTTTGGTTGTAGTGGGAGCTTTTACTATTGTGTTATTGCAGATTTGTAAAAGAAGTATGTTACAATGCATTTGGTCTGATGGCTGTAAGACTTGGTATGGCTTGCTCAATCCCTGAAAGGAAAGGCCTGGTAAGAGAGGAGTTCTCCCAGGTGGTAAGGGGAGGGCAGTTGGGTTAAAATAGTTCTTGGGTTAGAGTTAGTGGATTAACCTTTAGTGGTCTTTAACACATGGTTTTGTGCTAGTTGAATTGGTCCATGGTTTTGGAGCTCATGGTTTTGAGCCCACGATTTTGCATGTATGGATGATCTTCATTCAAGAGATGGTTATCACGATGTCATGGATAGCTTGGTTACATGTTGCAGTGGGAGTTTTTTGATAGTGATGGTTTGATGTTTATCTTGTTGCCATGTATAGCTCAGTATCACAATTCAGTGGGAGCTTTGGTAGGATATGGTTATCTTCATGTGATTTGAAAAGGTTTTAACATCTTGTTTCATGGAGGACCCTTAGAGTCTTTGGTAAAGGTGTTATTGTTCTTCCTTTGGAAAGGATGTAGTTCTTTTTAGTTTTGAGTATTAATCATTTGCTTGGATCTTCATGATTATGCAGGTTGCATTTGAAGTTGGCATGGATTGATTAGTGGGTGCTCATAGACACTAGAGAGATTTGGTTTAGGCCAGATATTTCTAATGTTAAGAGATATATGTTGGAATGGTTACTTGTAAGAAAAGCTTTTTCAACAGTAAAGACCGAGAAGCCTACACTTGGAAATGGATATGAGTCCATCATAGACCCGATGAGAAGGTTCTCTATTGTATGCACAAGACAATCTTGTATCCCACTCTTGGTCTACTTGGTAGGTAAAATGATCTAAGAGGTGTTTCCCGCCTGATTATTAGATGAATTATTAAGATTTATCTTGACTTCTCTTATGCATTGTTGAGAAGTAGATGCATGATTTTATGTATTTCCATTGTTCTCCTTGCAATCTTGAACTTGAGTTAGTTTTGAGGATTTGGGTAGGAGAGGTACGGGAGATAGTTAGTGGCTTTTGGGCATATTCCCTTTTGTTGTGGGAATGTTTGGATAAGTTTGATCTACTTTCTATGAGAGGTTTACATCTAAGTTCTGCCATGTTTCATTATAAGTTGAATGGTTAGATGTTGATATCCTTTCAGTTTGGGAGTGTTGAAGGAGATATTACTTTACATAGTTTGGCACATGTTAGTGTGGTATAAGAACATAGTTTGATTTGCAGGTTCTCTCTTTATGGGAATAGTATTCTTCTTGAAGGTTCTTGTGTTATGAGAGATGTATTATGCATATCATTGTATGCTTCTTTGACACTATGATAGAGGAGTTAGCCATATCCTCTATGCAAAGGGCTATAGGAGGACTTGTTAATGTTGTGATCTTGTTTTCAGATTTGACATTACCTGTGCAATGGGAGTTCCAAAAGGTATATGTGTTCTGTATGAGAGGGGCACCTCTCTTGGGCTGGTTACACTTTACTATAGTGAGTTACTTCAGAGGTTTTTTATTGCATGTCTATGTGTGTTGTTACCTTGGAGTCTTATTTTGCAAGATGGTGGATATACAGGGACTTGTTTGCAGATTTGGGTTGCTATGTTGATAGCATGAAGTTCTACCTATGACAGTTTTGGATGAGCTAGCAACTTGCTATGGTTTCTATTCCAATTTGGTATGAGTGTGGCAGTCACTCAGGGTCTTTTGTTATCATTTGAATTTGATGCTTGTGTTCATGAATAGAGTGGTGCAGGTTTCAATGACAAGAAATGGTTACAAAGACTTGGGAAAGGTATTGGTTCTTGGTGCGGAAAGGCCATTGGCCTTAGTCCTGTACTTGATTTATAAGAATGGTTCCTTGTTTAGAATAATTGCAATGTATAATGTCAGGTGGGAGAATGTTGGGAATAAGATGCCATTTAATTGCAATCCTAAACATATTTCATGTATCTCCTAAGTCCTTGGAATGTGTTCCCCAACACTAGGATTAGAAAGAGATTAAATTCAAATGAAATGAATATGTAAATTGACATTTGTAATTATTCCTAAATGATAGGAACATGTGAGGTTGTCTAAGAAGAGCTCCTACAAAATACGAGTACATGGGGCACCCACATGGAAGGTGGAACCCCCCTTGATTTCAGTTAACTGTTTGGAGAAAGATAACACTTCAGTAATGCATGTAAAGATTCTAGAAGTTAGGAATTGATATTTATGTGAGTGGAGTTCAACTCAGTTCAGTTTAGTATTAGTTCAGTTCAGTTTAGTATCAATTTAGTTTAGTTTAGTTATGGTTCAGTTATCTTTAGTTGCATGTAGTTAGTTTGAGTTGCATGTTAGTTGACTTCAGTCGACTTGAGTTGCATGCTAATGACTTGAGTTGCATGAAAAATAACAGGTGGGTACATTCAGTTAAGTGAGGATGATCAATCATGCATCATGTTTGCATGAATTGATGGAGATATATGTTTTAGTTAACAGAGATTAACTTGGACCCACCTTGGGTGCCCAATTTGAGATATTGGAGTTAACACCTTTGCATGAGAAGATATTTACAAGGCTTAGTTAAGTGGGGCCCATTCTGGGTGCCAACTTTGAGGAGAAGCTTGGAAGATATCTTCGTAATCAACGTTGAGTTAAGACTTCAGTTTGGGATGCCCAAATTGATGAAGGACTTGGTTTGACATTGTTTTCCACGGAAGAACTGTACTTGCACAAGAATGGAGTAGATATTTGTGAGGAGCTTTATCCTCTTGTAATTGTCAACTCTTTGGAGTTTACAATGTTCACAATTGTCTATTTATTGCAGCAAGTTGAAGAGAGTTCTAAGAGAGTACTTTTGTGAAGCATGGCACAGGATGTGTGGATTCATGCTTGGACACATTAGAGTTTATTGTAGGTTGTGAAGAAGAATTGTTTAAGGCAAAAGAAGCATCTCAAGCAAGGATTGATAAAGAATTATTGTAATCTTGTTTTAAGGTTAAATAATACAAGCACTATTGATTTTGGTGGTGGAGTTTTTTCCTGAAAGGATTTCTCCACGGTATATGCTGTGTCACTTCTATCTTCTGTCTACTTCTACAATTGGTAAAATGAATCTAAACAGATAATCATATACAAAGAAATTGCAACAAAGAACACTTAATTAGATCTAAAATCTCATAGTTTTACAAAGTATTAAGCTACGTAATTACCTCCATTTTCAACAATATAAGTCTTGATGAGGTACCCATGTACAAATAAATGAATCTCTCATAACTAGAGAAAATTAGAAAACCACATGGGAAAAAACTCCTCTCCAAAAGAGAGTAAAAAGAAATGGTTGTACTAGTAAAATAAGGATAGAAGGACTCAATGTGACCCCCCAAGGATCACTTCTATCACAGAAGTACAATAGATGTCCCCCCGATAGTAGAGAGAAGATGAGGATATGAATCCCCCCATAAAGAAGTAGCTCCTGTGGCAATGATGAATGCTTGAAGTCAGAATATGATCCATTGCCTGCAAACAAAGTTTCTTCCCTTAGGAAGAAATAGATCCATTGGTGATTGGAAAAGCTAATCCAAAAGGATGGGTGTATCAGGAATCCAAATCCAAATGATGCATGCCTCTGAAAAGTGATCAAGTGTCCACATGTCAGAAAGCGATGGTGTTGATCCAAGATTCAGTGAAGACTAATGTAGAACAAGCTGCAAAGGCGATGAAGATGGTGGGCCAACAACAATGATGGGGTTGTCAACAAAGAGGAGATGAATTTCCTCAAAGTAATCCTCCAAATTTGCAATATAGGACTCCACAAACAAGGATGATATGTTTGCAAGATACAAATCCCAAGTAGTTATGTCTGGAAGATGTATGTCCTGCTGTACCAAATCAATAGGGGCCAAGGATGTGGTGATTCCAAGCTGATTAAGAACAATAGAAGCTGATGATGAAGTATTGATTTGAAGAGTGTGAACATGAAGGCAAATCTTTGAACCAACAAAACATGCAAAACATGTGTTATACTTCAGCTCCTCTAAAGCATCACCATCAAAGGGTATGTAATCTGCATCTGTAAGAGGAATGCCACAATTTGTAGTAGGATCCTCTGGGTATGGAGAGATATGAGGGTCTCCATGGATCTCCCAAAGTCAAGTCCAAAGTGTGTGGAGACAATGTCTGATACAACACATAGCGTCAAGATCAACACTAGAACAAATAACCCATATAATATGATCACTGATAATACCCATGCTGAATAAATCCTTGGTGTGTTTGGTGTAGGTATGAGTCCATATAGATAAGGCAAAAGATCAAGCCACCTAAGATGTGTCAGGATGCCATTTTTCCAAGACTTAGTTATCCTTTCCAAGTTGATTACAAAAGGATGAACAAAAAACCCATGATACTCACTCAAATGATAAAAATTAGAGACTAAAAACCTCAATACATATAAAGCAAATTAAATGAAGTCATCGAACTCAAACAGATCCTTTCCAGGTGCCAAGATGTCCAAATAATTGATAAAAATGTGAAATCACAAAAAAATGAATAAAATGTACTTGGAGTATATTTTGAAAAAGTGCATGAATGGATTTGAAGAGTTCTAAAATACCTTTCCAATGTTGCTAGAATCGCAAAAATCAGAGATACGGGAAAAACTTTATGAGCTTAAAAGCAAAAAATAAAGATTTTACTTTGACTGAGAATAACAGGAACTAGTAGTAAAATCTGATAATAATACTTACACCATTGAAAAGTAGACAAAACTACCTTTTTGATGATATCTTTTTTGCTCGATTTCGACACCGTATGCCCAAGTTATGCTAAAAAAAAATTGCTCCTTTAGGGAAAAATGAGCTAGGAGGGGGGAAAAATGGTCATATGACCGTTCATACCATTGACATCAACAAAATTTTGCAGAATATTCCTTTGTCTGCAAAAAGTCACCGATCTCCTGAAAAATGACTGTCACTGGTATATACTCGTGCTTCTCAAAATATTCTTGTCTGCTTTGGTTTCACCACCAGTTTGGTTTGTATGTTGGATGTTTTTTTGAATGGTGGATTTGTTTGACAGGGGCATTTAATACTTGACGGTCAGTAGGTTTGTCACCACCGGTGGGGATAAGATCTGTCGAGTGGTGTTGGTTTGCCGTCAGTAGAATCCTGGCGGTTGCAAATGGCAGGCGTGGGGCCTACTGACTTGGGCGGCCGTGTTGACATGGTATAATGGGTACCCTACGCAAGATTTTTGGGCTTTGATTTTTTAAATTTTTTTGCTTATTTTTTTTCAAAAAATTTGATGATTTTTTTAATTTTTTTAAATTTTGATTGTAGGTAATAAAAAATTGAAAACACCTAATTTTTGTACTTGTGCCAGAGGAGGCCTGCATAGGTTTGACAAGCGTCCATATGATCATATGGATTTCGCCTCAAGATTTTTGTAGGCCTATAATAAATTGATTTTTTTTCAACTTTGCCAATTTTGACAAAACGATAGGCGATCCTTAGCATTTCGACCGTTTTGGATGCAATGGTGATGCCCGTTTCATCCTAGAATGAGCCAAATTTTCCCTCAAAGTTGGATCTCTCAAAATTTAGACAAGACACCACAAATATTGTGCTCTGATACCATGCTAGAGTTGATAGTGAATCCCACAACTCCTAGTGATCCTCTACAACCAAAATACCTATCACAAATGAGAGATCAAAGCAACTGGTTTTCTATGCAACAAAGAGAAAATATTGAATCCACACAAGTATCGCACGAGCATCTGATATTGAGATTAACTTTCAATTGTAATTGAATTGAATGGATTACATAGAATGATGATTACAATGAATGTGCATGCTTATAAAAGCATAAAAAAAAACCCTAGATGAGGATTGCATTAGATTGTGACAAGTGTCTTAATCTCATGCAATGAGACAACTTGACCTATATCTAACCCAATCTAATTAATAAAAAAAGTACTCCTAAGTTTATTTTAAGTGAATAAAGTAATAAGGGAATTAATAATTAATTAATTATCAAGTGATGTCCTAATTACTCCAACAAACATGACCTAGCAAACTTAGCTAGAAAGAAAAAACCATAAATTTTACTGGTTCAAGAAACTAAGATGCTTATAGAACATGTAGATGAAATCAAGAATAGATTCTTTAAAAATGGTGGTTGTGAAGGTATGTATGCTACTAGAGGCTTGGGAGAAAATTACTACATGTAACCCTACTATTTTGGATGGGTCTATTCTATGTGTAGATGCCAATCATGTTGATGTTTTATTTCACTATATTTTTTTCTTGGATGATTTCCAATATCTATACCTCCAATATAAGGTGTGCTAGACAAAACCTTTGGTTTCATCTAACTATCTTTAGAAGAATTCATACTAACTTGAAATTGATGATTATTAGATATTATAATTCTCCTTTAATTGGAAAACGAAAAGAAATGAGGAACTCAACCATCTTTGATTACCTAGGAAGATCTTACTAATTCCATTAACCAAAATTCTTTGATATATTTGTAGTTGGAAGGTATTGATTTCACTTGCTCTAATTGTTAGGTTGGCCCTGCATTGACTCAAGAGAGATTAGATTTGTTTCTCTAGACTAGTTAAATTCTTATTTTTCTCTTTGTCTTCCTTATCTAGGGATTGGATTTGATTTCTCTTGGATTTTTGTTTATGTCAAAATGGGTAAACAAAAAGGTTCTCCTTTTCGATTTGAGAAAATATGGAATCAACATCTCCATTTGGATGATAGAATTATTGTTTGGTAGAATATAATATTTGAAGGATCGATTATTTTTCAAATTGTTTAAAAATTAAATAATGCCAATATAAATGTTAGAAGATGGTATAAAAATCCATTGGTAACATCTTTGAAAAAAAATCTAAAGCTATGGCTAGATTGGATGCATTACAAAAAGATATTTAGATTTGAGGAATGATTGAATATGTTTCAGATTGCTAAGAAGTTAAATAATGCCAATATAAACATTGGTAGATGGAAAAAATATTCATTGGTAACATCTTTGAAAAGAAAGCTAAAGTTATGGCTTGATTGGATGCATTACAAAAGAATATCTAGATGCGAGGAATGATCGACTATGTTTCAGATTGCCAAGAATTTAAACAATGTTAAGATAAACATTAGAAGAGGGAATACAGATTCATTGGTAACATATTTGAAAAGAAAGGTAAATTTGTGGCTAGATTGGATGCATTAAAAATGATATCTAGATTCAAGGAATACATCAAGAAATAATGATCAAAGAAAAAGTTATCTCATGCACAAGCTCTATTCCTTAATTGCTAGAGAAGAATAATTTTAGAGGTAGAGATCTAGAACATTTTGGCTAAATGATGGAAATGAACACTAAGTTTTTCATATGTCCTCTATGAAATACCATTCATCAAGGAGGATGGTTGTTGAATTACCAATGAAGCCTTTGTAAGGGATAATGTTGCTAGTTTCTTTAGAAACCTCCTCACCGAAAGCAATGTTTTTGATCCTAGGATTTAGAGTGATATCTTGAAGCTTATCTCCTATGTTGTTGATGATAAAGATAATATGGTGTTGATTAATCCTATTTTGAAGGAAGAGGTGAAATTTGTTTCTTTCTCTTTTGAAGGAAATAAGGCCCTTGGTCTTGATATATTCCTTCATTTCTTCTTTAAATTGTAGTAGGAAATTTTTGCTAATGACTCATTGGCTGCAACTAGGGAGCTCTTTAGGAGTGGTTATTTTCTTAAGGGATTGAACACAATTTGTTTGGTTCTCATCCCAAGAAATGTTGGGGCAATCATCTTCTCATATTTCCATTCCACTAGCATTTGCAACTCAACATACATGATTTTTGCAAAAAAAATCATTTCCTTTAGACTATAACAAAATATCTTGAAGCCGATCTCTTCGTAGTAGAGTAGTTTTGTCCATAGAAATTAGATTCTTGATTACATTAGAATTGCTATATTCTATGGATATCAATAAAAAGTAGTATTTAATTTAAATTTGGATTGGCTAAAGGATTATATAGTCAAGTTTCATAGGAATTTCTCATCAAAATTTTGGAAAAAAAGGGTTTGAGAGTTAAATTTTTGAAAATTGTTATGGAATGTGTGTCCACATTGAATTTTTGTGTCATCATTAATGGTCTCTCTTCCATATTCTTGAAAGGTCTCAAAGGATCCATCAAGGATACCCTATTTCTCCCTTCTTGTTTAGCATAATGGTAAGAGAATTGGGATCAAGTCTTCAACACGCGTTTTCTTAGGGAAAGATAAAATGTGTCAAACTGACTTCTACTAGTGATTCCATTCCTCATCAACAATTTGTGGATGATACCATCGTACTTGGTAGAGATTCAATCTTGGAAGCAAAGGAACTAAAACTAATCTTATCCTAGTATGATAGTTCCTTGTATAGAAAATTGACCTCCCTAATAGTACCATGTTTTCCTTAGTACTCCTCTTGTGAGATTGGTGAAAACTGTCAAAAACATACGGTGCCAAATTGGTTCTCTTCCTTCTACCTTGGGATTCCACTCTTCAAGGGACTTATACCCATTTGTTTTTGGAATATCTTGTTGAATAGATTTCAACACAAGCTTGGATGATTATTTTTTCTCTTAAGTCAAGCTGATAAAATTCAATTTATTAAGGATACCCTTAAGAATCTTATGGTGTAGAACATGAGTTTGTTTCATATGTTTGCATATGAAACATATTCATTTGATCTGAAATGGATGACAAAAAAAATTCCTTTGATCTGAAATGGATGGAAAAAAATAAAAAATATTCCTTTGATCTGAAATGGATGACAAAAAAAATTCCTCTATTGGCTTGGGAGTGTGTTTGTAAACCCAAAAGTAAGGGAGTGTTGAGGTCAAGACAAATTAAGGATTTCAATCTGGAAATTAATGCAAAAACTACATGAAGGAAAATCCACGAAGATAAGGAGTGGAGTGCTATTACCTCCATGACATACTTGGGAGGGAAGATGGAGATATCTTATCAAGTAATAATCTACCCCATGGCTCTTCTAATTGGAAAATTATGTTTACCAACAAATTCATCATTAATAAAGGAACAAAATAGAAACTTGGGGACAAAAATAATATAAAATTCTAGGATGAAAATTTGTTTTTATAACTCTCCTTTAAATGAATTAGAGTGGGCTACTCCCATTGTTAAGGTTTTCAAGTTAGTTTTAGGATTAATGTTGCCAACTATATCAAAAAAGGTGAATGGTAGAAACAATTGGAAGAAGATGACCTCTTTTCCAACCCTTTTGTAAAAGCTCTTACTAAATTTAATTCATAACTACATGCCTATCACATTTCCCAAGTTGAGATACATGATGAACTAGTTTGGGTTGCTAATCCTATATGTTTTTTTAATGTTGCTTCTTGCTTTTCCATGTTTGATCAAGACCGCTCTCCTTTTTGGTCTAATATCTAGAAACCCCATATGATTATGAAGATTGATGTTTTTCTATGGTTTGTTTCTCTAATAAGATTCCCATTTTGACAATTTTGTCAAAAGAGGCTTTGCAATGCCCAACAAATATATTTTGTGTGATAAGGTAGAGGAATTAGCCCAAAATTTGATACTTGAGTGATGTTTTCCTTGGGAGGTGTAGGGAATGTCGCTTATATTCTTCAATTGGGCTTGGGATTTATCAATGACATTCAAGGGTTGATTGAACATTGAAAATCACCTTTTCATAATCCTTCCTTAAATATCCTATGGCTTATATCTTTACCTCATATTGTTTGGGGGCTTTTGAAGGAATGAAATAATATAATATTTTATGAGTATAGATCTTTGATGGATATGTTCTTAAACAAAATAAGCATGGCCATAAAGGAAAATTTCCTTATGGTTGTCAAGGATGAAGTTTCTTCTTCCCCTATATGATAAGGGTCTCTAAGGAGGAGTTGGAAGTGGCTTCAGGTTGAAGGTTATTGTCTGATATAACAAATCCTTTTAAGGGAGGTAAAACTTAGAGACACAACATCAAATGGTCCTCTACTACCACAAACTAGTTTAAGTTGAATTTTGATGGGCCTCTAAAGGGAATCCAAGTCTTTCCATGGGAGGTAGATTTTTAAAGATGACTAAGATAAGTTGATAGTAACACATGTGGTCAATATTGGTTCTGAAACTAACCATTATGTTGAATTTGTTGCAGAATACCACACCTTTAAAATGAACCAACATCTTGGAATCCATTCTCTAATCGTAGAAGGGGGCTCAATGAATATTATAAATTTTTTAAAAAGGACCCAACCAAGCTATACAATTAAAATTTTAATAAGGACTCCCTATATATTATTGATGGTATGAGAAATGTTAATATTATTCATACGTATCATGATGCAATTTTTGTTGTTGATTACTTAAAAAATTTGGGAGTTAGGCATGAGAGGGAATACACTCCATCTAAGGTAATTAAGATTCTCATAAATACTTTTAGTAATCATGAGTAAAAGTCACCCTTCCGAAAGAATGAGCCTCATATCATGATTCCCATTATGGGAGGTCACTTCAATCTAAGGTATTTTGTACTTTCCATCAAGCACTTTCCTCTAGGTTCATGTTTCTTTTTTGTCTCTTATTTTTGGTAGATTTGACATATGCTTTGTGGAGATTTTTTTGGATAGTGCGGAAAGGGATAATGTCTTTGCAAAAAAGGGAGGGGAGGGAAATATAATTAAACCAATAAACTATAAAAACCTTAGATAGAATCATTAGGTACAAAGAATTCAGGTTAATAAAAGTGATGACAGGGATTAAATACCAACTCAAAAGAAATTCTTGAAATTAATCTATCTGGAGGAAACACTTTGCTTGTGCAGGAACTTGGAAACTTCAAATACTTAAGCATGAAAACAACAAATTGCAATTATATTTTCCGAACACCGCATTGGTATTTGGGTTAAGAGTAGGAAACAACAAAAATATTTAATAATCATCTTTCCTCTTTATTGAGATGTTTGCACAACCAACAATTATTAAAACAACTTGCTTTCCTCTTTATTGATATGTTTGCACAACCAACAGATTATTAAAAAAACTTGAAACTACAGACAAAATTCACAAGTAGAAAACCTCCAAATCCTACACAACAATGCAAGGATGAAAAGACGATAAAATCACTTGAAAAAGACCAACTACCACTTCCCTATTTGCAGTCAGTTAAAATCAATACACAAGAATTATTTTCCAGACCAAAAATACCACACCCTATTCTAAGAACATAGAGGCAACACTTAACAAATACCAAGAACTTCTTCTTCCTGCATAAAGTAGAGGATCCACATAATCTTAATTTTTTTTCACTTTAGTAAACCATCTTCAACTTCCCTGCGCCCAAACTCCACGCCATCTACCCTCTACTCTTCTTTTGCACCAACTCCCTCTGTACTTTTTTCCATGCTAAAAACAACCAACAATCTTCTCTTTTTCCCATGTGAAAAACTGTTTTAGATAACTGAATAATAACCACCTTCTTTCTAACGTGTGCCTGCCAAGATTTATGTTTTTGCATATTTTAAAATGTGCCTTCATCTCCTCTAGTCGTGGGTATGGGTATGCTATTATTTGCATATATAATCTTTACCTTCCACATACCAAATCTGCCTTGTTAACTAAATTTATAACTGCCTTCAATGCTGATCTTTTATCTTCCTTTTGCTTTACTACAAAACTGAAAACTAAATGCTCACATGTATCTACTCAGCATATTAAAATTTCATTTTATTTGCACATACCAAACTACCTTCCCACATGGCATCACATGGAAACAAAATTGGCATCATTCGCGTGAGCCTTCATGTGCTCCAACACCTATTGTGGCCTCTCAAATCTTCTTCGAGCACGACCTTGTCTTTAACATATTTTGAGGATCAATCTACACATAGAAAGGCCAATCAATAGAGGGTCTTGGGGGTGCCAAACATTGGTGTGAAATTTCTAACAAACACAAACCAAAATTTCCAAACCAAGCACAAGGAAAACAAAAATAAAGGAAAAAACAAAAATAAGAGTTGATACTCTTGCAGCAAGCTCCCCCAGACAAAACAAAATTGTGAGATCTTGCTCATGAGGCCATCAACACTATGATCATATTTGGAGATCTTCACAACTGTTAACCAAGTGGCATCCTCCAAAGGATGATCCTTCCATTTCACCAAGTACTTGAAATATTCATTTCCTCGGGTCTTCTTCAACAACTGCTTCTCCAAAATACACTAAATGTCGATCGGATCCGATTTAGGCACTTGCTGTTCCCATCTTGGAATCAACGCTGTGTCCGTTGTTCCATTTATTTCCTTGCCTTTGTAGGAATAGAGATCAACCACATTGAAGATCAACGATATACCCATATCAGAAGGAAGAGCTATCTCTTAAGATTGGCATAGGAATTTCTAAGAATCTTGCAAGGATCGATCTTCATTTTCAACTTGTTGTACTCACCTTCTGGAAATCTCTCCTTCTTGAGATTAGCCAAGATGAGATCACCAACCTAAAAATGCACTTCTCTACGCTACTTATCAGTATACTGCTTGTACTACTAGTTGCTTCGCTCAATTTGCAATTTGACCTCTTCATGAGTTCAAATACACCCCTTGGATGCATACCATAAACAATGTAGAATGTGCTCAAACCTGTACTTCTATTTGGAGAATCATTATAAGCAAACTCAACCTGTGCTAAAGCCATATCCCAATTACTAGGTGTGTTTCCAACAAGACACCTTAACATATTACCCAATCTTTTGTTAACTACTATTTGATCATCCATTTGGGGATGGTAAGTTGAGCTAAAACTGATATGGGTGCCCAAATTTTTCCAAAGTGTTCTCCAAAGGTGTCCTGCAAACTTCGTGTCTCTATCAAATACTATACTCCTAGGAATACCATGCAATCTCACCAATTCTTTAAAAACCAAGTTAGCTATATTTGTTGTATCACTAGTCTTCTTGCAAGGAATGAAATGAACCATTTTCAAAAACCTATCCACAAATACAAAAATAGAATCATTGCCTCTTCGAGTTCTAGGAAATCCCACAACAAAATCCATACTTACCAAATCCCAAGGTCTATTTGACATAGGTAGTGGTTGGTACAAACCAGTGTTTTGACTGCTGTCCTTTGCATGCTGGCATACTCTGCATCTCTCCACATACCTCTTCACATCCGTTTGCATTCGTGTCCAATAGTAATGTGTACTCAACTATAGGTAAGTTTTGTCCTACCCAAAATGTCCCGCTAGGCTGCCATAATGCTTCTCCTTCAAGAGATTCTCCCTCATCGATCCTCTAGGAATGCACAACTGATTACCTTTGAACAAAAAACCATCTTGTGACATAAATTCAGTGCATGGTCCTCTATCTCTACTGATAGGACTATTGCAAGCTTCATATGCATCTCTGAAATCTTCATCATTTTCATACAACTCCTTCAAACTCTCAAACCTAACATTGTTTGCCTAAATCTCTTGTAGAAATAGACATCTTCTACTTAGTGCATCAACAACTTTGTTTGATTTCCCAATCCTATGTTTCAACACAAAGTTAAAACTCTGAAGGTAATCCACCCACTTTTCATGCCTTTGATTCAACTTGTGCTGGATGTTAATAAACCAAAGTGCATGGTTATCTGTGTAAACAACACTCTTTGGGAAGCAAGTAATGCCTCCACTTCTTCAAGGATTGATCCAATGCATAAAATTCAAGATCATAAGCTGAATACTTAAAATTTAAATTTTCACTAAAATAAGCAACTAGTTTCCCTTCTTGACTTAGGACAGCCCCTATTGCTAAGCCACTAGCATCACACTCTACTTGAAAGACTTTGTTAAAATCAGGTAACACAAGTATATGTTGTTCAGTTACTTTATTTTTCAAAATTTTGAAACATTTTTCAACCTCTTGAGTCCATTCAAACTGCTTTTTATGTTCTTTTATAGTGTCAATTATAAGAACAACTATGGTACTAAATTTTTTGATAAAATTTCTATAAAAAATGGAAAGTCCATGAAAAATTCTTACCTCATAAGCGCTCCTAGGTGTTGGCCAATCAACAATGGCCATAACCTTCTCCTTGTCCATCTTTAATCCCTCTCTAGACACCACAAAACCCAAGTAGACTAATTCAGTCTTCATAAAAGTACACATCTTGAGGTTGATCAACAACTTCTCATGCAACCATGTCATAACCAACCTTAAGTGCTCTAGGCGTTCTTCCTTAGATTGGCTAAAAGCCAATATATCATCCAAATAGACTATCACAAACTTCCCCAAGAATGGTTTCAAGAATTTATTCATAAGCCTCATAAAAGTATTAGGTGCATTTGTAAGCCCAAAAGGCATAACTGATCATTGATAAAGACCATCATTAGTCTTAAACACTGTCTTCCATTCATCCCCAGGTCTGATCCTAATCTGATGGTAACCACTCTTCAAATCTATCTTTGAAAAATACATAGACCACTCAAACAATCCATTAAATCATCCATCATTGGAATAGGAAACATGTATCTGATGGTAATCTTATTGATTGCTCTGGAGTCCATACACATTCTCCAATCACCTTCTTTCTTGGGTACTAGAACTGTCAATACAACACAAGGGATAAGACTCTCCCTTATCAATCCTTTTCAAGCAAATCTTCAACCTACTTTCTAATCTCCTTATTCTCATTTGGAGTCAATCTATATGTAGCCTTGTTTGGTAGGCTAGCCCCTAGAACCAAATCCATATGGTGCCTAATACTCCTCATTGGAGGCAACTCATTCAGTAAATCATCCAACTTAGTAGAGGTAGGTGCATCCTTAGGCTTAAGTAATAATGCACATCCCACTTCTTCCTTCTTCATATCACACAAGAATTATTTGCCACTCACCAACATAACCTTGTTGCTATTGCTGTTCTTATTATCCCCTTCTCCTCTCTAAGGTAACAGTGTATGTTTTTATCCATCCTTTTGGAAGGTATAATTATTGTTTCTTCCATCATGTATGGCTCTCCTATCAAACTTCTAAGGCCTACTAAGAAGCACATGACACACATCCATGGGCATGATGTCGTACATAACACTGTCCTCATAACTACCTATCTGAAACTCTATAGAAGCCTGCTCATCTACCAATAACTAATGCCCTTTTGCAACCAAGAAGCTTGATAGGGATTAGGATGTTTAATTCTAGCAAGACCTAGTTTTTTCATCATTTCATTTGACACAAGATTACTCATACTAATGCTATCAATAATAAGTTTGCAACACTTACCTTTAGCCTTGCAATTGGTCTTGAATAAAGCTCTCCTTTGCACTGGTTTTGGACTCTCCTTTGGTGGCTTTAACAATACTCTTTTGAACAACAAAGACTCTCTAGTATCAGGTTCTTCTATGTTATGTGAAGGTGACGATTAACTCTCTTGGTTTGCTTGCACAATCTGATTACTGCTCTCAGGCCTTGCATGGCCTTCTTGTGTAAAATCAAAACACTCCCAACTCTTGTGACTAGACTTATTACACTTAAAGAACTTTCCTAGAAAACCTCTTCCTCTTCCTTGGTAACCTCTACCAAATGGTCTCCCTCATATGTTTTAGAAACCTCCTCTCTCCGGATTAGCTTGTCCACTAGAAGTGCCTACTTCTTCACCCTGACAGTGTTACTATCCTCTATTAGTGTGTTTCCCTCTTCCTCTTGCTCCTCTTCCTCTACCTCTGCCTTGCTGATTTTGCTTTCTCATAATATTCTCCCATGCTTTAATAACAAATTGATATGCTTCCTCAAGAGTCCTATTTGACAAAAGACTCAATTCATCTTGCAAATTGTACCACAATCCATTGAGGTACCTAGCTACCTTCTCCATATCTTCTTCACTATGCCTTGATCGAATCACAAGTTTATAAAACTCTTCTGTATGTTCTTTCACACTCATCTCCTTCTACTTAAGGTTTTGTAATATTTTGAACAAATTATCTTGGTAGTCTCCTGGAAGAAAATTAGCTCAGCTTGGCAACCATTCTATTCGAAGAAGTTATCTTTTCTTTGTTCTTCTTTCATCTTTTTGATTGAACATAATCCCACCACATAGCAGCATGGCCTTTGAGTCTTGTGCATGCAAACTTGACTCATTTCTCCTCTGCCACTTCTTCGTATTCAAAATACTTGTCAAGATCATTGATCCAATCAATGAGTTCCTCTCCATTGAGGCTTCCTGAGTAAGTGGGAACCTCTATCTTGGGCTTGGATCTAGCCCCCATGACTGCTCTTAGTAATCTTATTTCAATCCCATCAGGGTCTTTTCCTTCTCCATGAACCACCTCTTCTTTTCCTTGCTACTCCTCTTCTTCATTGTCGCTTATATATCTAGTAGGTAAACCTCTCCTTTGTGCCTGCTCCATGGCCTCCATTCTTGCCATGAGATTCTGCAACATTTCAAGAATCCTTTACTCCATGCCTCTTCTGGAATCTCCTTTGGTACCTCCTCTTGGCATTCTTCTTGGTGGCATCTTTCCGAACTTCACCTTGCCTAATCACTTGTGGCTTTGATACCATAAACTGATGATAGGAATTAAGTACCAACTCAAAAAAAGATTTCTTGAAATTAACCTATTTGAGACAGAGGAAACCCTCTGCTTGTGCAGGAACTTGGAAACTTCAAATAATTAAGCATGAAAACAGAAAATTGCAATTATATTTTCCAACACCACATTGGTCTTGGAGTTAAGAGCAGGAAACAACAAAAGGATTTAATAATCAACTCTCTTCTTTATCGAGATGTTTGCATAACCAACAAATTATTAAAATAACTTGAAACTACAGGAAAAATTCACAAATAGAAAACCTCCAAATCCTACGCATCAAGGATAAAAAGACAACAAAATCACTTGCCAAAAACCAACTACCACTTCCTTATTTGCAGCCATTTAAAATCAACGCACAACAATTATTTTCCAAACCAAAAATACCACGCCCTAGTTTAAGCACATAGAGGCAACACTTAACAAATACCAAGAACTTCTTCTTCCTGTACAAAGTAGAGGATCCACATAATCTTAAATTAAAATCTGCCTTTATCTCCTCTATGTATTTATTTGCATATATAATCTTTACCTTCCACGTACAAAATCTGCCTTGTTAACTAAATTTATAACTTCCTTTTATCTTCCTTTTGCTTCACTACAAAACTGAAAATTGAATGCCCACATGTATCTGCTCAGCTTATTAAAATTTCATTTTATTTACACATATCAAACAACATTGACATCATTAGCTTGAGCCTTTAAGTGCTCCAACACCAAATCTTCTTCTACCATGACCTTATCTTTACCAGATTTTGAGGATCGATCTACACATAAAAGGCCGATCAATGGAGGCCAAGAATTGGTGTGAAATTTCTACCAAACACAAACCAAAATTTCCAAACCAAAATAGAGGAAAAACCAAAAATAAGAGCCTATTTTTGTTCTTGGAAAGGCTTAGTGGTTATGAAACCCTGTTGTCTCTATAATTTACAAAAGTTTGGAAAAAAAAGGGAGGGTGATGGTTAAGGGTTAGAATTCATAGTGATTTATGAGTTAGATTACAGAGGTGTTTGGGCTATTAACATCCAATACAAAATTCTTTAAAGGTAAAATATTGGGGAGGACACAATTTCTATCTTTTCAAAACCTAGAGAATGTCTAAATAAACTCCACTCTATGCATGCAAGAAGCTTCCAAAACTCCTAGGATGAGGTGGAACTATGTTTAATGAGGCATGCCACTCTTGAGGGGAGCTTTAAATCCCTTTAATCGTATCAATTTGTATTTCTTAACTATTTTTGCTTTAAAAGATTGGTCTCCTCATTTTATTTACTTTAATCTTTGGAAAATTTGATTAATAAATGCAAAAGAACTTGTTATGCCTTGCATAACCACCCCACCTTGATTTGGATCAAAATGGGTCCCCCTTCTCTTTTGATTTTCTTTGCCTTTGTTTTTTGCTTTGTTTTTGGGGTGCTTCTATTTCTCCTTTCTTCTTCTTTTGTTCTGTTTTGTCTAATTTTGGTTCTGCCTCAGTTGGAATTCGGGTTTTCTCCTGAGTTCGAGATTTTCCACCCCATCTGGATTTTCCCGGATCTCACTTGAACTTCGGCTGAGCGAAGTTGTTCGGGGATTTTTGGTCTTCGCGGAACTCCGTGTGGACCGGATTTTCCCGAAATTCCCCAGGCCTTCGGGGAATGTCTCCTTCTTCGCGGATTTCTTTCTCCTCTGGATTATCCCGAAATCCGTTGTTCCCTGTTTTCCCCGGGTTTGCCGGAATGTCTTCTCCTTCGCGGAAATCCGTCCCGTGCGGATTTCCCCGGAATTTGTGAAATGTGAAGAAGCATGGAGTAGTAAGGCTAGTTAATAAATGATGATGCATTTTATGATTAATTGATGCTATTTTGAGGTCTCACATGCTGTTTCTTGACTGATAATGATCGGATTAAGCTTCTAAGTGGGTGTTTTCATGTTCATTCCACTGGAATTTGCCTAACTCAGAATTCTTTGAAATTCCTCCCCAGCTTGGATTCCACGGGTCGACCTGAAATCCGAACTGTTTGTATGATCATTTTGTTTGAAGATTTAACGACACCTTACTAACATAGGATTCATTTCAATGATGATTTTGATTAATTAACTTATATCTGTATGATCTTTACTGTGGTTTTCTTTTTTGAATGTAGGATTAAATCACACACATGATGATATTTGTCAAGGGAGCTCAGTTGGAAGGCATCCCTCAATCCAGTTGGTCCTAAAAATAAGATAAGGAAAAAGTCGGCAAGACCTTGCAGAAGTCTTGCTGACTACCAGTGTATTCTGTCAATCTGCGTCTATGTTGCCTATCGGCAAGACTTTGGAGATGTCACAACGATCAGGATTTACATACAGTTGCCTATCTGCAGCACTTCAACCATCGTCCTGGCGACTAAGTAGTTCCCATTGGCAAGAAAAACCATCATCGGAGTGAGGTCATGGCGGGCTTTTCATGTCTTACTGATCACCTCATGAGTAAACACTTCGGCCAAACAAACAGTATTCGGCATGTGGTCTCGGCGAAGGCCCCATGTCTCATCGACTAGCAACACTAGGCTAACACTTCGGCAGGAGATTTCCTCTGGGGAGAAGTCTCGATGACTTCTCCATGTCTCACCGACCGACAAAAGATGGAGCATATTTCGGTATGGGGGTTTGGCTTTGAAAAGGAGGTCTTGGCGACTTCCTAAAGTCTCACCGACTACCACACAATGAGTTATTCCTTCGGTGGGAGGTCTTGCCGAATGCCTACAGTCTTGCCGACTACCGATAAAGGCATGCCTTTCGGCGAAGGATAAAACCTTTAGCATAATGTCTGGCCGAAGAGGTGAGGTCACAACGACAAAAGCAACATCGACGGGAGTCATCTTCTTCGATGTATGGTCTCGGCGAATTCACAAAGTCACATTGACATGCCACAAAGGGATTTTATCAGTAATCTTCGTGAGAGAATTAATAAGTCTTAGCGACCAAAGAGTGAACATGTGGAAGCTTTCGCCGAGACATGAGGTTTCTATAGGACATCTCCTCGACAAGAGAATGCTACGGCGACACATGTGGAACAAAGAAAACATGTTGATGTGACTACAGTGAGGTCTTGGCGACGACGTGGGTCGGCAAGAGTTGAAAGCTTCGTCGAAGGGTTCTCCCTTCGCCATAAGGTCTCAGCGAAGGGGGAAATTTTCACCGAAACAAAGAAGTTCAGAGAGAACAAGAAGAAATCGGTAAGACTCTAAGCAAATGAAGTGCCTTCGTTGTGATGTCTTACCGACGCGAAAAGTCTTGCCGATCAAACAAGCCCTCCTCGAACTCAAATAAACTCTCACCAAGACAAGGAGACTTCGGCGGAAGGTCTCAGTGAAACAATAAGCTCTCGGCGACACGACATACTATCGACATAATCTCTTTCCGATTCAACAGGGTCTGGCCGAAATGAAACAAAGTCGCCGAAGGACCAGACCTTCGGTGTGAGGTCTTAGCGCAGTTCGAAGGTCACATCGAAACGAAAGAGCTTGGGGAGACTTTGAGCGGATGGATCGGGTTCGGTAAGATGTCTTGCCGACTCGATGGTGTCTCACCGACAATGAGGAAGCTCAGCGAGAGTGAAAGAAATCGGCGAAAGGTCTTGCCGATACAAGAGTGTCTCAGCGACATGCAAGGGAGTCACCATAAGTCTTGCCAAAAAAGGTTCCCCAAGGGTTTTCGGGGAAGATTTAGACTCTCGCCGAGAAGTCTTGGTGACTATGAAGGTCACACCGAAAGGAAAAGGGAGCTCAAACCTGAAGAAGAAGAAAGAGCTCGGGAAGAGAAGAAGACTTCGCCATGAGGTCACAGCGACAAGCGATAGTCTCCCCGACATGAAAAATGAGCTTGGGGCAAAATATCTGGCCTCGCTACCATGTCTCACTGATTAGCGGTTGCTGTGCTAGTGGTCTTTGTGAGTTCGGTATGATTTCAACAGCTTGCCGAAAGGTCTCGCCGACTGTCTTATGCTACGCCGATAGTTGCTAAAAGTGATATAATCGCATCGGGGAGACACAATGAGTGTCTCACCAACATGCGATTCAAGGTGGACCACTTTTGACTGCCCGAGAATCTGGCATGGGGAATGTCTAACCAATCAGAGGAAGCCAAAGAGTGATTCATCGGTCCCTTTGATTGATTGACTGTTCCTGTAAGGGAAGATCAACAGAATGCAATCAAGATAGATTCCTTCTAAGAACAGATGACGATGGATCGACTCGGGCGATGGCGATCAGATCTGCAAGGAGGCTCAACGGTGCTTCCAGAAGACGGTCAACGAACATAGAAGTCCAGAATAGAAAGGGAGCGGAGGGAAAGAAGAAATTGTGACTCAGAGGGACGACTATGGCAACTACTGGCAGGGAGGTAGATCAATATTAATGAAGATATTTTAAGCATTCAAGGCGCCCCCTCCAACAAAGCTCGAAGATGGACATGGAAATAGGAGAGTAAAGGCGACAACTACAAAAGATCTATGGTCGTCCGCAGAACAACTTTTTAGCATGGACAGCAGGGCTTCACATTGAATGTAGTTTTGACTTTCCTCAGAAAGATCTGATAGCCGACTCTCCTAGATGTAGATATTTTGTAAACCCTAGTGCAGGGGACAACACATTCTTTTTGATGCATTCTGTATATAAGGCATTCTGGCCTGTTTGAAATGTTTAGAGTTTTTGAGGTTAGAACTTGTTAGCACTTCTAGATTAGAACTTCTAAGGTTAGAGAACTTTTAGACTGAGAATTGTTTAGAGTTAGAACTGTTAGGAGGTAGTCAGTTAATAGAAGGAGATAGAGTTGCATCTTGATTCTCAGTAATGAGAGCTTCTCTTGTCTTCTTGTTTAGCAGTTAGATTTCGGTACAGACTGTAATGTATTTTCTAAGTTTTCTTAGTGTAGTTGGAAACAAATCTAGAGCCTCAGATTCTCTGTACACTGGTGATTGTGCCAGTTTTGTAAATATTGCTTATCTGTTTTACTCATAGTAGAAGCAATCAGAGTTTAATCTCCTTCATGTTGTATTCCATAATGATATTTGTCTTGAATTGATCATTTGATTTGTGAAGTCTTCAAGGAATGAAATATTATGTTGTGTTTTATTTAAATGGTAATTAAAATCTGTTATGCGAATTAGCACTGTGAATGAAAGAGGCTGTGTGTCAATCACAAGTTTACTTTGTTCTGCAGTTTTGGTTTACAAATTCCTTGAAGTTAACAAGTTTGGTTAAGGTTGGATGAACTATTGTTCTTTTCTGTTTCAAAACTCTGACTTATCTTTTTATATTTCTTTAAAAACCCCTGTTAGAGTAGGTTTTATTTCATGCTTGATCTTAGAACAATCCAGAAGCTCAACACCAGCAGGCCCCTTGAATATTACTGTTGCATTGACCACTGAGTAACATCAGCACAGTTGAGACCCAACTACAAAGACCTTGGGAGCTAAGGCATCCATGTGTTGCCTTTCTCTTTCAGGAGAAGCATAATAGCAATATTCTGCTTGCATTGTTGTGGTGCCAAAATCACCGTCAACAGGAACTAGCGCGAGAAGGAGGGCCTAGAAGAGAAAACTGGAGAACATTTGGTCTTTCTCATCAGAGAAGCCCCACAAAGTTCTTCGATCAACTAAAAATCCATCACCCTTCGTAGAGCTCAAGACCCGAACAAGACACAAGAATCATAAGGCTGGGGCGACCATCATACCACCTTTATTAGCTCCTCTCACTCCACCAGGATTTTTACCAATACCCCAGTGGATACCTATCAATCCACCATCACGTCCATCCCAACTGCCATCACAGCTGATTCAACCTATACAACAGCTGGCTCAACCACCACCACCGCTACCAATGGCATTCTTTCAGAATAATCCCTCTCCATTGGGGACTATCCCTGGAGGTTTTCAGGATATGCCCAAGAACCCTGAGAAATTCTGCCCCAAGTATATTCATGGTGAATCAAGGAGTGCTGAAGAGCACATACAAGCTTTCAAGGATGCTTGTACCAGAGCTCAGGTAGCTCACCATGATGTTGTCTACAGGTTGTTCCCTTATTCCTTAGGGGACATGGCATACAATTGGTACCTTAATCTTCCTCAAGGTTCCATTCTGACCTGGAAACATTTGGAAAATGTCTTTATCAACCAGTTCAGGGTTTATGTGGACCCAACTCTTCTATATCATCAATTTGCCACCATCAGGAAGGAACCAGGTGAATCCTTTCCTTTATTTAATACCAGATTCCAACGAATGTATAGGAGATTGCAAGATCCCTATCTAGTCACCGAGGATAGTTCCATTCAAGCTTACTTTAGAGTTATAGACCCCCTGCTTGGCTTATTCTTGCAAGGGACTTATCAACTAGCTAATATTGATTCTCTATCCAAAGTCTATCATCTAGCTATCAAGCTGCAGCAACAAATCAGTTCTCAACAAGGAGGCCTGGGAGGAGGTTTCCCTCCAATAGGATATCAGATGCATAACCCAACTCCTCTATTCAATACTGTCCCAGGAATGTCTCCCTCCCACTATGGGCCTATATCTGAATTGCAAACTTAGCCTCCTGTCCCATTCTTTGCTACTGGAACTCTTGATCTCTTTCAACAATCATAGCTTCCTCAAAGTTTCCATGGTCATCAGAACCAAATGGGAACACCAAATCATGGTGGTCAGCCACCTGCTGCTAAGAATGTGGAAAGTGAGAAGATAGTCCAACTTACAAATGAGGTAGAAACCTTGAAGAAAACATTGTCCCAAGTCACCAATGACATGACTCAACTTCGATTGAACTCCTCCTAAAACAATCAGGGTAGCTATCAGAATCATAATAATTACAACCAAAGGGGTTATTAGGGCCAAAAATCCTCTAATCAAGGGTACCAAAACCAAAACAGAGGGTATAACCAAAGGCTAAACAACAATAGGCAATGAAATACAGGGCCCAATAATGGGGGAGTCTCTCATAACTATCAATCAAATGAGGAAAGAACACACACTGCAAACGTGGCCGACCTCAACTTCATGACCAATTGGTGCAGGTTACATGATACTGCAACCCATTCTGAGGTAAACTGCCCTCAAATGGAGAAAGTTGTCAAGATGGCACATGAAGATGCCCACATATTCCAGGGGAATTCAAACAAAGGAGGTGACTCACTGGATACTGCAATGACTTATGATATCTTTGAAGAAGATCCCTCATTCCCAAGGCAGGAGGAGAATGAACCGGATGAAGATTCATATGATGCCCAAGCCTTTCAATCAAAAGGAGGACACTTCTTGAGGAATCAAAGTAAGGGGCCATTCACTACATTAGCACCCCCTAATCACATGGTCCCTCCAAATCAAGGTACTGATAATAATCCTCCTCCACCAAAAGGCCCGCCAGACTTCCATAATAGGGGTAACTCCTCTGTCATTTTCAAAAGTAATTCAAGTTGTAATATAGAATTTGATGTTGTTTATGAGATGCAGAAACAAAAAACTTCTTTGTCATTCTTTGACATCTTAAAGTGGTGCTCTGCTCAAAGGGAGATAGTGTTGAAGGCTTTAGAACAAGCTGACAAATCAAAAGGAAAAAGCAAGGTTGCACTTGCGATAGATATGAATGCAACCTTATACAGAAACAAGGTAGGTACTCCACCTTTCCTTTTAAGTTTAAGAATCTCTGGGAAGAACCTACACAACTGTCTATTGGATTCAGGAGCTTCGGGCAATGTTATGCCATTTTCCATATGTAAGAAGTTAGGATTAAACCCCATTCAAACCAATATGAAGGTAATTCAACTTGACAAGATAGAGGTTAATGTGGTAGGAGAATTAAGGAACATACATGTGCAAGTAGGATCAAACCCTAGGATCCTAACCAACATAGACATTCAAGTGGCAGACATTCCCGAGACCTATGGTATGCTGCTGAGCCGAGATTTGATGAAGAATCTAGGGGGATATCTTTCCCTTGAATTTTCACATATGTGGCTATCATGGAAAGGGATTCCTAATCAGATTAGGATTGAAAGTGAGCCTCACCTCAAGCATATCATTACTGAATATGACTGCCCTAATGAGGTAGCTTACTTTGAGACTGGCATAGGTGTTTATAAGGGAGAAGAAGCTTGACTTTTTCTGTTCTTGATCCTAAAGAGCTGCCCATACAAAAGCCCTCTGATCTTATGATTGATGGAAATCAACAGGCATTAGTCAGGAAGCTGCAACAAGATCAACTAGTCTTGGGAGTAGGTGTAGATCTGAAAAGTCTCCTGCTCCCTAATTGGTGCAGGGTACACTACCAAAGTCGTTCTGAATTGACTTGTCCACCTTGCATTGACATTTTAAATCATGTTTCCCAAGTTGAGGAAGCTAGCTCAAGTCACCTTGAGATCCTGGCAGACTACTTCTCATTTGAAGCTAAAGAAGCAACCATGCTAACTAGGGATAGGATACCTTCAACTGAGGTTCCTTCTCAAATTGAACCCACCCCAAATACACATCCAAATCAACATGTTTTTGAAGAACAACCCCAAGATGCAAGCGAATTTCCAGAGGATAACTATGGGTCACATAATACATCTGTGCAGGAATTCAAAATTATACCAAAGGGACTAGTTGAATACCCGTCCCTTATACCTGATGTAAAAGATCAAGGAGTCCCACCCCTGACTCATCTAGATCAAACCCCCATAACAACTTCAAAAGAATCAACTCCAACCCCTGATTAGTTGTGGACCCTTACCTTTGATGGATCCAAATCTAAGACAGGCAGTGGTGTTGGAATTGTACGAACCAGCCCTCAAGGGAAAACCTTCTTTGCTTCTTACAGGTTACAATTTGGATGCACAAACAATGTGGCAGAATATGAAGCTCTGGCAGGGGGACTGATGTTTGCACATAAGAAGGTCACTGCCTTGATGGTCAAGGGAGATTCAAAAATTGTTATCAAGCAGGTGCACAACCAATACACATGTCACAATAGAAGGCTGAAAGCTTACAGAAATCGGGTGTGGAACCTGATTGAGGATTTTGATGCTTTTGGGATTAGCTTAATCCCTAGAGAAGAAAATCAGGTAGTTGATTCCCTGGCTGTTGATGCAAGCACCTTGGAACCTATGCAAGGCTCCAAATTCAAAAGATTCTCAGTGGAACTGATGTCCACTCCAGCTGTTCCTGACAATATCTAGAAGTTCCAGGTCTTTGATGATGATCAACATATTCTGGCCTTCTTAGCAAGCTCAGATGTTTTCGAGGGGAAAATTATTGATGAGTCCAACAGAGATCAAGGGGATTGGAGACCTGAGGAATGTGATACAGAAGGAGTTCTTAACTTAAAGAATAATAACATTCCCAAAGGAATGGTGGCCTTGGAGAGAATTTTTGACTCAGATCCAAGGGCTCGAGAGAAAATATCAGCTGAAGAAAAGGGAGGCGAATATGAAACGATTAACTTGGTTGATGCTGGCCCTGAAAGAAATGTCTATATAGGGAAGGCCTACTCTGAAGCAATTAGAGAAGACATACTGAAGGTGCTTAAAAAGGATATTGCTGCGATTGCATGGGGGTATGAAGACCTCCAGACATTTGATGCTTCTGTTATGACTCACACTATCCCCTTGAAGCCTAAGGTTAAGCCCTTCCAATAGAAGCAGCGCCCTGTCAATGCCCTGATTGAGCCATTGATCTATAAAGAAGTTCAGAAATTGCTATCTGCAAGGATAATCTTCCCTGTGCGCCATTCAACGTGGGTGGCTAACTTAGTCCCAATCCACAAGAAAAGCGGGGAGATTAGGCTATGTGTTGACTTTAGAAACCTAAATAGGGCTTCAGAAAAGGATAACTACCCGCTTCCTTCTCTGGATGAAGTCTTGCAGATTGTCAATGGAGCTCAGATGATGTCATTCTTGGACGGTTATTCTAGATACAATCAGGTAATGGTTGACTTTGAAGACAGGATGAAGACGACTTTCACTACAAAGTGGGGAATGTTTGCATATAGAAGGATGCCTTTCGGTCTGATAAATGCTGGAGCCACTTTCTAGTGTGCCATGGACATAGCTTTTAAGGATCTAATTTGCAAATGCATTATTATCTACATAGACGACCTAACAGTGTTCTCCAAAGACCGATTGAACCACGCTGCTGACTTGGCCAAGGTTCTGGAATGATGCATCCAATATGGAGTCTCATTGAATCCAAAAAAATGCGTGTTTGGAGTCTTAGAGGGCAAGCTGTTGGGGCACATAATTTCTGAAAGAGGGATTTCAATTTACTCAGACCGAGTCGAATCCATTCTGAAAATCGCAAGGCCATGAAGCAAGAAAGAAATGAGGTCTTTCTTTGGGAAAATAAGCTTTGTGAGGAAGTTCATCACGGGCTTTGTAGAGATTGTAAAGCCTCTAAATGAAATGATGAAAAAGGATGCCAAGATGGAGTGGACGGATGAAGCAAAGGCCGCATTTTCATAGGTCAAGCGGTCCATTTCAGAAGCACCCGTGCTCACCAACCCCGACTATCTTAGACCATTTTACATCTACTCTTTTGCTTCGGGACACTCGTGCGTAGCAGTGTTAACTCAACGAGGAGTTGAGGCAGAGAAGAGACCGATTGTGTTCATGAGCTCTCTATTCAAAAATGCGAAAATCAAATACCCGCCTCTTGAGAAGCAAGCTTTCGCGCTGGTACGGGCTGTCAAGAAGTTCCGGCATTACATTCTTCGAAGCCAAGTCGTCGTAGTAGTTTCTGACGTGGCGATGAAGTCCCTACTCATGCAAAGTGAGCTGGGAGAAAGGAGAGGCAAATGGATGGCCATCTTGCAAGAATTTGACCTAGAGATACACCCTATGAAGTTAGTTAGGGGCACGGGCTTATCTCAGTCCATGGCGAACGCTGGCGACAACATCATCTGTCAGCAATACACGACCTAGTCTTTCTCTAACGACCCCTAGTATGCTGATACCATATGCTTTATGCTCAACAATCGATGTCCAGAAGGAATGAATGCCACTCAAAGGAGAGCCCTAAGACTGAAGAGTTCTCATTACATGCTCAAAGGAGGGTTGCTATATAGGAGGAATTTTGAAGGAGTATACCTGAGATGCCTTGATCATCAAGAGGCTCAACATGTGATCTCTGAGTTTCATGGGAAGCATGGCACAGGTCATGGGTCTGCAGATTCTTTGGCACACCAGATCCTTCGATCTGGCTATTACTAGCCTTGTGTATTCAAAGATGCCCATCAGCATGTGAGGACATGTCATGTCTGTCTGATTTCTGCACCAAGGGAACGCCATGCAGCCATGCCATTGCAACTCGTCTACAAGGTGAGGCCATTTGCCCAGTGGGCACTGGATTTTATTGGAGTGATTAACCCGAACTCTTCTGTAGGACATAAATTCATGTTGATTGCCACTGACTACTACACAAGGTGGACAGAGGCTATACCCTGCAAGAACAACACCACAGAGGTAGTGATCAAGTTCATCACCGAATGCATCACTACAAGGTTTGGGTACCTTTCGATCTAGTATGTGACAATGGCTCTACCTTCTCTTCTGCTGAATTTATTTCCTGGGCATATGATCACAAGATTGTCTTGAAATATTCTTCAAATTATTATCCACAAGGCAATGGAGTTGCAGAGTCAACCAATAAGAATCTCTTAGGGGTCATTAAGAAACTGTTAGAGCATAACCCTAGGGACTGGCATACCCAGATTAGATTCGCATTATGGGCAAATAGGACTAGGATTAAGGCTGCCTTAAACACCTCACCATTCAAGCTGGTATATGGCCAAGAGCCTGTCTTTCCTATCCATATGCAAATACCTATCCTTGAGTTCATGTAGAAATTCTACTCCATTGACAGTAGGATAGAGGTCAGGTTAGCTGCTTTGTTGAAATTAGAAGAGCAGAGAGATGTGGCCTTACAACAATTCTTTAGGCATCAAGCTGTTGTCAAATGATGGTTTGAAAAAAGAGCCAAGATAAAGGCTTTTAGGATATCAGATCTAGTGTTGCTATGGGATAAGGTTGGTGAAAAGAAAGGCAATCACCAAAATTTTGACAAACTCTGGTTAGGCCCTTATCAAATTACTGAGATCCTAGGGGAAAATGCTTTCAGACTGAGTAGCCTAACTGGGGAACCTATTCCTTTGCCTGTTAATGGGTAGTTCCTTAAGCACTATTTTGAATCTTGAGGCTTGTTAATTTCTGTTCTGTATATAAGTAATTCGTTGTTCTTTATGTAAATAATTTATGTTGTCTCCTGTTTGTAAATAATTTGTATTTTTGTAAATACTTTCTGTGTTTTTGCTTGTCAATAATCTGCTGCTCCTTGTGTAGGTAATTTACTCTTTGCTTGTAAATAGTTTGCTGCTTTTTGGTTTGTTCTTTCCTTCTATCCTTTGTGTTTCCTTTGCTGTTTGGTCTTTGTTTTGTCTTGTTTCTTTGGGGTTGATCTATCCTTTCCACCTGAAACTATGGGCTGTTATTGTTGGAGTTAAAATGACACTGAGAGGTGGGGGTGAATCAGTGTCTTAACAGATTTGACAAATTTTAAAAATTCAAAAACATAGCTTAGATTTGATCTCAATGTTATTCTGATTAATGCATTCATGAGTTGAATGTAATCATTCATAAACATAATTGAGAAAAATAATAATCCCAACAGTGTACTGAAACAACAACAACACAGAAGCAGTGAGAACACAGAAGAATAAAGTGACACAAAATTTGCCGAGTGGAAAACCCTCCTGGGGTATAAAAACCACTCCCTAAATGCCTTCCAGGCTTAATATTTTAATCAACTGTTCACAATGCCTTATAGGCTGATTTTTGAGCACCCACTCAAGGAGCACCAACCCCTCGTTTAGAGATAACTATCTCAAGGAGTACCAACTCCTCAAATTATGTTTTGAACAATAATAATAACTCAGAGGATTTCTCTGTTTTCAGTTAAGCACATATTTCTCCGTTTTCTCATCTATAGAATACCTTAAAGATTCAACAATTGAATCCCTAAAATACCTCATAGAGAAGAAATTTACAATCTCTGCATCTTGTTATTCAAATTTTATTGCAGAGTTTTATCCATATATTTTCATACAGCCAAAGAATGATAATCTCAGAATTACAACAACAACAACAGAAAAGAGTTTTTTGCTTCTATTTATACATCTGCCAGTTAGGTAACTGTCTTCAGGAGTGACGGCAAAACAACCATCCTAGCTAGGAGCCGTTCTCAACAAATTTGTAATGTATGAGTTCATTTTACTGCATAAAAAGCACAACTGTCCACCACAGAAAATCATAACCTCTAATGCATGAATGACAATACTCAGTCAGGGCATCATATTGACTGAGATGCAGAGAGTAGTTAGAATAAAATGGTGATTATAAACCAGTATGAGCAGCATGAAACGCATAAATAAAAATACCAGACAAATTTGTAACTCCCATGGCTCCATCAATCACTGTCGAGCTTCCAGCCAAAAATGCACCAAATAAACCTTCCATAAACCACTGTAAAAACCGTTACAGTCAGCAACAATAGAAACATAAACACTCAAGATGGTGGCCAGGCTAGGGTTCAATACCCAGCTAAAAGAATAAACTCAGAAAGTATGCCCTATTCCCTTTTTATTTCCATCGATGACACGTTATGCTGAAGGCAACTTTAACGTCGCCAGACAACCTTATGTTTGTCGCTTTCGCCAAGACCCATCAGGGTCGGGAGAAGTCATATCGAATACATAATGTCACGCCGAGAGCTCATAACATCCTTCTGGTCGATGAGACAAAAAGGTTCTCTCACCGAAATGAAACCATCATTCGCTATCGCTATATCTTTTGATATCGGAGAGACATCATAGAGATCAACTTTTTTATACCGAAAGTCATTCATTTGACTTTGTTGATAAGACACACCATCCTCGCCATGACCTCACATCGATGAAAGAGTCTCACTGAAAAGACTTTTCAATTCTTATGAGTCGCTGTAACCTACAACCTTCGGGGAGACCTCTCGGAGAATACTCTGTCATACCGAAAAGAAACTTTATTCACTGAGTCGCTAAGACAATGCCAATCTCTCGCCGAACGCACTTCATAAGACTTAGTCGGCAAGACCAAAGAGTTCGCTATGACATTCCACCAAAGAAAAACTCTTGCCGATACGCATCCATCCACCACCGGTCAGTGTGACATTGCATATTCGTTATAACCTCACGCCGAAGCCTTAAGCTCTTGCCGATGAGTTTCCATTAAATCTCTGATCGGTGTGACATACCAATATCGCTGAGACCACATACCGACAGAATAACATATGCCAATAGAGATCACTTTCAGTCGCCGAAACAAAAGACAAGTCTTGCCGAAAAAAAAACTTTCTTGTGCCAGTCGCCAAGACACAAAACGCTCGATGAGACAACATGCCGATAGGGATTTCTTACGCTGATCAACCACCTGATGAGTTAGTTGGTGAGACCTGACTCATTCGGTAAGACCTCCCAACGGTGAACACAACTCATGCCAATAGATCTTTCCACTGTCGCCAAGACAACGAGATTGTTACACCGAAAGCAGCCTGTATGTTAAATTCAATCGACATGACATCAGAAATGTCTTGCCGATAGGCAACACAGACATTTCAAAGTGGATCGGGGAGACCCTGCCATACTCATGCTGATATGTGTAAGCCCGAATGAGAAACAACCAATACCTGTGATATGCAAAAAGAACCATCCTGACAAGGAAACCAACTGAAAGAGAATTTTTCATCAAGGACAAACCATAAACACAACTGAGATCCAACAGTTATCTGAAGCATACTTTGGTCATTAGGAGAGAAGTGGTTTAGATATTTTCAAGTTTTCTGGTCGGATGATTTTGTCCTCAATTCATTGTTTCATGCTTGTTGTCAATAAAAGTTGTGGAAAGTTTTGAAAACAAGGTGCCAAGTAAGAAATCCTTCTTTAGCTCCCCTGAATTTGTCACAAATCATTAAAATTATCTCCTCTTCTAGTAGTGTATTTTTCCTAGGATGACAGTGTTGTAAGATGTGAGTGAAAAATCTGACTTCCAAGTGCTGTTATGAGGTCCATTATAGTTTTCAACCCAGATCAGATATTAAACATTTGACATATTGAAAAGAAAAAGAGAATTAAATGAAATATCTGAAACTTCAAAAGAAAAAAAGAAGGAATTATCAAAAGAAAAGAGGATGCAATATGAATGGGTGATTCCAGTATCTCTACTGGGGCTATGGGCGCCTGACTGGCAGTAGAGCAATGTTGTGAGAAAACTAGAGGTATCTCCGTCGGGGCTATGGACGCCTGACTGGCAACAGAGCAATACCCAGGATATCATTGCACAACAGCCAAAGGAGATCAACTCATGTAGCTCAAATCTTACACATTGTTGTCCAAAAGATGAGGAAAACTTCATGAGAGAGTGATGCACAATCAAGCACACACATTGATTCAGGGGGTAGCCATTGATTGACTTACATTTGAGATTCTAGCTCTACCTTATTTGTTATAACTGACCCTACTGGAGTTGTGATGTTCATGAACCAGGGAGTTCTAGGTAGCTGAATCTTTCAGATTCATGAAAATGGTTAAACCATTTTCCCGAGCCGAGTCGCCATTTGTTATGCCTTGCATAACCACCCCACTTTGATCTGGATCAAAATGGGTCCCCCTTCTCTTTTGATTTTCTTTGCCTTTGTTTTTTTCTTTGTTTTTGGGGTGCTTCTGTTTCTCCTTTCTTCTTCTTTTGTTCTGTTTTGTCTAATTTTGATTGCCTCATTTGGAATTTGGGTTTTCTCCTGAGTTCAAGATTTTCCACCCCATCCGGATTTTCCCGGATCTCGCTTGAACTCCGGTTGAGTGAAGTTGTTCAGGGATTTTTGGTCTTCGCAGAATTCCACGTGGACCGTATTTTCTCGAAATGCCCTAGGCCTCTGGGGAATGTCTCCTTCTTCGCGGATTTCTTTCTCCTCTGGATTTTCCTGAAATCCATTGTTCCTTGTTTTCCCCGGGTTCGCTGGAATGTCTTCTCTTTCGTGGAAATCCATCTCGCGCGGATTTCCTCAGAATCTGTGAAATGTGAAGAAGCATGGAGTAGTAAGGCTAGTTAATACATGATGATGCATTTTACGATTAATTGATGCTATTTTGAGGTCTCACATGCTGTTTCTTGACTGATAATGATTAGATTAAGCTTCTAAGTGGGTGTTTTCATGTTCATTCCGCTGGAATCCGCTTGACTCAGAATTCTCCGAAATTCCTCCCTGGCTTGGATTTCGTGGGTCGACCTGAAACCCGAGCTACTTGTATGATCATTTTGTTTGAAGATTTAACGACACCTTACTAACATAGGATTCGTTTCAATGACGATTTTGATTAATTAACTTTTATCTGTATGATCTTTACTATGGTTTTCTTTGTTGAATGCAGGATGAAATCGCACACATGATGATATTTGTCAAGGGATCTCAGTTGGAAGGCATCCCTCAATCCAGTTGGTCCTAAAAATTAGATAAGGCAAAAGTCAGCAAGACCTTGCAGAAGTCTTGCCGATTACCAGTGTATTCTGTCAATTTGCATTTGTGTTGCCTATCGGCAAGACCCTGGAGATGTCACAACGATCGGGATTTACATACAGTTGCCTATCAGAAGCACTTCAACCATCGTCCTAGCGACTAAGGAGTTCCCATTGGCGACAAAAACCATCATCGGAGTGAGGTCATGGCAGGATTTTCATGTCTTACCGATCGCCTCATGAGTAAACACTTCAGCCAAACAAATAGTATTCAACATGTGGTCTCGGTGAAGGCCCCATGTCTCACCGACTAGCAACACTAGGCTAACACTTCGGCAGGAGATTTCCTTCGGGGAGAAGTCTCGGCGACTTCTCCATGTCTCACCGACCGACGGTAGATGAAAATTATTTCTGTATGGGGGTTTGGCTTTGAAAAGGAGGTCTTGGCGACTTCCTAAAGTCTCACCGACTACCGCACAATGAGTTATTCCTTCGGTGGGAGGTCTTGCCGAAAACCTGCAGTCTTGCCGACTACTGATAAAGGAATGCCTTTCGGTGAAGGATAAAACCTTCGGCATAATGTCTGGTCGAAGAGGTGAGGTCACAACGACGAAAGCGGCATCGACGGGAGTCATCTTCTTCGGTGTATGGTCTCGGAAAATTCACAAAGTCACATCGACATGCCACAAAGGGATTTTATCAGTAATCTTTGGTGAGAGAATTAATAAGTCTCGGTGACCAAAGAGTGAACATGCAGAAGCTTTCGCCGAGACATGAGGTTTCTATAGGACATCTCCTCGACAAGAGAATGCTATGGCGACACATGTGGAACAAAGAAAACATGTCAATGTGACTACAGTGAGGTCTTGGCGACGACGTGGGTTGGAAAGAGTTGAAAGCTTCACCGAAGGGTTCTCCCTTCGCCATAAGGTCTCAGCGAAGGGGGAAAGTTTCACCGAAACAAAGGAGTTCAGAGAGAACAAGAAGAAATCAGTAAGACTCTAAGTGAATGAAGTGCCTTTGCTGTGATGTCTTACCGATGCGAAAAGTCTTGCCGATCAAACAAGCCCTCCTCGAACTCAAATAAACTCTCGTCGAGACAAAGAGACTTCGGCGGAAGGTCTCAGCGAAACAATAAGCTCTCGGCGACATGGCATACTATTGGCATAATCTCTTGCCGATTCAACAGGGTCTGGCCAAAATGAAACAAAGTCGCCGAAGGACCAGACCTTCGGTGTGAGGTCTTAGCGAATTTCGAAGGTCACACCGAAATGAAAGAGCTCAGGGAGACTCTGAGCGGATGGATTGGGTTCGATAAGATGTCTTGCCGACCTGATGGTGTCTCACCGACAATGAGGAAGCCAGGCAAGAGTGAAAGAAATTGGTGAAAGGTCCTGCCGATACAAGAGTGTCTCGGCAACATGCAAGGGAGTCGCCATAAGTCTTGCCGACAAAGGTTCCCCAAGGGTTTTCGGGGAAGATTTAGACTCTTGCCGGGAAGTCTCGGCGACTATGAAGGTCACACCGAAAGGAAAAGGGAGGTCGAACTTGAAGAAGAAGAAAGAGCTCGGGAAGAGAAGAAGACTTCGCCATGAGGTCACAGCGACAAGCGATAGTCTCCCCGACATGAAAAATGAGCTCGGGGCAAAAGATCTGGCCTCGCTACCATCTCTCACTGACTAGCGGTTGTTGTGCCGGTGGTGTTTGTGAGTTCGGTGTGATTTCTGCAGCTCGTCGAAAGGTCTCACCGACTGTCTTATGCTACGCTGATAGTTGCTAAAAGCGATATAATCACATCGGGGAGACACGGTGAGTGTCTCACCGACATGTGATTCAAGGTGGACCACTTTTGACTGCCCAAAAATCTGGCGTGGGGAATGTCTAACCAATCAGAGGAAGCCAAAGAGTGATTCATCGGTCCCTTTGACCGATTGACTATTCCTATAAGGGAAGATCAACATAATGCAAGCAAGATAGATTCCTTCTAAGAACAGATGACGATGGATCGACTCGGGCGATGGCGATCAGATCTGCAAGGAGGCTCGATGGTGCTTCCAGAAGGCGGTCAACAAACAAAGAAGTCCAGAATAGAAAGGGAGCTGAGGGAAAGAAGAAATTATGGCTTAGAGGGACAGCTGTGGTGACTACTGGCAAGGAGGTAGATCAATATTAATGAAGATATTCTAAGCATTCAAGGCGCCCCCTCCAACAGAGCTCGAAGATGGACACGAAAACAAGAGAGTAAAGGCGGCAGCTGCAAAAGATCTAAGGTCGTCCCCAGAACAACTTTTCAGCATGGACAGTAGGGCTTCACATTGAATGTAGTTTTGACTTTCCTCAGAAATATATGAGAGCCGACTCTCCTAGATGCAAATATTTTGTAAACCCTAGTGTAGGGGACAACACATTCTTTTTGATGCATTCTGTATATAAGGCATTCTGGCCTGTTTGAAAAGTTTAGAGTTTTTGAGGTTAGAACTTGTTAGCACTTCTAGATTAGAACTTCTAAGGTTAGAGAACTTTTAGACTGAGAATTGCTTAGAGTTAGAACTGTTAGGAGGTAGTCAGTTAATAGAAGGAGATAGAGTTGCATCTTGATTCTTAGTAATGAGAGCTTCTCTTGTCTTCTTGTTTAGGAGTTAGATTTCAATACAAACTGTAATGTATTTTCTAAGTTTTCTTAGTGTAGTTGGAAACAAATCTAGAGCCTTAGATTCTCTGTACACTGGTGATTGTGCCAGTTTTTTAAATATTGCTTATCTGTTTTACTCACAGTAGAAGCAATCAAAGTTTAATCTCCTTCATGTTGTATTCCATAATGATATTTGTCTTGAATTGATCATTTGATTTGTGAAGTCTTCAAGGAATGAAATATTATGTTGTGTTTTATTTAAATGGTAATTAAAATCTGTTATGCGAATTAGCACTGTGAATGAAAGAGGTTGTGTGTCAATCACAAGTTTACTTTGTTTTGCAGTTTTGGTTTACAAATTCCTTGAAGTTAACAAGTCTGGATAAGGTTGGATGAACTATTGTTCTTTTCTGTTTCAAAACTCTGACTTATCTTTTTATATTTCTTTAAAAACCCCTGTTAGAGTAGGTTTTATTTCATGCTTGATCTTAGAACAATCCAGAAGCTCAACACCAGTAGGCCCCTTGAATATTACTGTTGCACTGACCACTGAGTAACATCAGCACAGTTGAGACCCAACTACAAAGACCTTGGGAGCTAAGGCATCCATGTGTTGCCTTTCTCTTTCAGGAGAAGCAAAATAGCAATATTCTTCTTGCATTGTTGTGGTGCCAAAATCGCTGTCAAGAGACCTCTTGGGATGACTCATGCACCAAGGTTTGAAATTTCCCGTTGTTAATTTAGTTAGATCAAAGAACTCTCATCTCCTAAAATATACACACAAAAATAATATTAAAGGGAAATAGGCAATTGAATTTCCTAACCCTAGTTTTGGAACACTTTGTAATAAGACTATCCTTGGAAAAATCTTGAGAGGAAAGTTAGAATAAGGGTGTATTATAGTTGGAGATCAATCTCATTATTAGTGGAAAATAATTTTGAGTCTCAAGAGAGAAGAGAAGATGAGGGTTTTGTTAAAGAATCTCAATATTCTAAACCCCTTCCCTATCCCCTTAAAGTCTTCTTCATATCCCTTAAAAACCCTAGATACTTGGAGGATGTGGTAGAAGTAGTTAATGATAAAATTCAAAAATTGAGAACTCTCCAGTAAGCTTGTGATGCACAACATAACCCTACTAAATGTTTTTTTCTTAATAAATGGTAAAACCCACAATATATTAAATTGTAGAGTGAAATAATGTTACATAAGAGAAGTAGGTTGCAGAGAACAACACCAATCCAATGGATAGAGGCTGCAATATGGGTAGTAGAAAGACAAAAGAGATTCAAGGATAGAAAATATTAGTCATTACTAAAATCCATCCACTAGATATAGAACCAAACCAAATATACACATAACCTTACTAAGTGGTTCTTTGTTGAGATAAATAGACTAGATATTAAATTGGCTATTATGGATATGAAGTTGAAAGGGGAAACATAAGTACCCTTTGAGGACAATGAAAGAATATTCCAAATATAGAATAAATACTTGAGGTAAATTATTTTGTTTCTAGTTGGGTGAAATAAAAAAGTTAAAATTGCAAGCCTCAACGATGAGCTCTGAAAGGTTAATAAAAATTATAACATTAGAATTTCAACCTTGGAAAATGACATGAACAATATCAGAGATAATATTAAAAAGGTAATTGAGGTTAGTAAATGCACAATAAAAAATAACTTTGAGTATAAATATTCTTAGTGAAAGAATTCGATCAAGGAGTCAAGGCTCCCTACCATCCAAACCTAGATAGATAGTAAAGAGATTGCAGCTGGTCCAAGTTCAAGAACAAGAAGCAACAAAAATAAATCCCATGTTAAGGAGAAAAAATAGATACATGATTTTGTGGACCTCTATAAATAATAATTGGAGGCTATGAAAACTTTGAAAAGAGTTTAATTTCCTACTTATTTTTATGAAACTTTTAAGCTTTTCTTTGATACCCTCTTATGTGTTCTAATTAGCTATAATTATTTTCTTTTGTAATGCTATGATTTAGTTAAAGTTTTACTAGATGTTTTAGGGTTTTAGGTGCCTTCAAAACTTACTTTTTCTCCTTAATGAAAAACATATAACTAAGAGTGATAATATCATAAGGACCTAATCCTATCCATTCCTATAAAGTATATAAAGTTCCTTCCAATCCCTTTCAATTCACAACACATGTGGAACTACAATTATTTAGCTCATTCAATTACATGAGCATATATCAAACATGAAATAAATCATATCAATATTTCTCCATTATTTTTCTTGCACAAACAAGTAGACACTAGTGAATTTTTCCAATCCACTTAGTTCCTGCAAGCTGAGAAATAAAACTCTTTATCCAATTTATTTGAATTCCGTAAACATATATGCAAAAATATGAGGAAAATGTCTATCATTGTTTAACATCATACTCTTAATGAAACCTTAATCCAATTTATTAAGTAATCCAATAAATCCCTTCATGAATACACAATACTTTAAAGGAAAGGATGACTAAATTGAAACAATATTCTAAACACTATGAACAAATTCTCAAGACTTTCTCAACACCCAAAATAGAGTCAAAGCATCTCAAGAGATTTTCAATGATGCGGATAAATTTATCTTAACATGCATATTGGGGTGATAATCACAAATTCAATTTTTACACAAATTTTATCTAATAAGAACACCATAAATCTATTTTAGAAATGCATAAAAAAAAATCCAATTTCTTAAGAAATAGATACAAAAAGTTTCAACAAGAAATTCTATAGCCTAGATGTTTTTGTGATGGGGTGGACACTTCTATAATTCCCCTAGACACTTTAGCAACTACTCAAATACTACTATAAATCTCAAGGAAAAAAACATTTTTTTAAGGTGAGATTACACTATTTAATATTTTTCCCTAGCTTCCCAAAATGACATAGAAAAATAAGATTTATATAGTTATAAAAACCATTAAAATGATAAAAGACTTATTTACACCTCTATGTTTCCAAAATCTCCAATTCACTCAAGTATGAACTTAAACCTACAACTAAGTTTTAAAAATAATAGGGGAATTTGAGAGACCTAAATTATGGCTTGTTGAATATATTCAATAGCCATTGGGGCCCAACCCTTAGAATTAAAAATAGTATCTTCAAATTTGAACAATATTTCCCTTCTTTCAAAGGAAGTCCATAATACATAAAATAAGCCATTTCCAATAATTTTTCAAGAAATGAATATTATAATAGTGATTTATAACTCACAAAATCAATCCTCAATACAAAATTTAAATCCAAAAGAATAATAATTACAAAATTACAATTTGCTTTAAATAATAAATTGTGATAAATGGGGGAAGCTAACTAGGACTTCTCGAAGTTCCCAAAGATATTCAAGAAGGACAATGGAGGGTCTACTCATCACCCTATTATATTATCATCATCAATTGTAATATATGTATTTGCCACTATATACAACCCTTGAGAAATGGAGGAGGACCATGGATGCACCACCAACAAGGTTGTTCTCAAGCACACATAAGGGTCTCATACAAGAAACTAAAATACACAAAAGGATTTACCTTGAGATTCACCAAATAATTAATATTTTATTTTCTTTTTGAAGCTTCTCATGGATTCTCAAAGAAAACACACACAAGATATTCTCGGCTCTGCACAAGGATTCATGCACAATCACCTCTAAGAACTAGGCTTGATTTAACAAGGTTTATCACAAAGAAACCCATGGATGCACTCCTATACATAATAATAAATAAAACAAGCGTTTAAGCCCAAATTATTATATAAATCCATAATAAGACCAATCAAGATACACAATCAAGGAGCCAAACACTTTGATAAATGAAGCTATCCTTTCTACACAAGGATCTAAAATGCATACAACAAAGAAAGGTAGAAAAACTATCACCCATTACATCAAGATATCATTTAAACCATATCACACATGCAAAAAGAGAATTAATAAAAATAATAAATAGGAGGGAATACCTTCCTATACTTACAAAAGACTAACCAATTAAAGAAGAACCAACCTCCAATTCTCCCAATCCTTTGAGAAAAGCCAAAAAAACACAATGTGGTCTTCAACAAGATTTAAACCAAAAAAAAAAATCCATTAGAGCACCAAAGAAACCACCACAAGCTAAAAAAAAACCATCTATATGATGGTGGAAATCTTATCCTTCCATATAAACAATACACAAAACCTCCACACAAAAACCACAAAGAAAATAAATTCCCAAGGTTCTCCAAACCCTCAAATTCCATTAGAGATCCTCTCAATATTTTCCTCCCACTTCTCCATTCTTAAGATAGAATAAACGAATCCCTAAAAAACTCAACATAAAAATAGATTTAGCTCAACTGAAAAAAAATAAAAATTCTAAAAATTGAATTGAAACAAATAAAGATAAAAAAGAGCTAAAAATGATACAAGAAAAATCTCAACATTTTTTAAGCATATTTCACTTAAATACAAAATAAAATATCAAATGTAAGAAATATAAAAATAAATAGATATCACTTAAGCGACTTAAATCCTCAAATCTACTCAAAGAGAATTAAATCTAACAACACATACTTTCCTACCTTCACCAAGAAAATGTGGAAATTACTTAAGATTCACATAGATGAAAAACCAACCATGGAGACACGGGAACATACATATACAAGAGCCATAGGGTCTCCTACTATACCATACAAACAAGGTAAACATGTAGAAAGATATCTCAAACCTCCAAGAAAACTAAATGACATCCATGGAATTATGCCTTCCATTGTCCACACTTGTGTAAGTTTTACGTACATAAAATATAATAATGAAGATTATAGTTGAAGCACAAATAGAGAAATATATGAACACATTTATAAATATGGATTCAAGTACATACACATCTCGAAGCATGTTAATCACACATATAATCTCTAATCTACATAATCTCAATTATTTATAATTAGTCTCTCAAAATAAAAATAAAATTGATACTTTAATAAAAAATATATGAATCAAAAGAAGGTATTCTATACCATAAATATCAATATCATGCATAAATATAATGTTATTATTAGAAAGATCATTCATCTACCAAAAAGGTCTTGGAAACATGCTATAATGAAAGTATTAAATAGAAAATAGGACATGGTATGGACGAGACTACAATTTCTACAAATTACTTGGTGAAATTACAAATATTTTTGGTATTAGATAAATTTTCTAAACTTCGGGATTATGGAAATATGTTTAGACAATGACTAGATATTTAATTTCTTCGTTACAAACCAAAATATCTACAGAAGTGAGAATGGAGAGTTTGAATGCAAAATTAGAATATGGTCAATTTTCAACGAGAGAATATGAATGGCCAATTAGACAAAGAAAAATTATCCATTAGAACCATGGAATATGCTCTATCCAAAATATTTGCTGTTAGGGAAGATAGAGAAGATGCTTTTGATAAAAAAAAAAAGCTATTTTTATTTTATTAGGCCCTTATCTAGACAAGGCGACCAAAGTTTTTCAAACAAGACAATATCCTCAAACAAGGGATTAGAAAACACCATTAAAGAGCTATTTTACACTTTGAGCCTTGTCAAGATCAGGAGTGTAATCCCACATATATTTTAGAGACATAACAAATAAAAACTAGAATTAATCATCACACAAATATGTTTTTGTAATATATTTTGATCGTTATACTTTGTTGAGGTTTACTTATATTCAAATCATAGATCTCTATCTTTAGGTAGTTAGGTTGAATTATGCAATTATAGAATAAAACTTGGTCACAAATCTGTACATATTTTTTTCTAGTTTCTTACAATACCTTATACACAATTTTTCAGGGTTTTAACAATCAAAAGCTCACCATAGTTTTTGCATAACTTTATAACAACGAGATATGGATAATGGATGAAAAATACACTAAAATAATTTAGTTTAAATGGTGTGAATGGTCAGTTCTCTACCATTAGACTCATGCCTAATCCTACAATATAGAGTCTAATTGAAATGTAACACTAATGACATTGTGAAACCTAACTTTTAGATGAGTTTGATACACTTGGCTTTGTCTTGTAGAGCTCAAACCTTCAAATTCCCTTTGACCTCGTAAATGCATCATCTACTTAATTATCCATAAGACGTCTTAGAGTTTCATGTATCAAATTTGAAATATTTTCACATGGAATAGACTTTACACAAAGAAAGTATTGAATGGGAGGGAATTTTGATCAAAGGAAGGTTGTTGGTGATTTAGGAAGATGTGTTTGGTATAGCTCAAAAGAGGTATTAGGGTGAATGAAATTATATAACTACAAAAAATACACTAGAAGTCAGTAGAGCTTAGGGATTTAGAGGTGGTTGGGAAGGAGTATTGAGGTAAAGGTATAATCAAAATTATAACTCCAAATAAGTGAATGAAGGTATTCTATGATGTTTACAAGTTTGGAATGATATGAAACAAGTACTTGAATTAAGGGAAAGCCACAAATTTGACTTTGATAGATAGTGGAAAGAATACTAAAGCAAGAGTTAGGAGTTGGGAGGAGTTTGAACATGGTAATTAGATAAGGTATGACTTGAAGCTCTAGTTTGAAAGATAAGTAATTTTTTATTAACAAGGGATTGAGAGATCGGGGCCGAGGATGATGAATGAGGGTTACTTGAGGGAATGGAACTTTGACATGTTGGTAAGAATAAGAAAAAGACATGGTGAGATAGGGAAGTTCAAAATTTTGAAACAAAATAAAAGACAAGTGTTTAATGAGGAATTTTTGGTGATCAAGGCTCGGGGATGCTATGGAAACAATAATAGGGGAACCTCAAGTTTGAAATTCTAGCAATGTAAAGGATCTAAGGAAAATTATTAGGTGTTTAGAGTATAGGGGAGAAAAAGAAATGATACAATGGTTAAGGAATAACCAAAATTTTGGTGTTGAAAACCATAGAAACTTTTGGAGTACAAAGGATTAGATTTTGAGGCTCAAATTTATGGTGTGATGGGAGGAACAATTCTAATATCTTAGTGAATAAAATAATTGACTTCAAAACTAAACTGTCAAGGGTTGGAAATTAGGGGTGTTAAGAAAGTGGCATCAATGAGGCTGATTTTTTCTAAGGAATATAATTAAAACTTTGGAGCTTGGATGTCTGGCATGGCAATCTTGATAGGTCCAATAGGCCAAAAAATTCCATACTTTAATAAATTTTAACAAACCTTTGGTTGCGATATTGGGACTCAAGGGAAGGGTATGTCGGTATGGACAACCTTGACAACTCAATACACCGATAACACACAAAATACTACGGAAATGATTGAACACAAGGGAAATAGGGGATCCACCTTTTAGGAGATGGAACTTTGGGACCTATTTCGCACTTTAGTTCATTAGGAAACCTAGATCCCTAAACCAAGTGGATTGATTGAGGAATGGGCTAGGGGATTCCTGTTGTAATTCAATGTGGGTTCACCATTAAATGAAGTTTCAAAGGAGAAATGAAAACACTTATGCAAAAAACCCTAAAAACTTGAGAGCATGAAATCTTATTGATAAATTGGAATAAAACAATAAAGTACTTGGAAGAATCATGGAGTCAAAGAAAGGTTTACAACTCTGAAAATCTTCCTTTTGAAGTGCACTGGGAATGATACGCCAGGCTGGGTGATTTAGTCTTTCTATAGGGTTTCTAGGTAGAATCTGGAATCTTCTGGCAAGTGATCAAGATTTGTAGAAAGATGTCAAAAAGGGTATACTGAGAATCATACACTAGGTATGGCGATTTAGTCCCGTTACTAGGGTTTGACTAAATTTTTTGTAGCCTCTAGTGATCTTCTGTAGCTTCCTTCTTGTCTAGTCTTCAGGTTTGAAAGTATGAATTCTGGCCTGTAGGCGAGTTTCCATGAAGATGACAACTTCTTGAAAACTTTGACAACTTTTGAAACTTTTCCTTCAAAGGATCTTCAAGCTTCAATTTACTTAGATTTGCAATCACACATAAAGAGGGAAAAATGTTGTTTTGTTAGGGAATAGGGGTTTGCCTTGGTCAAACCCTATTTTGGTAATTAAACCTTGAAATGAAATAGAAAAGCATGAAGGAATGATGAATGAACAAATGCAATGTTGCAACTCATCAAAACCTTGAAATGAAGGCTGCGAAATTGTGTGAAATGGCTATCGTGAATGTGGATCTTGACTCTTGATTGAATGCTTGAGACTTTATCTTGAATGCTTGCTTGAATCATGAAACCTACATCACAAACGTTAGCTCAAAAAAACACATGATGCATGAAGACTTTGACATGATGCTTGAATCTTGAATGCACCTCCAAACACTTGATGATTTTTTCTTGAATGCTTTGAAAACTTGCTAGCTTCTTAAAAATTGCTTAGATTGTTAGGAGAAATTATGTGAAATAACCTTGTATTTATACTTGTTTGTGCCTAATTTCCTGAAATTACAACACTACAAGCCGACATCAGATGTAGGATAATAAAATCCCACCAAGAATTTGAATTAAAATAGATCCTAGGTTAAAGTGGGACTCAACGCCAAGTTGGGCGCATGATTCCCAAAGGCTTAAACTTGGGACAAAAATTTCAAGAAGTGTTTTGCTCAAGGTGACATTTGAAATCAGGTCCCAAGACCTAGGGAGGACCCATATGCCCAGAGGGGCATATGGGTCATAGATCCCTAAATCTGGAACACATCCAAAAACATTAAATTATGATTTTCCATTTATTAAGTGTCGGGATTATCCTTAGAAAAATGCATTTAATTATGCTTGTGGATGCAAAATAGGACTAATTAAGGCATAAACAAGCCAAATTTTAATAGGGAGGGACCAAACAAGTGTGAAAATGTAAAGGGATACATTTTTCTACACTACATTTAGCCCCCACTTTTGTGAGAGGATGACCTTGCATCAAACTCACACTAAAATAGACAAATTTTCATCAAGAGGGGTCCAAGTGTACAAATGCTAGTGAGATATGATGACAATGATCAAGAGAGATGATCAAGCCCCCAAGATCAAGATCCTATGGAAAAATAGAACATAGGCACAAAAGAACACACATGTGAATGATGTATGAAGCAACGAAAAGATACAAGCATACACTGTCAAATAAATAAAGAAGAAAGAAAAGGAAAATGAGGGTGGATCAAGCCTCGATAGTCTATCCAACACGATGTGGACCAAGTCTAAGTTGTTTGTCCAAAAAAATGTTTACAAGTGGAACACGATGTCCACTATGCAAACAAAACACATGCTCACATAGGCTAGTGGAACCTGGTATCTAGTAGGTGAGCACCCAGTGAGACACATACACACGTGGTTGGTATGCGCCCACACAGACAAGCAAGTGGCTATGGGAAAGTCTTGCCTATGGTCGTCTCCCATACGTATTAACCATACCAAAGCTATACCTCAGGATAAATGTGATAAAGTGCCACACAACATGAACAACAAGATTCATGAGGCAAGCAAAACTTCATATGCTAACACCCATGAACAAATAGGATGGCTCTATAAGCAAGCAAAGTGTGTTATTCAAGGTAGCCATATAAAATTTATTGTAAATGAAAAATAGTGTAAGGTACATTCAAAGGGGTTTTTCTTAGTTCATGTAAGATCTCAACCTAGGGAACATCATGCCTAATGTATCCAAGAGAGGACCAATTGAAGAATAGAAGATTCACAACTTAGGAAATGCACTCTGCTTGACATTTCCATTAAGAGGAATATAATATGCTAAGAGAGATCATGCTCTTGAAGGACATCACACCCATTGTCATCACCAAGAGAAAAATTAATCACATTAAGTAAGAATACCACACAATGAAACATGAGTTGTAATTTAAATCCAAAAGCATAATGCCAATGTATGCCCCCACTTTAAAGAAATTGCTAAACACCATGTTGTGAGCAATTACTTTAAAGTAGCAAATGATGAATGCTAACAATAAAGAGGACATGAGAGCTTATTTGGAAAGACCTATGCCACATCATATGTTTCCAAATGAAGCTACACCATGAAAAGGGGGTTGCCCCCAAAATGAAATCCCAAAATAACATAAGGGATCCACGGATTCAAGATCAGTATGTCTTTGCTACAATGTTGTTAGAGAGCTCAAAAATGTCATCATTCCCCAAATACTCATGGAATGGGAAGAATGATACAAAGAGATTGAAAAAAAAGAAAATATTTTGGGTCAACATGGAAGAGACCTAAATGTCTTGATGCCTTATGTCATCCCCAAAAGGAAAACACAAGACAAAGAAAAGATATAATATTTATGACATATAGAAGAATGTAGATACAAGTAGAGGAATGTCATAAAGAGAGATACATCAAATATAACGATACGGGGGATCACATTACACACATGCAATCACACACATAACATGAAAAAGAAATAAAGACAAGAATAGTAAGGCACATGCGAGTCAACCTATAGCAGGTCGTCCACATCCCAATCTTGTTCATTGTATGCAGAAGGTGGAAAACTAGCCAAAGGGACAATAGCAAGTGCGGTACTAGGAGCATCACCAAGTTCAACCCGTGGTGAGTCACTCTTTTTAGGAGGATAATTATGGTTGTTATCATCTAAGCTCATGGAAGAAGAAAACAATAAATTCAATCCATTATGCACTTATTCATCAATTTTAAGCAATCTCATTGAATCATCATCCAAGTTAATCACAACAAGAGGTCGAATGAGAATGTCCAAAGAAGGTGCTAGTCCCTATTGTGGTTGTGATATAGGATCTTTTTGTTGTGAAAAGAGGGAGACTTGTCATGTATTGCTTCACTTGAGTTTGGATGTTGATTTTTTTTATTGTTCCCTTTATTTAACCTTCGAGCAATAGCATGACGTCTACACCTATGCTCTCTAGCATTTCTATTTATTTTGGTACAAATTTCAAGTTGTGTTTGTGTAGGAGCGGGTTTATCAACCATAGGTTTATTTTCTTCCCTTAAAGGAGGAATGGAAGGAACCATGGGAGGTTGTTCAACCACTTTCTCTTTAGCATTGTAAACTTGTTTTATCTTAGGAGGCACAACGGGATTTTTTTTGGTTGTCTCTTGGTCATTTGTAGGAGATAGGAAAAGGATTTTCCTTGGGTTGGTCTTGGTTACTTGGAAGGGCTTTGGGTTCAATCATGGGTTCGTCAAGGATAGGAGGTTCAATCATAGGTTGAGGCATGTTTTGAAGGGATAATTCTACAATTTATTTTTCCTTAAACTTTTGATAGGATTTGAAAAATAAATCTTCACGAGGTTTAATAGGTTCAATAGGCTCAGGCTAAAAGAAATCCAATGAAAAATTCCCACGGGAAGACACATGATTAAAGCCACTATGGTGTATAGTAAAGATCTCACTGTCAAAGGAAAACTTTAAACATTTATGCACAACCGATGGGATGGATTCCATGGAGTGTAGCCATGGATAACCAAGCTTCACATGGAATTGATCCAATGTCGGGATGATGGAGAATGAGACATATAATTGTTTCAGTCCAACTTTTAAAGGAAGGATGATCAAACTATTTTAGGGCAAGAAAAAACATTTATGTGTTTTTATCCATGCTTTCGGTTTATCATATGTATCTTGATAGAGTTCATGCACAAGTAAGAATTCTTCAGTGATCACATTCTCTCCACAAACTAGATCAATTAATATCCCATTAGTGGGCTTTCCATTGATTCAATCGACTATGTAAAGAGGACGATTAGGTGCCTTTTTGATTATATCTTTTGATGAGAAAGAAATGTCAAGAGGTATTTTAGTTTGGCCCTTATGAGGTTGAATTTCAATCAATCCAACCATATTATCCATAGGACTTTGTTCATTAGTATCCATGTTTTCATCATCTGTGTCAACATTCATCACATCATTCTTAGTTTCACTAGCTTTGACAAATGAAATATTATGATTTGGCATGGGGTTGGTAAAGATTTTCAGGTTTTGGTTGGGAGGGGCAATAGACTTATTTCCTTGATCATTGACATCGCCAATTTGAATATCACTGGAATCAATGAGCTCTTGCACCATGTGTTTAATACGCTTAGAATGTTCTGTATCATGCCCATTTTGATAGTGAAAATGACAATAGCAATTTGATCTAAAGTTTGGAGGTAATGGTTTAGTAGGATCAAGATTTTCAATGGGAGGTAAGGAAATCAAGTTCCTTTCTAGAAGTTGTAGCATGGTGTTATGGAGGGTATCAGGTAAGGGAGTAAATTGTCTATTCATATCCCCAAATGTAAAAGGATTTGTCTTCTTTATAGTAGCCACTTGGGTATCAACATGTTGGGTTGGTTGAGGGGGATTTAGTTGAAGAAAGCCTTTATTTTGTTTCCTAAAAGGTAGTAACTATTTTGAGTTGTAGATTTGGACTTTTCAGGATGACTAGAGGTGGTTTTTGTTTCACGACTACTAACTGAGTTTTGATAATCGCGAACGGTGGTACAAAACTGTGTGAAGGAAGGGAGTTTCATCATGCTAAGCTTATCTTGCATCTTAGTTTGTGAGTTCTCAATGGACATTATTTGAAGGTGACAATCGAGAATCTTTATGTCGATTTGGGAATAAAGCGATTGGTAGCATGAAATGAAGTCAGTAACCTTTTCATCATCCTTTTTCTTACATCTCATCAAATTAGCTAAGGCCATCTTAGGGGTCATGTGCACTTGAAATGGTTGAAAAAGGCCTCAACAAGTTCATTTAATGAATGAATTGAGTTATTCAGTAATGAGAAAAACCATTCTAAAGCGGTACCTTTCAAGGACCTAGGGAAAAGCTTAGCCAAGAGCTTATCTTCAAGGACAAAATCACTGTATAAGGCAGTGTAAGTGGAATCATGGTTAGAAGGATCTCCTTTCCCTCCATATTTATCAAACATAGTAATCTCTATACCTTGTGGTATTGGTGTTCTTAATATCTCCAAGGATAAGGGATTGCTTCTGACATAGTATGAAGGTTGGCCATTTTGATTTTGGTTTATAGTGGAAATTTGTCATTGAAGGGATGAAATATTTTGTAAGAGTTGGTTAAGGATGGCGTCATTGGTTGTGTTTTGGGATGGAGGTGAATATGGTGGAGGTGTATATGTGTTTGAGGGGCAAGTTAATGGAACACTTATGGGAGGTAAAGTGGTAGGAGATATGACATGAGATGCCACAAAGGTAAAATGATTGCTAGTGGAAATACCCAAGGTAGGAATGACAGTACTAGTAGGTTGCATTGTTGTGGTATCTTGAGGGTTGGTGTAAGTAGGAATAGAAGCAATGGTTGAAGGAGGAGGAATTTGGGTCCCTCCTTGACTTTAAGCATTGTTCGAAGTTTAAGCACAACTAATCATTGAGGTAAGGTGTTTACAAAAAAAATGAGTTAAGTTATGCATAATCTCTAGTCCTTTTTCACTTTCAATTATTTGGTGTATGTTATCTATGGTAGGAATAGCGGTGTTGGAAATGTTTTCAATACTCACCAGGTTTTGTAGGTGTGCCAATTCTTCATGGATTTGGATTAGGTTTTCTGGAGGGAATCTAGCAACCATTATTTCAACACTTGTCATACTACTTGAAGGTAAAGAGCTGTCAATAGTATGGTCCATACCTAGTGAACTAGTGTCAACATTATGAGTGAAAGAGCTAGATAACACAAGATCCATTACAAGTGTGTTATCGCGGGATGATGAGTCTCAAACTAAGTCTCACTATAGTATTAGCAATAGGACACCAAGTTGCAAAGCTCATAAAAAGGTCAATCAAGGAAGGATAATGAATGCAAGATAAATGCAATGAACACAAGATAAATGATATGCTTTAATTCCAATTATTATGTTTACAAATGCGCTTGAAATGAAACCAATTTTGAAAAGATTTTCAATGACAGTAATTCTACAAACTTAAATAGTAATCTAAAGACAACAACCAAAAGCACAAATTACAAGATTTTAATGTTGTAAAATGCAGACTCAGACCTAATCACGGACTAATACGCCCAACTGGGCATATGGGTCCCACTTAGGGTTTTTGATAGGCTCAGATAGTGACAAACAAACAGTACAAAATACCCAAAAATCTAGGAAAAAGACCTGTACAGGGGCTAAATCACCGAGATGGGTGAATGAGTCCAAAATTAGAGTTTTAAACTAGATTTAACAAATTCTGAGTTGATCTTAATTTGTTTAGGTTGCATATTCAATGACTGTTTACAATTACAAATTTCTAATGAAATTGAATGATTCACAAATGCCAAAATGCAACCAATATGCACTTTTCACTAATGCAGTGTTTAGAAGCCCTAAATGCAATTCAAATAATTCAAATTTAATTTAAAGTTAATGCAATCTAGATCTAGGACTACAATGTTCTCCAGAATAGGAATTCAAGGGTCCAAAGGTTGGGTTCACCAAAATGAACACATGGCAAACAGGGGTTCCACCTTTTAGGAGATGGAACTTTGAGACCTATTTCACACTTTAGTTCATTAGGAAACCTAGATCCCTCAACCAAGTGGCTTGATTAAGGAATGGGATAGGAGATTCCTATTGTAATTGGATGAGGGTTCACCATTAAATAAAGTTTTGAAGGAGAAATGCAAACACTTATGGACAAAACCCTAGAAACTTGAGAGCATGAAATTAGATTGACAAACTGGAATCAAATAGTAAAGTACCTGGAAGAATGATGGAGTCAAAGAAAGGTCTACAACTTTGAAAGTCTTCCTTTTGAATTGCACTGGGACTAATACGCCAGGTTGGGCAATTTAGTCCTGCTACATGGTTTTTGGGTAGAATTTGGAATCTTCTATTAAGTGATGAGGATCTACAGAAAGATGTCAAAAAGGGTATACTGGGATTCATACACCGGGTAGGGTTCAGGATTTGTAGAAAGATGTAAAAAAGGATATATTGGGACTCATACGCCAAGTAGGGTGATTTAGTCATGTTACTAGGGTTTGAATGAAACTTCTGTAGCCTCTAATGATCTTTTGTAGCTTCCTTCTTGTCTGATCTCCAGGTCTGAAAGTCTGAATTCTTGCCTGTAGATGAGTTTCCGTGAAGATGGAATCTTCTTGACAACTTTGACAACTTTTGCAACTTTGCCTTCAAAGGATCTTCAAGCTTCAATTCACCTAGATATACAATCACACATCAAGAGGGAAAAATGTTGTTTTGTCAAGGAATAGGGGTTTGCCTTGGTCAAACCCTATTTTGGTAATTAAACCTTGAAATGAAATAGAAGCATGAATGAATGATGAATAAGTAAATGCAATTTTGCAACTCACCGAACCCTTGAAATGAAGGATACAAACTTTTGTGAAATGACTATCATGAATTTGGATCTTAAATCTTGATTGAATGCTTGAGAATTTATCTTGAATGCTTGCTTGAATCATGAAACCTACATCTAAAATGTTAGCTCAAAAATACACATGATGCATGAAGAATTTGACATGATGCTTAAATCTTGAATGTATCTCCAAATGCTTGATGATTTTCTCTTGAATTATCTTGATCTCATAAACTTTCCTTAGGAATGCTCTTGAAATCTTGCTAGCTTCTTAGAAAATTGCTTAGATTGTTAGGATAAATTATGTGAAGTAACCTTGTATTTATACTTGTTTATGCCTAATTTCCCAAAATTACAACACTACAAGCTGACATCAGATATAGGATATTAAAATCCCACCAAGAATTTGAATTAAAATAGGTTCTAGGTTAAAGTGGGACTCATATGCCAGGTTGGGCGTATGAGTCCTAGAGGCTTAAACCTGGGACATAAATTTCGAGAAGTACTTTTCTCAAGGTGACATTTGAAATCAAGTCCCAAGACCTAGGGAGGACCCATATGCCCAGAGGGGCGTATGGGTCCTAGATCCCTAAATCTGGAACACAACCGACAAATTTTTTTTTATGATTTTCCATTTATTAAATGTTGAGATTATCCTTAAAAAAATGCATTTAATTAGGCTCATGGATGCAAAATAGGACCAATTAAGTCATAAATAAGCCAAATTTTAGTAAGGAGGGCCCCAAAAAAGTGTGAACATGTAAAGGGATACATTTTTCTACACTACAATGATTAACACTTATAAATATTTTAATTTTTTTTGTTGAATTGGGCACACATTGAGCATTAAGGGATGACACATAGTAGTAGTCAAACTTGCAAATTTTAAGCCTACACAACTAAGTTCTAAAAATGATCTCTAGTTAGGGATGTGTGCCTCTTGCAGGCATAAGGAGATCCCAAATATCTCCAAGTGGATGAAAAAAAAGAGACCAAAACATAATTGGGAATAAGTACACTTCATCTTGACCAACAAGTTCCAAGACTCCATGAAAACAACAACACAAATTTGTTCAAATTGAGTCAAAAAAATCATGTTTTCAAGAAGCGTACAAAATAAAGAAAATACATATGTGCATGGAAAGAATATTTCAAGAACTATCCATACATTGACATTTATTGGATCTCACCATCAAAACTCTTGATGAAGAATGAGTCTTCACCATACATATTTTCTATGATGTATGGACCTAGCCACATGTAATCAATCTTTATATATTTTCCTTTGTCTTGTGCTCTAGTATTCCATAGTAAGACCATGTATCCAATTCCAAACATTCCATTATTGTCCCTCTTATCTAACATGTATTTCACTTGCCTTTGCTTCTTCACATTGATCATTTGAGCATTTTATTTTTCTCTCTTCAAGTTCAATAAGCTGATTTATTTTTCCAATCATTGCATCATCAAACTATTCATTAATTTCTTGCATAATTGATAAACATGCAATATATTATTTATTACTAGCTTTACATCAACCACATACACTAATTCAACAGGAGATTTCCTTATAGAATTATTTGGTGTCACTCTATCAACCCATATAGCTAATCTCAATTTTGATTCCATGCCTTTTTGTTTTGGCCCATTTTTTTGGTAATCTTCATCAATATTTATTTGGTTGACTCAACCCATCCATTCCCTTGTGGATGGTATGGGGATGAATATGAGACTATGATTCCATTTTCAAAACAAAGGTTATTGAATTCAATGGAACTAAACCACATTGCATTATCAACTATAATCCTATGTTGCACATAAAACCTTGTTATTATTTGATAAAAAATGAAATAATTCACAAATTTTCTTATCACCACCTTATATAGATAACTTCTACCCACTTTGTAAAGTAATATGTTTCTATTTGTTTGAAGCCTCCACTACAATTCTCAATGATTTCACCAATAAAATCAATACCCCACTATTTGAAATGGGATTCAACCATCAAGAGATTTAAAGGAAAATCCTCAAATCCCTTAAGTTTTCTTAAAAATGATGGAAAACATCACATTTAAAGGATTCAACTATTCATCCTCCATCACCATGATGAAGGGACACCAGAACTTTCTCCGATAGAGTGAAGTCTCTTCGATGAGTCTCTATCAGAATATCGTAGTGACCAATCATTTGGTCCTACCGAACTCACTCCTTCTCTTTGATCTTCTTCAAATGCTTGTCCACCTAAAAGGTCATTGCCCTGCAATTCACAATGAGGATGTGAATTGACAAACTAATCAATCACTATTCGCCACTTGTTGTTACACATCACCATCCTCCTTCGTCACTTCCCAGTCGGGTCCCACCAAGCATCATTGTGTCAGAGGGACATCCAAGTAGCTCCCACCAAAATTCACCTTTCACTCTAAACATGCCCTTATTGGAATGTCGAGGGGATGCCTTAATAGGTATCATCGACATCCATCAGTTTTCTTGATGAAGACCCTTGATGAAATCACCTATTGTCGCCATGTGTCTGCCACATCATTGCCACACGTCATCCAACTTTTCATCCGTTTTCGCATGTCAAACTCTCGCTAGCCCATGGGGTCAAACTAAGTCAGCACTTGCTTTTTGGCAAGATGGCGGGTTGCTCCCACCTGTGATTTTATGCTATGTCATTTACTTCTTTGGTTTATCACTATGTCAAAGAGACTTAAAACTATTGTCTCTTCAAAGCTCCACTGTCGCGTCGATGCAACAAAGACTTTTCCAACCTAGAGCACATGCCATCATCTTCTTTGTCACTTCATCAGAAGGACTCTAAAATGTTTCTTTCCAATATGGTCACTTCTCATTGATATACCTTGGTGACATCATTCTCCACTATCTTCCACTTATTACCCATCACGAAAAGTGTATCTTCCATTGAATTCGTAACCACGATGCAAAGACCCATAGTGATAGCTGTCGGATTGGCTAGGACTAGTCTCCTTGAACTGTTGGTTGTGTAACTATTGAGTGCTAGGTAAAGGGGATGGTTCTACACACGGATTCAAAGACACAAGTCATAACTTATGTGACAGTTTACTGATGATACATAATCAATGTAAAATTAGAAATTCTACTGAGCGCTAAGACTGTCAACACCCATATTTTAACTAATAAACCTTAAAACTTACCAAGGGCACAAATAAATCCTTTTTGAGCACACCATGCATCCTCTAGACCTGCAACATACATTTTTGAAATGCTCTCAAAAAAACCCATATCGAATCTATAGCCCGTTTCCACTTCTGTTATCTGGAAAACTCTTTGCAACTTCATGACAACATTGTAGCATATGTAGATGCATACTCCTTTCACCAACAACCTGTACCCATGCTTCTAGATTCACTGCAAACCTTATCTCTCCTTGACATCAATGACACTTTTCATTAATTCCAACATCCTCACTTGCATGATCAACCCCATTTCATCTATGATCCTCTTTCATCATGCCAAGAATCTCCCTTGTATGGTTTCCCCTTTTGACATCAATGACAACAATATGCCAATAGTTGTGACCAAATTTTAATAAAAAAAATTCTATGAGCCCAAGGGGTGGCCACTAAGAAGGAAAGTAGAGCTTGAGATTTAATTAATTTATGAAGAGAGTAAAAACTAGTTAGGAGTTGAATGAAAAACTTCAAATAGGTGCATAGAGTGCACAAATATAAGAAAAAAAGGAATAAAATAATGTAAACTAAATGAAATTATAAAAAATAAATGGAAAGAATATGAAGGTCCATTAATACGTGGAACATAGTCTTATATTATGCTACCCTAACTTTGAAGCTACATGTATATACTCTCTACAAATATAACTAAGCTCTAAGCTCTATCTAAATCCAAATCTTCTTTCCAACCAAAGGATTTGAACTCCACAAATGAAAATATTTCCTCATTATATAACCCATGCTAGTTACACTACCATGTAGGATAGAGGTTTATTGCTGAAATAAATTTATGATTAGGAAGGTAGCTTTACCAACTAACTCAGAAGATCTATTATTTATAAATTTAAATTTCATTCTTCTAACCTTCTAGAATTGACAAGCCATTAGCATATCTAATTGTTGTTATCTAACATAATTATTTTTATAGAATGAATAACTCATTGACATCTAACATTTAATGATCACTATGGTGTACACACATGGGAATTGTGTTATGTGAATGATCAATAATAGATATTTAGTGCAAAAGAGATCTTTTCCTCAAAAAATATGTGTGAGGGTTCATGCGAATAGATAGTGAAACCCATAAGGCACAAGCAACTAAATGTAACATGGTTTGTGTGAGTTAAGATGGTATGAAAAAATTAATATTACTTGAGGTGGACGTAAGTAAAGCTTGTACATGAGAAGTACACATTTTTTGGATGATGCAATATTGTACCAAACTAAGGATACTATTGCATTAGACACCCTCGTTAAAAATATTGTAAGAACAATGCACAAAATAAAGATTGCATGGACAATTGATTTGACCACCCAAGTCAGCTTATTTTAGCTTTATAAATCCAAGAGTCATCCTTATATCCTTAGGCTGCCTACCCTTCTAGTGAACGAGATATTCTTTCAACTCAATTTTCTTGATCTTCTTTCTTAAGCACACATTCAAAATTTACACAATATCCTCACTTCTATTTGGTTCTCTTTTCCCAAACCAAACACTTATATTGATTATCGTGTAAACCTTTAGGTGTATGGTAGGAATATAAATAAGATACAAATAATATTGACAAGATATCCAACCCTTCCAAAAAATTAATCTCATATCTTTTCTTACAAAACTTGAATATAGTGTGACATAGATCAATCTTGTTGGAATTTATCTTATATGCTCCTCAAGAGAACCACTCTTTCTCAAATGTGCCATGACTAAATTTTCCTTTAATCAAGTATTCTATTTATGATATTCATTTGTGTACAACATATACTTTCTACTCCTCTCATTTATCTTATTTGTGACTTGCACACAAATCTTCCTCATGTGTTGTAGAAGTCCTCAACTTTTATGCTTATACACTCTCCCTTAGATTCCACTCTTAAAAAATATGTGACACCTCATGGGATGTCCTATTCACAACTTGAAATGGTGTATTCCTTAATAATATGTTCATTTATTTATTAATACCTTAGCTTATCTTGGTTTATATAAATGATTACCCAAGGAAAACCAAATAAATATTTTAAGGAACAAAAATAACTATCACATAATCCTTATATAAACTTAGGTTAGCCTTATGATACATTTATCATTTATAATCAGTTCACCAATTCTGATAAATAAGAAATATTTAATTATTCGGATCCAAGAAACAAGCTATCACTAAGGGTCCATATGGCCCCAAATCACTAAACATGTACACCTATTCCTTAAGAATGATTCTAGTAAACCTATTTTTATACCGCAAGTGATGGGATATGTCCCTCTTATAAGGAAGCTAAGGTAGAGGAACAACTTCCTACACTAATCTTGAGAGGAGAATAATGTAAAACTTTAACAAATTTTTAATGGTTACAAAAACTTAAACATAAATAAACACAAATATCATGCATACCACAAAAAAATGAATTACGCGGGGCAAACCTTTTTAGGAGAAAAACCCCACTCTCCAAAAGCCACCCAATATATTATTCAAAAATTACAAAGATTACAATTATTTTGCTGATAAAGCTTATCATAGGAGTATCATCACTCAGAGATCCAAAGGCAACACAATTGTTATCAGACTTTCAGAATACATCACAATACAGAATCGTAATACAACTCCCTCATAAAATAGGGTTTCCTTCTAGGGAAAGTCAAGCTAATAAAATATTGGTCGTCATCGTCCCCCCCACACCCCCCCTCATTGCCATCGACTGGACAATACTTTATGTAATTGCAAGGTTGAGACACATTTTCTCAACAAATCTCCCACTTGTTGAACAAATTGCAAGGATAATAGAAGGGTGTCACCATCATCTCTTAATTGCTAGGGCCGAATGGCCCATAGTCTTTGAACACCATCTGAACTTCTTTGTGCTCATAGGCTTAGTTAAAAGAATCAACAACATTCATAAAATTATCTACCTTAACCAACTTCACCCTACCATCTTCAACCATATCTCTTAAAAAATGATACTATACATCAATGTTCTTGGTCCTGGCATAAAATGTTGGGTTCCTAGCTAGACATATCACACTCTAACTGTCACTGCACCTTCTTTTATTCCAATGTATGAACACAGTCTCTTAATCCAAATGGATTATTTACAAGCATGAGTAGCTACCATATACTTTGCTCCAGTAGTGGACAAAGCAACCACAACCTGTTGCTTACTCATCCAACTAATTGCACCACCAAATAAAGTAAACATATAAGCACTGGTGGATCTTTTGCTATCAACATCACTTGCCTAGTCTAAATCCACATAACCATGAATATCAAAGGAAATCTCATCTTCAGTCATATTACTGTGATAACATAAGGAATAATCTGAGGTATTGCACAAATATTTGAAGACTCTTTTAATTGCATCTTAATGAACTTTACCAGGATTAGACATATATATAGAAAGAAATCCCACTACTTGGGAAATGTATGCTCTAGTACAAACCATAGCATACATCAAACTTCCAACTGCACTTTGGTAAGGCACTCTGCTCATGTCTTCCATCTCTGATGGAAATGTTGGACAATCTGAAATAGATAACTTTGTTCCAACTGAAATAGGAACACAATGGTCTACAAGCCTACATATCAAACCTCTGTAAAATTGAGTTGACATACTTACTTTGGCCAAGCCATAGCTTTTTGTTCACTTTATCTCTTCTAATTTCCATCCCAAGAATGTGTTCAGTTGCACCAAGATCTTTCATTTCAAACTTAGCAGTGAGTTGAGATTTCAGTTATGAAAACATACATTTCCCCTTACCAATGAATAATATATCATCAACATATAATGCAATAAATAGGAAACAATCACCATTAGTTTTATAATAAACACAATGATTTGATTTAGAACACTCAAATCCCAAACTCAACACATATGCATCAAATTTCTAGTACCACATCCTAGGACTATGCTTTAGTCCACACAAAGATTTCTTCAATTTGTAAACCAATTTACTTTTACCTTTCACGACGTAGTGCTCTGGTTGTGTCATATAAATATCCTCCTCCAAGTCACCAAGAAGGAAAACAGTTTTCACATCAATTTTCTCAACCTCTAAATAATAATTAGTAGCAATAGAAAGAAAAGTCCTAATGGATGTCATTTTTGTAACAGGAAAAAATATCTCACCATAATCAACACCCTCAACTTGAGAGTAACCTTTTGCAACCAACCTTGCTTTGTATTTCTAAATACTTCCATTTAAACCAATATTTTTCTTGAACACCCATTTGCAACCAACAGGTTTTCGTCCTTCAGGAAGTGGTACAAGATCCCATTTATCATTCTTTTTCAAAGCCACCATTTCTTCATCCATAGCAATATTCCAGGATTTTGCACCATTCATACCTAATGCCTCTTCTACTAATCTAGGTTCATCCATGTTAGTATTCAAAGAAAAAATACATCTCCAATCATTAGGTGAATACCTTGTAGGTGGTTGTCTGTGCCTTGTAGACCTATGAACAAGATGAGTTGGAGGTTCTTCCTCTTCTTTTGAAGATTCAGAGCTAGACGAGCTCTCCTCAACTTCTTGTCTATCCATGGGCCTCGATTAAGTTTTCTCAAGTGTAGAAGGAAAGTGAATCACATCTTCCTATTTACTTTGTTTTGACTACAATGCAATAGAAGAAGGCTTAGTTTCTCTAAAAATAACACTTCTACTATGTATTATCTTCTGTGCAATAGGATCCCAAAGCTTGTATCCTTTCACACCATAACTGTATCTAATGAAGATACATTTGATAACCTTTTTCTCCAAATTTGATCACTTCTCCTTTGGCACATGTGCATATGCCTCACAACCAAAAACTCTAAAATGTCTTAATGAAGGCTTGTGACCTGACCATGCCTCTATAGGAATCTTATCAACAAGAGCTGATGTAGGAGACCTGTTAATTAGGTAACAAGTAGTGGCAACAACTTCATCCCAAAACCTTTGTTCTAGACCAACACCACTCAACATACTTCTAGCCTTCTCCATCAGTGTCATGTTCATTCTTTCTACAACCTCATTCTGTTGTGGAGAATACAAAGTTGTCTTCTATCTATGAATACCACAATATTTACAAAATCTATCAAAATCATTAGAGAAAAATTCATTGCCATTGTCAGTCCTGAAACATTTTATTTTCTTTCTAGTCTGCAACTCAACCATTACATTAGATTCTTTAAATCGACTGAAAACTTCATATTTACTCTTTAGAAAGTATACCCATGTCCTTCTACTATAATCATTAATAAATGAAATATAATATGTGGATTTACCAATTGAAGGAACATCGACAAGACCAAACACATCATAATGAATAAGATCCAATACACCACAAGATTTATGAGAACTCGAGTAAAATTGAACACGGTTTTGTTTTCCATAAATGCAATGCTCATAGAAATCAAATTCAAGATTACAATCAAACATAACTTCAAAAAGGTTTTTATTTTTCAAGGTCCTTAGAACCTTTTCTCCAATGTGGCCAAGTCTTTGGTGCCATAACATAGTTTTCTCAGCAGGTAACTTTGATTAAGAAGAAAGAGCACCTTTCGGTACCCAAAATACATGATCATCTGCTAAAGGTGAAACCCTCACTTCTTCCATAGACTTGCTTTTCATAGAAGTACTGTTGCACTCAACAATGCATGCATCAAGCTTATACAATGTGTCATATCTGACACCTCTAGAAATCACCATAGCACCTCTGACCATCTTACATCCTGCATCAGAAAATACTACCTACACACCTGTATTTATTAGTTTTCTCACAGATAACAAATTTCGTATTAAACCAGGGATATGAAACACACCATTAATCCTTTCTATTATGCCATGGGGAAACCTAATTTTAACTTTACCACAACCAACAATGTCTAAATGAGAATTATCACCCAAGTATACCTTACCTCCATCAAATTCTTCATATTCATAAAACCAATCTCTATTAAAGGTCATATGGAAAGCTGCACCTAAGTCAATTAATCATGCATCATTACTTGCACGAGTTGCCAAAGCTACAATGAATGCGTCACCATCTTCATTCTCAAACTCATAATCAGAATAAAATTTCTTCTTTTTCTTCTTCTTTTCTTCTTTGCAGTCCTTATGAACATGTCTAGGCTTACCGTACTTCCAACAAATAAATTTGGACTTTCCAGGAGACTTAGATCTTGTTGATGGTCAAAATAACACAACAACATTAAAACAAAAATATTTCTACTCTATTTCTCCTGAAAAAGATAAATGATCTAAAACCATCTATCTTCCAAGGTCTTTGTAGTTGGTTCACAACTATGTCGTCATCATTCAACGGTTCATGCAACTATAATGTTCAAGGGGCCTTTGCTGGTAACTAGGTACAAATTGGACAATACAAAGTAATTTAACATGGGGGGTTTTAAATAAACAGAAAAAGATCGATCAAGGCGTAGAACAAAAAAAATGAATATAGATTCCTTTGAATTTAGACATGCAATTCTTATAATGAACATTTTCCAATTAACTAAAACTATAGAATGACACAATTCATGAAACGATTTATACCATCTCATCCATCACAGTGAAAATTTAAAACATGTAACCATTTGTTATCACTTATTTTTAGAATCAACTTTCAATAATAAAATACCACAAGATCATCACTAAAATTAATAGATCAATAAACAACAAGAAACATTATCCATAGATAACACAATAGATGGCTTTAAATTCAAAATATTCTATTTATTTTCATCAATTAAGAGTCATTTATGCACACTTTCGGTACCCAAAATACATGATCATCTGCTAAAGGTGAAACCCTCACTTCTTCCATAGACTTGCTTTTCATAGAAGTACTGTTGCACTCAACAATGCATGCATCAAGCTTATACAATGTGTCATATCTGACACCTCTAGAAATCACCATAGCACCTCTGACCATCTTACATCCTGCATCAGAAAATACTACCTACACACCTGTATTTATTAGTTTTCTCACAGATAACAAATTTCGTATTAAACCAGGGATATGAAACACACCATTAATCCTTTCTATTATGCCATGGGGAAACCTAATTTTAACTTTACCACAACCAACAATGTCTAAATGAGAATTATCACCCAAGTATACCTTACCTCCATCAAATTCTTCATATTCATAAAACCAATCTCTATTAAAGGTCATATGGAAAGCTGCACCTAAGTCAATTAATCATGCATCATTACTTGCACGAGTTGCCAAAGCTACAATGAATGCGTCACCATCTTCATTCTCAAACTCATAATCAGAATAAAATTTCTTCTTTTTCTTCTTCTTTTCTTCTTTGCAGTCCTTATGAACATGTCTAGGCTTACCGTACTTCCAACAAATAAATTTGGACTTTCCAGGAGACTTAGATCTTGTTGATGGTCAAAATAACACAACAACATTAAAACAAAAATATTTCTACTCTATTTCTCCTGAAAAAGATAAATGATCTAAAACCATCTATCTTCCAAGGTCTTTGTAGTTGGTTCACAACTATGTCGTCATCATTCAACGGTTCATGCAACTATAATGTTCAAGGGGCCTTTGCTGGTAACTAGGTACAAATTGGACAATACAAAGTAATTTAACATGGGGGGTTTTAAATAAACAGAAAAAGATCGATCAAGGCGTAGAACAAAAAAAATGAATATAGATTCCTTTGAATTTAGACATGCAATTCTTATAATGAACATTTTCCAATTAACTAAAACTATAGAATGACACAATTCATGAAACGATTTATACCATCTCATCCATCACAGTGAAAATTTAAAACATGTAACCATTTGTTATCACTTATTTTTAGAATCAACTTTCAATAATAAAATACCACAAGATCATCACTAAAATTAATAGATCAATAAACAACAAGAAACATTATCCATAGATAACACAATAGATGGCTTTAAATTCAAAATATTCTATTTATTTTCATCAATTAAGAGTCATTTATGCACACAAAAATCCACTGGCATACGAAAGACCATTATCTATCAGAATTACCATTAAACTAACAAACTTCTGAAAATAAACTACTTGCATTAAAAGCTATAAAATTGTTCAAGTGTCTTGCATAAAGTTGTAAAAATAAATTGTATCTAATCTTTAGGTAGCCAATCTGACTTCAATTAGCTGACCTTTACAAGGAGGAGAAAAATTTCTCTTATAGAAAGAATTAATCACTAATTTCTCCTATAAAAAATCATGATCCACAAATTTAAGCCCAAATCCACAATTATAGGGGCGCCCCTAGTTAAGTCCGAGTCCTATCTTTGCAAAAATTCTTGAAGATTGGAGGTACACCATATGCCAATCTAGTCAAAATTTGAATGGGATTTCTAGCTTTGTCTTTTACTGATCATCACACCCAATCTTTGGCCCATCAAAACTGATCTAGAGGTGTTGCTGTCCACAGGGTGACTAGAACTGGTTGACATTTCTAACTTCATCCCTTCTTAAAAAAAGGAATATTCCCTTGCCACTTAGCTACTCTTAGCTGCTTTGGATGCCTTATGTTTTAAATAATCATCCATATTATTGAAAATTTGTTGTATAGTTTCCTCCTCAGGCGCATCTACCCATTCCACCCTAAACATCACTCTTTCATACTCTTTGGTGGTGGCTATATACATATCCTGTAGTTGGGCAACATTTCGAGCAACGTCTCGTACATAAAACCTAATGTCCATAAGTTTATCAAGAAGAATCCATTCATCATCATCTCCTTTCTTAATCATCTCTTCCAATCTATTATTCCACTGATCTTTCATTTCCTGCAAAGAAATTAAACCAACACTTGGTGAAGCCTCCTTACCAATTAGTTCAGCAATAATCCCTTTTACAACCTTTCTTTCATCAAACAAATATTGTTGAACTTGTTGCAGTATTCTTCTATGTTCCATAAGGACTTCTATTTTGAAGATTTTTATATTCATACATTTGTCAAGCTAACCAAAATCTTGATCTTCCAATATGGCATATTCAATCACGTCTACCATGGGCACCCTTTTCAATATTCTCAACTTCTTCATATCCCCTACATATTTATCTTCTTCAGATCCTAGCAACTTAATATACTCTCCCAAAGACTTGATCAAATCACCTACGTCTTTATAACTTTTTGAAGCAATAGTGAAAAGATCTTCTATTTCCTTTTTAAGAAGGTCAATCCATTTCTCCATCATATGCAATTTTCTTTTCATTTCAGTTAGCTCATCCACCTCCTTGTGGCTCATTAAAACAAGAATTTCTGATGGTGTTGGCTGCTTAGGAGTGGATGTAATCATTTCTTTCTGAAAACCTTTCATCTACCCAACTTGAGCCTTAAGCTCATCCTTTGCTTGCTTATCTTTGATCAGTCTAGACTTAGTAGTAGTAACCATGATATCAATAAGATTTATCGATTGATTTCTTGTATGCTTACCCAAATTGACAATGCTTACTTGATAATTTACAACTTGTAGCTCCCTGTCATCCTTTTTAGTCATTGGGGTAACAATGTATGCTACCAAGTCTCCATCATCAAAGAGCCTTGTAGAATGAATATCATGAGGCTTCTTCTTTGGCTTTACCTTGTCTATTTCCTTTACCATTTCATCCCACATCACTAGCTGATCTTGAACTTGTTGTCTCTTTTCCAAATTTAACTTAAGCCAAGTGGGAGCAGTTGGCTGAGTAATTACCTAATGAGTATTGGGAGGTGTTGATGAAGGAGGTGTAGAAGAAACTACCTCCACGGTCTGCTCATAAGAAGTCTTGTGTTTCTCCTCTTATTCTTTCTGCAACCTCTCTTGTTCCATTTTCTCATTTTGAGCTCTAATTTATTCTATCTTTCTCATCTCTTCTTCCTTTTGTGTAGCCTCCTCTTCATCTCTTAATCTCTGTTGTTCGAGTTCCATTGCATGAAGTTCCTCTTCTGCTGCATTTTACTACTCAACTTTCTCTTGTTGTTCCAACTCTTATGCATGAGCCTCTTCACAGCTCTCCTTTGGGCTTCTGCAACTTCTTTCTTCCAAACTAGCTCTTCATCTTTCTTTCTTTGTTCTTCTTCTTCACTAGCTAGTTCTTCAACAACTTGCTTTTTAGTAGCTTCCAATATTTCCTTTTGTTCTCCTTCTGTCAGAACATCATCCATTACAACCTCATCCCAACAGTTTCCTTACTCGAACCTAGTCTCTTCTTCTCCAGCTTCTTCTTCAACTCTCTCAAGGTATTCTTCCCATTCAACCTTTTCTTCCTGAAGTGGAGTTCCTTCAGAGTTTGAGGGCGTAGGTGAATATGTCACATCAATCACAAGAGGCCTCTCTTCTTTAACAGTTGTTTCTGTAGTTAATGGTATAGTAGGAGGGGTATCCTTAGTTTGCAAAGGGACTGTAGAAGGACCTTCTTCAATAGTTTATTCTTCAAGGTACATAGTAGTTATAGGTGTAGTACCAAGACCTGAAATGACCCTTGCAACAACAGCTTGATAAGTAACCTGCTTCATTGAAATCCCTTCCTCCATTGGGGAAGGTTCTTCTGTGGCTACAATGGTTTTCTTTATTCTCTTATACTGCCTTATTTCAATGGTGGAAGTGGGTTCACTGCTACAATCCTTCTTCCTTGAATCCTTAACCCTTGGTTGCTTTAAATAGATATTCAACCATTTCAGGCTTCTATCAACCACTTTTATGATATAAATTTCCTCCTTTTCCATCTAATTGATTGGCTTCAAATCCTTGGTGGCCACTTTATCCATTTCACAGTGGGGATCAAGAGTGATCCCATCATCAGTAGTTCCTTTTGGTATGTTCCCTTTAACTTTGAAGTCTCTCATTTGGGGAATAGTCAACCTCTCATATCCCCTTTTCCTCACTTCAAACTGATCTTGCAGGTTAGCCCAAAATTCTTCGAGAAGTGGCCGATGATTAGGAAACTGTGAAGCATATATACCATACATTTTCCTCTTAGGATCAAAATCTTTCCTAGAAGTATGATTGAAATTCATGGACTAAAACTCCTCTGTTGCTTTCTGTTGTGCTCATTTGCACACATGCCCCACCAGAGGTAGGGACCCTCTTTTCACTTGCTTTTGTTTCCCGCTCTGCTTTAGGTTTAACCTTTTTCCCCTTAAGGGATAGGTTTCTCTAAATTTTGACCTTCTGCCTCACTTGGAGAAATTCATGCCCCATCCGCACTTAGGGTGCTTTAGTTTCAACACTTCGATCTAAAGTCATAATTAGAATCCCTTGCTTTTATTTGAAATTTCATCTAGGAGAAAAATTGGCTAAGTCTGTGAGAAGTTTGGAGATTTTTCCTTGGCTTGGATTTCCCGAGTGATGGGTCATCTCAGAAAATCCAAGGTAGCTCAAAATTTCCACGGCTTAATCCTACGGAGAATCCAACCTTGCTCGGATTCTCTAAGTCCATCTATGGGTTGCAATCCTGAGTTCTCAAATGTCATATCACACATTTATGACGGGTTGGTAGGTATGATTAATACAATCTTGAAGGATTATTTAGAGGTTATTCGAATATGATTTCATTATTTTTAGCTTCTGGTCTTCGAAGAGCTTCTTATTTCTCTAAATTAGTGATTGCACTGGGTGTGTGGATCGTGGTCATGACTTTGTGGCATGAATTTGTAGGTGAACTTAGTTGATTGTCTTCCGACTTTCATTCTTCGAAGGTAGGGTTTTTCCTTTCTTTTGTTTCATGGTTTTGGGCTAAACTTTAACACTGCATGAATATTTTTATGGTGCACTGTGCTTTTCCATTTTGTTTTTGTGATGAACCATGATTGATGAATATTTTTTTGGTAGATTCTGTGGGAATGATTGACAATATTCATAGGATCTTTTTGAGACTAAGTTGTCATTTCATGCACTAGGGTTTGCCTCGTCACCACCCTCTGCCTGCGGTCACAATCTAAGGGGGGATGTCTTGTTGAATCTAGTACAAGTGGCGAATCCATGCAAATGTGTGAGTCAATGATGACTTAGCATAGGTGATAAACCTTAAACCCTTATCATTTCCATTGTGCCCTAACTGGCCTAAATTTCAATTTTGATAATGGAAATGAGATATTATGGTGTGATGTTCCAACCCATGTTGTGGAATAAAGAGGTAAACGTGAATTCTTGGGTAAAAAATGTAAAACCATAACTTTGAAATTGAGAAAATAAAGAGAACACCACCTAGGTATTGCACGCGAAGGTGGACATGAAAGAAAGATCGCTCGAAGTTAGAACTTCTCGGGGAATTCGCTGACCCTTGGATTTTTCAAGGATCAATCCACTCAAAAAATCCTAGGCATCTCAGATTTCCCAAATCTAGCCACCATATGAATGTCCAAATGTCATTTAGGTGCCGACTTGACCAAGTATGGGTTCGGTCCGAGCTTAAACCATGCTGAGACAGATGTAAGAATGATTTTGAAGGATGGAATTGTCTTTAGAGATTTCGCCATACCACGAATTTCCCAAAGGAATTCCCTTCGAAAAATCCACTCAACCTCGGATTTCCTAAATCCGTGCAGGTATGGAAATTCTAAAGGAATGGCGAAGAAGGAAGTAAAGTTTGGAAAGAATATCACTTATTGATTGTGAAGTAACCCCAACACATGAGGGAACAAAATTTGTGACTTAATGGATGCCGAAGTGGACCCTTCAGGAATTCCATCCTATCTCAAAATTTCTGAGCCTTAATTCGCTTAGAAAATTTGAGTCACCTTGGATCTTCCGAAACTCCTCCAAGACCTCGAAATCCTAAGTTCTCCAAGGATTACGTCAAGTTTCAAAGGATCATGTGCCATCCAAGGTAAGTTTTAACTCAAGATTTGTTGTAGCATGACTCTCGGGGATTCCCCCCACCTTAAATTTTTTGATCTTTGGTTCCTATGGGGAATCTACCTAGCCTTGAAATCCCCAAATCTTAATTCTTGTGGAGAATTCACCTTAGGTCAGATTTTTTGAATTCCTCCAGTGCCTTGAAATCCCAAAATGCATTGAATTTTGAGTAATTATCTTTGTATTTTGAGATGATTGAAGAGCATTGAGGTTAATTAAGAACATGTTATGTATCTGCTTTTAATAATGATTTTATCAATGAATTAGCATCATGGTGATTATTATGCTTTCTAACAAATGCAGGCATATTTGAGTCCAAGAAAGATTTCCAAGTCAAAGGCTTCACTTGTGCAAGAGGAAGTCAAGAGGAGGGTGGAAAAAATGAAGTATGATTTCAAAGGGATATGGCCAGAGTCAAGGATCTCCTCCGCATGGTCAAAGATAGTTGACAAAAATATGGGGCATGTTGATTATGATGATTTCCAGCAGAGGATGTTTGGTAATGCACCTACTGCAGAGGCACAAATCATTACACATACCGGTTTGGCTCAGGCAGCAAGGTTTCCACCCACATTGTTGTGCCTGAAACTAGTTTAGAGTGTGCAAAACACTATGATCTGACAAGAAGATAATAGTGTTAAAAGGGCATGGGACAACTGAGAGGGGGGGTTGAATCAATTGTCACCAAATTCAAACTTAAAACTTCAACACTTATCAATTTCACAACCACATTGTTATCTTATTAAGTATGAACATGAAATGTAGATAATAGAAAGAAAAATCAACACAACGAACACTAGTTTTTATGTGGAAAACCCAACGAGGGAAAAACCACGGTGAGGATTAACTCACAATATAAAGTAATTCCAAAATCGAATATATAAGGCTCACTACCAAGGGCTCATTGCCCAGAATAGGACTCACTGTCTGGATACAAAAGCTCACAGCTTACAAGGAGGCTCACTGCCTACAAAAGATTACAAAACAAAAATTGGCTTCATAGCTAAAATGAACTGAAGAGAGTGCACCTAACAAGTGTTGATATAGTTCCAATGATGCTCAATAAAAAGACTTAATGCACTTCATCATCTTCACACTTTTCACATTTACATCTTCACAATCACTACTGCCTCTTCATCACTCAATAGTCAAACCTATCCAATATATATACTGGATCCATTCATAAGCATCAATCAGGTTAGCCTAATTAGATGCAATCATTGTTTACCAAAAATACCAACTATTGGATTCAAGTATTTGCAAAATATTTCCAACCAATAAATAAAAACATGTAGCATACTTTATCATGTTGGAATAGACCTAAGATAGGTCACACATAGATCTGCATAACAAAAATTAATTCACCATATCACAACTTATTCATGAAGTCGGCCAGAAGTAGACTTAATTGCAAAAATTAATCAATAGAATAATGTCGATACACCGCACGAGCACCAGAGCATGAGATATTTTGAACATACATGCTTTCAAAACCCATAATTTTTTTCCCAAAACCACAGGAAACAACTATCAACCGCGGAGGATTGCAGACTAAAATATCGAAGGGTGTAGCTTGTATACCGTTTCAGATACCGAACCAAAATACCAGATCAAGCACTGAATTAGACTTGCAATCACAACCTGTATAACATGGTGACATCAATGACAACACAAAAAATGTAGAGATAGCCATTCTTCTTCATTCTTCCAACAATCTCCCTCTTTGTCATTGATGGCAACATGTGCCAAAATTTACTTAACACAACATTTTCTCCTCCTATCACTATAGCTGCTCTTCACATGATTTTCTCCACTCACATGACTCTCTCCCCCTTTTACATCAATGGAAAAGGGCGACCAAAAGGTAGGATGTAAACGTATGTATATGATAACCTTGTATATACATACATTCTAGCTTCATATTTCAAACATTCAAATGAGAATGACACTATTTACATGAAATATTTTCTCGTACCTCTCTCTTATGATTGGAAGAATCTTTTTCCAAGCAAGCACAACTGAATTCATTCTTGCACTCATACCTTCCAATAAAGATAACTGCGTAAAGGAGGATGTCTGATTAGAAGACAAATATAGTCATTCACAATTTTCTGCATCAGAGAGAATTCCAAAGAGATGATCCAACCGGACCTCAACAACTTCCTTAACCAACCGGAGGGTTTTAACCATATCTTCTCTTTTCCTTTGAGTAGTCAACAACTTCACCTATAGTTCACCAACTCTTATTCTCTATTTTCCATCCCTTTCTTTGAAGAAATCAAAATTCTTTCCAATACTATTCATCTCAAATTCAATGGCTTCAATTCTACTTCTAAAATTGTCAACAGTTGCCAGCCACCAAAGAAAATACTTGTAGATGTCAAATATTTCTTTGATGCATTATTTTTTCTCATTCATGTGTTTAGATATCACTTTTTTTTCTTTATTACATCTTCTTTCAAGCATAGCTTTGAACTAATGACCTTCGGGTCCTTCCAACAATGTTCTCTCTTCAATAATCTCTACTAGATCATCTGGAAAAGAATTTGATACATTTGAAACTGAAATACCCTTATTGAGAAAATAATCAACCAACACATCATCAATTTTAAGTTTCTCAATTAGAGAGAAAACATTCCACATTTCACCAATCTTCTTCATTTCACTCTTGTCTAGCAGCATCCGTATATCCTTTGGATCAAAGGAGTTAGATCTAGACAAAAATTCTTCTTCATTTTTCTTTTCTTCTGAGACATCTGTTATAATAGTTTTCCTCTTTTTAGGTTCTGAAGGGGATTCACCAATGATAACTTCCAACTCTGGGATTCACCAATGATAACTTCCAACTCTTTCTTACCAGAGGATGAACCCACTTCAGACTAACTAGGTATTGACATACCAGAGCACATATCTGTCTTCAGGGATATGAAATAAGTTTTGCACACACTTACATTGTCTTCCAATGATTCTAAGTATTTGTAAACTTGCTTCCCAATAGGAATACTAGATTCCCACTCAATATTTTCTTTTCCTAGTAGCGAGTTCAAAAAGTAAAAAAGTCAAGCACACACACACAAATCCAAACTGAAAAGGATAACCCTCAACCAACGACATTCGGGCATTCTCATTTAGGTTTTCAAGTAATAGGCTACACAGATCAAACTACTTGTTTTCCTCAACCATCATGTGTGCATGATATACAACAATAGTTGAAGTCAAACCTTCATGATTTTTGAAATAGATTTTACAAGAAATGTTGTACACAACATACCTTATAGCAGAATCTGCAAGAGTGTTTATCAATAGAGATCAAGGGTCTTTATCAATGCCAGTAAGTTCCTCCACATCTTTGTATTTCATGATTTTCTTCCCAAGGAGATCCCCAACACTGCATAAACTAGTAATCGCTCCGATCGCATCCTTGATGATCAAGTAGGGTTTGTCCAAAATAATACTATCATTCTTGAATCGAATTAACAAGAACAAGATGAATTCTTTATTTGCAAACCAGGGAAATTCTCCCCATAAATCCATACTTAGGGTTTTTATGCTCTGTAACTCATTTTCCTTTAGCCCTAGTTCCATTTCCTTTATCTTTCTATGATCAAATTCTTCCAATTCAACTCCTTTCAATTTTAGTGGAATGATGCCACTCAATCCTCTATCCATTGTCATTCTTATTGTTGGAAAATGTGCCTCAAGCTTACTGACATGAAACTCCTGAAAGAGAAAAATTGGTGAGACCCTCTGAATGTCTTACCAACCAGCAGCTGTGTTCAAAAGTTCAAAGTCGCTGAGACTTTGGTTTTGTCTTGCCGATGGGAGTCATCGGAAAGACATGTCTATCACTGTGAATTTCCTATCTCTTTCCGTCCGGGAAGACCTCTTTTTGATGGGTTGATTCCTGGTGATTATCAGGGAGACTCTTGGTGACGAGTGGCATCGGGGAGAGGCATGAACCTTCAGAGTGACTCATTCAGATAGAGTATGTCTTGCTGACGGTTTTACACAAGATTGTCATCGAGGTGACATGAAGGCTCGATAAGAGTCTAAGTGATAGTGGATGTCTCACCGACAGATTTGCATTCGGTATGATCTCCTGCCAATGGTTGTGGTCTCGTCGACGGGTATATAAATTTGGTATGAACTTTTGGCGACGATGTTTCTCTCATCGATGGATTTGTGTTCCATATGATGTCTCACTGATAGTGATGGTATTTCCGATAGAGCTACATGTGTTGAACATCAGTGTGAAGTCTTAGCGACAATGATGGTCTTGCCGATGGTTCTGTAGTGGACATCGGTGAGATGTCTTGCCGATAGAGTGGGTCTCGCGCGATGGATTTCTGTTTGCTGTGAACTCTTAGCAATAGCGAAACTCTTGCCGATAGATCTACATGAGATGGATATCGATGTGATGTCTTAGTGATAGATTGTGTCTGGCCGATGGGTTTGTATTCGATATGATTCTTGCCGATAGAGTGAGTTTGGGTGACAGGTTTGAACTCGATATGACTCTTGTCGATGGTGGTGACTCTTGCCGATAAGGACAGTCGGGCATTTTTTCATTAGGGAGACACTGTCTAGTGTCTCACCGACATGCGATTCTGTTTGAACGTTTTGATCGAACAACTTTCTGACGTGGTCTATTTTGAACCAATGAGTTAAGCAGAATGTGAATCGTTGGTAGTTGGACTGTTGTGACTGTTCCTATGTGGAAGATGAACAAATTGTGAGGAAAACGATTATGCTCTGCAATGGTCGACAATGGTGGATAGTTCGTTTATGTAGAGTTGCTCGATAGAACACAGATTGATCTGAGTGGGTTCATTGTATGCGTCTGAGAGCATTGTGAGATTAATGTTGCTGCTATAAATTGACATCAGAAAGTTAAGTCTGAACTCTGTATGTAATTTTCCTTACTGTAATACAAAGAGGCTTTTCTTGGTGTGGTGGGTTTTTCTCCCGTAAGGGTTTTCCCATGTAAATCTGGTGTCCAATTGTGTATGTGTCCATTTCTCTATTCTGTTATTCTTTTCATGTGTATCTTATTGAACTGTAATTGCAAAATTTAAAGTCATATCTGCATTCTTCCCTGAGGTTATGACGTTAGGAGAGTTTTTTTCGCACCTAAGCTTTCCTTACACTTATCTTTCTTGAATTTTTTTATTGTTCAATCAAACCTTCTTCCTTTTCCCTTCTTCCCCTTTGTAAACTGAGATATGATTCCTGAGTATCCATAATGATTTCTTCAGAATTGCTTTAGATTGCTTCGAGATCGCTCCAAGAAACCTTTCAAACTCTTCAAGTGATAAAAAAGACTTACTAATTTTACCTTATACACCATCAATTTTCCCTAACTCGTATTAAATGTGACATACATCAAAAAGCCGCTAAAACCATTCTTCTCAACACAAAAAATACTAATTCGATCCGCAAATTAGCATGCCAACATGTTTTCTTCCAGTTTCTTTTCCAAAACCTTTGTTTATTCATTATTCAAATTACATCCTCATGCCAACCTTTGACACACCATTCATCCAGGGGGGTTTTACAAATTTTTGATAATGCTCCCCCTAAGACCATGCTCGATCTAGTTCCCAGAGGAATTGTCTGTACCAAGTGAGGGTACATACACATCAATAGTTTTAGGTTCTTCTTTCTTCCACCATATCTTATTCATTTCTTGCTTCATCTCTTCTTTGTCAATTTTCTTTACCGATTCATTCTTTTCCACCGGAGTAGACTGCTTTCCCTTCTTACTTCTGCAAACCTTTGAGATATGTCTAGGTTTGTTACAATTATAGCAAAAAACACTTTTGTGATTAGTCTGACCTTCATTACTTCTCGATCTACATTGATTTTCTTTGTGTCCAAATTTGTTGCAGGTATAGCAGTAGCCATTAAAAGATTGATTCATTCTACCTCCATTAAACCTATTCATCATTACCCGACTGATCATTCTCACCTGAGATTTGCATTCAGTAGATTTATGTCCAACTTTCTTGCATGAAAAACATTGTCTAGAGAAAGAACCAGGAAAATGATTCATCCTACTCTTTCATTTTGTTGCCTTGTGACCATATTTATTACAAAAAAATAAAATACCATTAAAAGATGGATACCTTTGTGCATTAGGTTGTCTCACAGGCAGTCTCTTTGCAAAATTTCTTGAATTTCTTTTCTGCTTCCCTTTGTCTTGAGTCTTTTGATTGTCCTTTGAAATTTCACTTGTTTCATTTCCCAAGCCACCTTTGTCTTTACTTGGTTTCTGTCTAGCAAGTAGTTCTTCAAGCTTGTCAGAGCTAGATCTAAAATTGTTCTCACAAAGTTTTTCCTTCTCTAATTCTACTCTCAAGTTTACTACCTCTTGTTCAAGTTAGAGCATTCATCAGATTTGTTCTACACCATTGTATTTAGACATTCTTCAATTCTCTTGTTTTATTCTACAAGCACTTTCAGTCTAATGATCTCTTGTTTCTACTACTCACTTACTTCTCTGTGTCTTTCCTTCAATTTCATTAATTGTTCTTTTAGTTTCTGGACACATTCATTAGCCTCATCTATATTTTCTTTCAAGTCCCTATTTTCATTTTCTGCCTTATCAAGATCTTCAAGCGCAGTCTGGAGTTCTTCTTTATCATCCATTTGATCAACCTTCAGGATTTTCGTCAAGCGGTTAAGCTCTACACCAAGGAATCAAAGCTTTGATAATTTTTTTTAAAAGGGTACAAGACAATTGAGAGGGGGGGCTAAATTAGTTGTCACCGAATTCATACTTAAAACTTCAACACTTATGAATTTCACAACCACATTGTTCTGTTATTAAGTATGAACATGAAATATAGATAACATAATGTAAAATCAACACAATGAACACCAAATTTTGACATGGAAAACCCAATGAGGGAAAAACTACAGTGAGGATTAACTCACAATATAAAGTAATTCCAAAACTGAATATATAAGGCTCACTGCCAAGGGCTCACTACCCAGAATAGGACTCATTGTTTGGATACAAAAGCTCACTACTTATAAGGAGGCTCACTGCCTACAAAATATTACAAAACAAAAATTGACTTCACAACCAAAATGAATTAAAGAGAGTGCACCTAACAAGTATTGATATAGTTCCAGTGATGCTCAATAAACAGACTTAATGCACTTCATCATATTCACACTTTTCGCATTCACAACTTCACAATCACTATTGCCTCTTCATCACTCAATATTCAAACCTGTCCAATATATATACTTGATCCATTCGTAAGCATCAATTAGGTCGGCCTAATTAGATGCAATCCTTTTTTACCAAAAATACCATCAATTGGCTTCAAGTATTTGTAAAATCTTTCCAACCAATAAATCAAAATGTGTAGCATACTTTATCGTGTTGGAATAGACCTAAGATAGGCCACACATAGATCTGCATAATGAAAATTGATTCACCATATTACAACTTATTCATGAAGTCGACCAAAAGTATACTTAATTGCAAAAAGAAATCAACAGAATAATGCCGATACTCCGTACAAGCACCAGAGCATGAGAGATTCTGAACATACATACTTTCAACACCCATAAACTATTTCCCAAAATCATAGGTAGCAACTATCAACCGTGGAGGATTGTGGACTAAAATATTGGAGGGTGTATCTTGTATACCGGTTCAGATACCAAACCAAAATACCAGATCAAGCATTGACTTAGACTTGCAATCACAACCCATATAATATGGTGACATCAATGACAACACATAAACTATAGAGATAGCCATTCTTCTTCATTCTTCCAACAAATAGTGGGTCCACAAGGAAGAGTCATGGCTAACCTAATTGAAGATTCAATTGTTGAAACTTTCAATATTGCTTCTCACCACAAGATCATCAAGGAGATCAACATCTAGGAAGTGGAAGAGTTTTATGCCAAGGATCCCTCCTGGGCTTTGGACATGATGAATAGTTCTTGGATAGCTAAGCCAAAACCACATTATTCCAAGCTCCCAAAGTAGTTACATAGGAGTGATTTCAAAATGGAGTACCATGATACTATCACACTCCTAGGTAGGGTAATAGGATTGGAAGAGGCCTTCACTTTCAGAACTTGGATATTCTACCGAATCACTCAGATTATGGGAGGAAAACACTATCACTGGGCAGGTATCTTGAGTGAAAATATGGAAAAATAACTGAGAAGTGTGCAAGATACTAATGTGTTCACAATGACATCTTATCTTGTATACATGTTGGTAAGTAAGAACAAATACAGGGGTCTAAGTTGTAGAGGGGTTCCCGAGAAGGAAAAAATATGGAATATTTACCCTCAGCTCTAGATTAAGACATCAAATTATAGGAAAAAAAATGATGATTTCTTTATGTATATCCCTAGATTGCTGCAAGGTGCTCTTCATGTAAGGATCTTCATAGAGGCAATGGAGCTCATCAAGAGGTATGGAAAATGGTTCATACAATTTCAGAGGTTCTCTTACATTAGGATACAAGGATCTCCCGCAGTGCCAATTAGAATGCCAAGGTACCCCACCAAAAAACTCATTTTTCTGGAGTTAACAAGGAAAATGGTTTCCTTTGGGATAGTATTATAGGATATGCATAGGAAGGGGCTCAGAGAGAAATTTACAATGAGGATTGGCACTCTGGAAGCCTGGCCTTCTCTCCAAAGTTCCCAACATTCAGAGAAATAAATGGTGCAATTTGAGTTATATTCACACACTAACAGGGACAATTTTGATCCCTATGGAAAAGCACATAAAAAAGCCAGTAGAGAATATAGACACAAGGATCACATAGAGGATTACTGGGATAATTGTAAAGATGAATTTGAGGTTATAAAGAGAAGGTACTCTAGGATGCCCTTGAGACTTATCAGAATCTACAAAGTGGACCAAGTACCAAATCAGGTTGATGGAGATGAGGGGGATCTTATACAATATCATGACTATGAGCCCTACAAAAACCAACCCCTACCATCTGTGAATTGGTTAGAAGAAGAAGTGGTTGATCTTGATCAGATAACTGACCTAGTGAAGAGATATTCTAGGTTGTGGGTCAAGCATAAGAATGCGGAGTTGCAGATGGAGGTGCCCAGTTCGCCTATGACTTAATGGGAAGCCTTGAATCCCATTCTAAAGATGACACCGAGGCTAGTAAGGATGATGTTGTAGAGCCTCAACATGGAGATGATCAAGAAGAACATAGGCCCCTCACTCTAAAAAGGAGGAAAAGGAGTCAAGGGAAGCCAAAGAAAATTGAGAGAAAACATGTATTAAAGGAAAGGAAAACTTCCAAAGAAGCTACTGAAGAAGGAGAAGAAACTCCTCAACCTTCCAAAAAGAGGAAGCTAGTAACTGAAGGGAAGATAATAGCTAAGAGGACAAAGACTGCCGAGGACTCAACTACCCCTCCCAAAATTGTGGAAATTGAAAGCTTATGGGAGAAACCATAGGTGTATGTGAGAAGGAATTCACCAAAGCAGAGGGTGTCTCCTATGGGGGAATCAAGAGTTGAAACTAAAAAGGTGCATGCCGAAGAGGCACCTACCAATGATCTTATAAAGGAAACAAAGAGAGAAGCTACAGGAAATAATTCCCCTTCTCCATCTCCAACACAAAATATACAAGAGGATGAGTGTAAGGAAAATTAGATGCGGAAACAACTCTCCTAATGTCAATACCTCAGGGAAGAATGTAGATACACTTTTAAATTTTTAATTTCAGTTCAATTAAGATGAACTATGAACTAAATATCAAAAACAAAGAATTAGACAAATACAGATGAACACCAGATTTACCTGGGAAAACCCTTATGGGAGAAAAACCCACCACACCAAGAGAAATCACTTTGTATTACAGTAATGGAGATTACATACAAATGTTTTGACTTATCTTTCTGATGTCATATTACAACAGCTTTCACTATGATCAATCTTGTATAGGAACCATCACGTTACAGTCTACACATAATAGAATTCACTCTAATACAATTCGAACTGTTCACACACTTGTTGATCGAACCAACCATCTAACCCTCGAGCATCTGCAACTGCAAACTATATTCATGGCGTTCCCTGTCTGTTGAACTTCCTCACAGAACTATCACAATGGACTGCCTTCAAACGGTTCCCATTCGGCTTCTCCTATTGGTCGACAACGAGCCACATAGGATAGTCTCACTCGGTCAAAATGGCTTCAAGCTATGTTGTCATATCGGTGAGACACTGAACGTGTCTCCTCGATGCCAACACAGTAAAAACTCGATATCGCCAAGACTCCATCCTATCGCCAAGATGTTACATTGAGTCCTGAGAGCTATCGCTTAGCTTCGCCATGTTGCCAAGACATATCACTTTCACTGAGACATCATACCAAAGCTCCACAAGTCACATAGACGTGAGTTTTCCATTTGACAAGATTATCTTTCTAATGTCATATTACAACAACTTTCACTATGATCAATCTTGTACAAGAACCATCACGTTACAGTCTACATAGAATAGAATTCACTCTGATACAATTCAAACTGTTCACACACTTGTTGATCGAACCAACCATCTAACCCTCGAGCATCTGCAACTGCAAACTATATTCATGGCGTTCCCTGTCTGTCAAACTTCCTCATAGAACTGTCACAACGGACTACCTTCAAACGGTTCCCATTCGGCTTCTCCTATTGGTTGACAACGAGCCACATAGGATAGTTTCACTTAGTCAAAACGGCTTCAAGCTGTGTTGTCATATCGGTGAGACACTGAACGTGTCTCCCCGATGCCAACACAGTAAACACTCGATATCGCCAAGACTCCATCCTATCACCAAGATGTTACATCGAGTCCTGAGAGCTATCGCTCAGCTTTCGCCATGTCGCCAAGACATATCACTTTCACTCAGATGTCATACCGAAGCTCCATAAGTCACATAGATGTTATTTTTCCATTCGACAAGATTATCGCTCTTCGATGAGACCACATATCGATATCCAAAGTCACAACGATCTCAACATTCCTATCGACAAGACTTACCGCTTGCCAAGAGGTTTCATCGAGATACATAAAGTTACACCGAAGCCATCAACAGTCGCCAAGACTATCATCCTTCGCTGAGACTCTACTCCGAGATCCATATGTTTCACTGAGCACTGAACGATCGGCAAGACATATCTTTCACCAAAAGGTTTCACCGAGCTCTCTTATGTTTCTCCGAAAGCATACAACTATTCAGCAAGACCTTTGCCCATCGCTAAGACCTCACACCGAGACCCTTTGTGCTGCTCTGAGTGAATACCGTCAGTGAGACATTCCTTATCGATATAAGTCATACCAAACTCCAAGACTTACCCCGAAGACTTCAAACAACAAACTTTGTCGGTGAGACTTCAGCTATCGCTGGAACTCATAGCGAACATCCAAGACTCTCCTCGATGCCCGATTGAATGGCCTGTCGGCCAGAGGTCTCCACGGGCGATAAGAGATCACAACGAACACAAAATGTCACAGCAATAGGAACATTCGGTGAGACAGAAGCTAGGTCACAGTGACCTGTACAAATCACAATGTACCAAAGTTGCTAGTCGGTCAGACATGATAGATGTCATACCGACTTTGCTCCAGTAGAGGTTACAACCTGTGATGATTGAGGCATATATTTCCAACAATGAGGTCCTAAAATAAAATGAACAATGAGGTGGAGAAGAGAGCATGCTTAATAATCTTGATGAAGAAATACAAAGTGAAGAAGTATCAACACCCAAAGATGGGAAATTGAGTGACTTGGTGAAGGAATTGGGAGAGAATAAGGAATTCTATAAAGAGACAACCTTGGAGATCACTGTGGAAATGTCTTCGCAGCCCCAGACAAGTGAACATATTGATGTGTCACACTTAGAAGATGGGCATGAGGATAAAGGTGATGAGGAAAAGGAGCATCAAAATCTAGAAAAGGATGAGGAAATATAGAAGTTGTTGAAGAAATTCCTCCTCACAATTACTTTGAACATGACACCTCTCAGAAGAATGTGGAGACAGAGCAGCTTGCCACCCCAAAATGGTTGGAAAAGAGACTAAAGAAGAAGGAAATTATTGTGGAAGATGAAGCTCCAAGTTGGGACAAACTCTTGGAGAAGTGGGGGTAGCCAAAAGAGAGAAAGAGAGCTAGAATGGTCTCTAAATTTGCAAGAGATGAATTTAATAACATAATTATCCATGTTGTTGTCCCTGCAAAAAATAAGTATAAGGATGAAAAAAGACCTATAGGCTACAAGGTACAAACTATCAATTTAGGTCCATCCATGAAGGAGCAGGAAAAGGAAGATTTCTAGGACTCATCTCAGGCAATTCTAAGAAGATTAGACAAGGAGATTGAAGAAAAGGAAGAATTGCAGAGGCAATTAAGGGAAGTTCACAAGTATGTCTAGCATTTGATCAAACATCTGCAATCACAAAGCAATGAGGGCTCCTCATTTCCAAAGGGATTATTGTCCAAGGAAGCAGTCTTAGAAATAGAAATATTAAAGTCTTATGTGAAAGATACACAAGAACGGATGCAGAGTGTCAGTGAAAGAGGAGATGAAATGATTGAAAAGGTGTTGCCATTCTATGAAAAATCATCTTTCCTCTCTAAGGATATAACATATTTCCTTGATGATTGTAAATTACCACCAGATGATACAATTGTCAAAGAATTGGAGAGAATCCTTGCAATCCCAAAAGAGACTTTGGTCAAAGAGGGTGTCATTGTATAACTGAAAATATGTTATACTTCTGTGAATCCTTGCATGCGAGGATACTCAACAATGAGTCCTTGCAAATCAATTCACAACTCTCTATCCAAGAAGAGCAGGGATTGATATTGTGGCCCTCAGATTGACCCAGTTACCCCTGCAAATATAGTCTCGGAACGAGAGATTCAAAGAGGAGAACCAAAAATGCCAATCTCCATGAATCCTGTTCTTGCAATGCAACAATGAAAACTAATCTAAATGACTGTAAAATGCAATAAACAAAACTAATTTATTGAAATGAAAATTGATCTACATGCAATGCCATAAATGAATTACTTTGCAAATTAATCTACCTATGAAGATTAAGCTAAAATGTAATATTAAACTATATGCTCTAAAACTAAGATGCTTATAAAATCAAACTGCGTGTAATTCTCAAATAATAAAACTCAGAAAATTTTGTAGCAAATTTTGATGTAAAAAAATTGATCTTTTTTTTTTTTTTTGAAATGAGAATGAGAGGGCTCACTTTATAGGCAAAAGTGGAATTGAAGGCACCGAAGCAATGTGGGATAAACAGAAAAATAGAAACAAATCTTGATTGGAATTCTTTTTTAGTTTATTTCCCTTTTAAGCGATTTGTTTCCTTTTTTCATCGAGGATATGCAAGGTACTAGACTACCTGTGCCCAAGTGATAACCCTACTGTATCAAATAAGATTATGTTGTGAATATTAATAAAATAAAATAAAAGGTATTTAATTAAAATGAATTTAATTAAAATAGCATCATTTTATTTAAGTAATATTAACTTCAATGAATTAAATAACATTATTTTATTTATTAAAAGGGATTTATTTCTTTTGATTAAATAAAATTAATGAAGTATTCAAACCTTAGGGAAAATTGAAACATTTGAAATAGCTATGAATTGACTAAGAAATTTGATTTGAAAATGTGACAATCATTGATTCAAAAAGTTGATGTTGACAAATTAAATAAATGGGGCCCAAAGTCTAGGTGACCATTTTAGGTTGCATACATTTGCACCTCTTTGACTAATGTGAGGTCGACTCGGGATCACATGCAGTCAAAGAATGAAGTTGCAATGTGAGATCGATTTGGGATCACAAAACAACTCAGATGTGAGGTCGACTCGGGATCACATCTAGACAAACATAAACAAAAGGCCTTTGAACATGAGGTCGATTTGGGATCACATCCAAAGTGAGAGATAAGAATCTCAAGCAAGGTTGCCCCAAGAGAAGCAATTGATGAATTGATAAAGTTGAATCAAGGATTGAAGTTTGATAGGTATTGCCCCCTCGTGATCGAAATCGAAAATTGAAAAATTTGATCAAATCAAACAAAAGATAAGGTTCTTGATGTAAGATGAAAAATATAAGAATCACAGAACCTAGGTAGATCAACAAGAAAATTATGCCCTAAGGTTGAATTAGAAGAAAAGAAGTGGGGTGAAATCGAATGGAAGATAGAAGTTTGGAAGAAATGGAAAGAAATGGAAGAAGGAAAGAGAATGCGCCTCAATAAAGAGGATGCATCAAAATCAATCAACTGTTTAAGATAGGAATTGGGCTGGATGCCGAGAAAGAAGATAAGAGGAAATGAGAACGCTGATCCGCAGGTTGATGAAAAATCCACAAGAAAGATAGAGAAACCTCTCAAACCCTTATCTGACCCTAAAGTGCAAATTAACATGAAGTCTAAATAATGCAAGCTACATTAAAATGCAAAGGTGTACTTACAATAGGGTAACATAGGTTTTTGTGTGTTCATCATTCATTAGAGAATGTAAGAGAACTTATTTTCATCATTGGGCCATTATTACCGGACATCGGACAATCACACAATCATCACTAGTCACAAACGCAACTATGAAGATATGAATGTGATTTATATCAGCTTGGAATATGGAAAGATTCTAACATGAGCATCAAAGACATGAAGGTCAAGATGACTACAATGTTAGCTTACCCAATTTAATGTAGCAAAACCACGCTCGCATCAAGACATAAACGCCAGGATTACCATGAGAATGGTTGTGCAAAAACATTCAAGAATGATGCCATAAATCTCTTAAGTGTGTCAAGGAGACAACAAGAGACACTGAAGAGGTTCAAGATACCTATGAGAAAACAAATAAAAACATGCCCCATGCCCCAAGTCCTCTAGCTATGCATCACGGAGAGACTTATTAGACAAGGACACTCAACAAAAATCAATATCAGTCAGCACACAAAGAAAAGATCATGGCATATCTCAAGCATTAAGTGTTGCAATTAAAAAATTTTAAGTGTGTAAACTAATACTGAGTTCCGAGGATAAGGATCGAATGCTTGCAAGTAGGTAAGATCACATGACCGAAGTGTTCCATCTAGACCCCTCCTATACAAATCACCAGAGATGAGGGAATGGCGAGAGGCGTTGCGGATAAGGTTTCTTCTTTCAGATCGGTTAAATATATCGGGGATGATGCCATCACGAAGATATGAGTAAATAGCACCATAGCGGGAGGATTCATCATTGACAAGGGTACAAATGACATGACTTTCGGGTGAGTCAAATATGGGATATCGTAGCTCTTCCACCAAGAATTCATATCTGGACTCATGTTCCTCTAACTGAAGAAGTGAAGCAAGGGTGGCCATAGCATCAGCTGCTTTGTTCTCAGCCCTATGGATTTGCTGAAAGGTGACAAAAGTAAAATACCGCCTTTAATGAATCAACCATTTTTGTAAGGCACCAACTTGTCATCTTTTGTTTGGTATTGTTCATTGACTTGTTGATGATCATTGAGAATCCCCATACAGATATGTAGTTCCTGTGATATTCCACCTCTATGGCCATTTTAGTCCATTTGTCGCCTCATACTCAGCCTATGTTGTTTGTGCATGGAAAGAGTAACTTGTAAGATTTAGGAATAGTATACCCATGAGGAGAAACAAACAACACACCAGCTCCAAAACCATTTTGCATGCAGGAACCATCAAAGAATAGTTTCCAGGATCTTTCAGTCATGTACATAAGATGCTCATCTGGAAAGTTGACTTGAATGGGCATATTATCTTGAATAGGGAAATTAGCCAGCTGATCTGCAATAGCTTGGCCTTTGATTGCTTTATACCAATACCCCTATGTCAAATTCATAAAGAATCATCATCCATTTAGCAAGTCTACCCGTGAGAGAAGCTTTACCGAGCAAGTATTTGAGAGGATCAATTTTTGCTATGAGATGTATGGTGTGCGCAAGCATATAGTGTCGCAATTTTTGAGAAGCAAACACTACTGCGAGGCAAGCTTTTTCAATACTAGTATAATTAACCTCATAAGAAACAAGAGTGCGACTAATATAATATATGGCCCTTTCTTTCCCTTGTTCATCTAATTGACAACAATGCCCCCAGTGGAAGATTCAGAAATGACATATAAAATGAGAGGTTTTCTCTCGAATGGGAGGCATTAAAATGGGAGTGGGATTTGCCATATTCCTTAATTTGATCCATGTGCTCTTTGGCAATCCCCACCTGCATTAATACTGAACACCTTTATGCAAATTTTTGTTGAAAGGTTGTGCTCTATCCGCCAATTGTGAAATAAACCTCCTTATGGATTGAAGGCGCCCTTGAAGACTCCTCATTTGGCTGACATTTTTGGGAGGTGGCATGTTTATAATGGCTTGAACCTTTTCATGGTCCACTTCTATTCCTTTAGCTGAAATGATGAATCCCAATAATTTGCCAGAAGTAACACCAAATGCACACTTTTTTGGGTTTAATCTTAGTTGAAATTGTTCCATGCGATCTAGAATCACTTCTAAATCAGCCAAATGTGTTCCTCTTCTCTTAGACTTAGCCAGGGTGTCATCCACATAATCTTCCATATTCTTATGCATCATGTCATGGAAGATAGTTGTCATAGCTCTTTGGTAAGTAGCTCCTGCATTTTTCAATCCAAAGGGCATGACATTCCAACAATAAGTACCCCAGGCACATGTGAATGCAGTCTTTTCTTGATCCTCGGGACCTATCTTGATCTGATTATACCCAGAAAAACCATCCATCAAAGAATAGATCTCATATCCCGCTGTCATGTCCACTATCATGTCTATGTTAGGAAGTGGAAAATCATCCTTTGGGCATGCTTTGTTAAGATCTCTAAAGTCTGTGCAGATTCGAATGGTTTTATCATGTTTAGAAACAGGTACAATGTTGGAAATCCAGTCAGCATAGTCTATGGCTCTAATGAATCCTGCACCAAGGAGCTTTTCTAATTCAGCTTTCACTAAAAGAGCTATATGAGGGTGCATTTTTCTCAACTTTTGTTTGACTAGTTTCACACCTGGAGTTATGGACAAATGATGCATAATGAGATTAGTGTCCAACCCTGGCATGTCTGAGTATGTCCATGCAAAGTTAATTTCCTTCTTTTGGAGGAACTCAGTATAGGCTTTCTTTTCTTCAGGTGATAAAGATTTAGCCAAGTGGACAATTTTTGGAACTTCCTCTCTCAGGCCCAACTTAATACTGTGAGGGTTCAACCACACTGATGATCTCGGTCTCCGAAATAGCTTGGGAGACTATCAAGTACCTCATTCATAGGTGCCTCTGGGAGGTTTTCACCTTTGGATACGTCTTTTATTTTCTTTTTTTGGTTCTGACACCGCCACATAGTGGTTTTCATTTCATCTAACTCTTTATTCTTTTTCTTTTCTTTTATTTTGTGAGACTAAGGTACTTGATACGTTCATTACATCAGCGGTTCACTGGTGGAAGAGACTACAAGTTCAATGGCATTTAGATAGCAGGTGATCTCATAGTCATTGTGAAATGTCAAGAGTTGAGGCTCTTGGTACCGTTGAGACCAATCAATAAGGTTGGGGTGAACAAGGGGTAGGTTGATGACCAGTTCAAGGTTAAGGATATAGGTGGTGTCATCTCTGGTGACTGTAGAATTGGAATTTGTCAAGTTTCCCTCTAAAGTGTCTAAATCAGAATTTATCCTAGCAAGCGAAGAATCGTCTACTAATGTGACATGTGGGTTCCAATCTTCTAATCTAACACATGACTCGTCAGTTACATCAGGTTGAGAACTATAAGCGTGGACAACATCCATATCCAAGTCAACCGTTGCATCTGAGAGTGAATCCCATTCAAACTCATGAGAGTCTATTTCTGAATTATTGTTGGAGCCTCGTGATGTAGAAGCCTCAAGATTTGGAAGAGGCTCCTCTCCTCTAGCAATTTGCTCAGTCACAAAATTATCTGAATTATCACCATCCATTGCAGCTGGGATGGAGACACTATCCATAGTCAATCTTGCATTCATATAGTCACTATCTATTGCAAATGAGATAGGAGGACTATCAATTATTAAATCTCTTAAATCTTCCCAAAGGAGATTTGTTGAAGGTACCCAATCATCTGTTATGTCTTGTTGATTGGTCAAATCTGGTACATCTTCTGTGTCATCTTTACTATCCCGCCTATCAGAAATGGGGACAGTGCATTTATTGTTGTTCATAAAGCCTAGGCCAACTGGTTTCTTAGACTTACGTGCGAAAAGATCATGATTGAGTGGTTCGGCTCTAGCATCTAACTTGTGACTAAGAGGGCCATATCCTGGATAACCCATCTTCTTGACAAAAGTATATCCTCTCCCATAGGACTTAGGAGAGGGGGAGAAATTTTCATTGTGCTGGTATTTCTCCTCTTTGTATATCCAATCTCGAACAGCTACTTCCTCTTTTTCATCTTGTATTGGTACTAAGGATTCAACAAACTTGTCAAATATTGTCATTGCTGAAGATGATGGTTTCGTCTCCTGTGAAGGCTTTCCATATGTCCTAGGGGAAACAGCATCTTTGCAAAAGAGTCGTTGATACCCCCATGCCACAAGGTCTACTGACTTAAATTTGTTTCTTTGACAAATTAAAGTTGTTTCATAATCCCTCCTGCCTCGGTTAAGAGGGACAATGAACATTAGTCGAGATTGATAATTCGATAAGGTGTTATCCCCCTCGGTATGCAAATTTCTTGTTCCATTGTAGGGGAACTTAACACAATCGGTGGTAGGTAGATTCAAGATCACCGCATATCATGAATCCATGGTCTACCCAAGAAATGTTGTATGCAAGGGGTCCAGATCAACAATTTGAAACAAGATATCTTTTCTAATCGGGCCAATCCCGGACAGAAGGACAAATTAATCCTTTAGAACTTCGCTCACCATCATCATAGTCTTTATGGTGATCTTCTTTCTAGTGTCGGACACTTGCTCGAATAGCCCAAAGTTTTAAACAAATTCAAAGTACGATATTTAACTCCAAGACTTCATCAATCAACACCGACACAAGGTTTTATGAATCATGACTTCAATGTGAAGGGCAAGATTGTGTGGATGGCTTAGGGATTTGTCATCATCTTCATAGAAAGAAAGGTAATGTGGGCTAGTAATGTGATTCACCATGCCTTGGAATTGGTCTATATCAATGTTGTTGGGGACATTTGCTGTGCGCAAAGCGTCCTCAAGGATCTGCTTATGCCTAGGGGACAACTCTAGAAGCTCTAAGATTGAGATATGTGCTGGAGTTTTCTGTAACTGATCTACAAGATTGTAGTTTGGTTTGAGAGCAGTGGCGGACTTTATAGTGACATTCTTGGATGCCACTTGCTTGGATTTGTTGATGGACCTGAACTAGGCCCTCTGAGAATAATAGGGGCTTGACTCCTGGTAACAACATTAAGGGCTTGGGAAGATAACCTAGAATGAGGACCTCTCAGCACCACAACAGGTTGGTTGTCAAAAATAGGGGGAGATTCATAACCATGTGGGTCCTTACTCCTTATCATATTAACACTTGGCTCCACAACTTCAAGCATGTTTATCACATTTTCTGCCGCTGTATAGGTGTAGTTGATTGCAGCTTTGCCATTCTGTGATTTAGAGGTTTCCCCCTTGTCATAATTAGGAAAAGGTTCCTTAAAAGCCTTATGATCAGCATTGGTATTTAGGCCATCAACTTGAAGCTTTCCACTTTCTATAAAATCTTGGACGATATGTTTTAATTTCCAACAGTATGGCCGGGGCCATTATGAAATTTACAGAATGCCTTGTCATCCCACCAATGTGGCTCAGGATCTGGAATGTGAAATTTTGTAGGATCCCGAGGATGTGCCAAGTTGTTAGCAATGAGAGTTTTGAGAATATCCTCATATGTGTCACCCAATTTGGTAAATTGTCGCTTCTGGTTTTTGGGCCTTTCCTGATATCTTGGTTTACTTTCTTGTTGTGGAGGTGCATTAAGCTTCATTGCTTGCACAACCTTAGTCAAATTAAGAACACTTTGATCTCTTGATTGGGAAGAATCCACAACTCCATCATTGACAACTTGTTTGTTTTTGTTCCAATTGTTGTTCTTCCCTTTATCCTTATTGTTGTGTTGACCATTGTTGGTATTATTGTTATGTCTGGTCAAAATGCCTTGTTCTTTTAGAGCATCCTCAATGCGGCATGCAGTTTCAATCATGGTATCAAAGGAAGTGAAGACTATCTTTTTGATCTCATGTCTCATTTCAAGCACCAAATTACTAACAAGTATGTCAATCTTTTCATCCTCATGGATCGTCCTAGGATACCTAGAGCATTGTCTCCTCCACCTTTGCAAGAAGGTAACAAAGGGTTCCCCCTGAATTTGTTTCAAGTTGCATAGGTCCAACATAGTAACAGGTCTTGACAGATTATATGCGAAGTGTTGAACGAATCTATGAACAAGTTCTCTAAAAGTCTTGACAGGAGGAGTGATATTGGTAAACCATTCCATTGCTTGTCCTTTAAGACTCCTAGGGAACAACCTCATCAAATAGGAGTCATCCCGATGGAATTCAAAGCTCATAGTATAGAACTGACGACATGGTTATGTGGATCACCAATTTTCACCACATCATATTTATCGTATTGTGGGAATTCCACCCTCTTTGGAAAATCTTTCATACTCACTCTTGTCGAATGGATTAGGACAAATTGAGTCTAGTGAGAATGAGCTCTTAGGTTGCATCTTTTTTTCCATCATTTGCTTCATTTACGGATTTCTTCCTTGAGAGGGATTTTGCTTTTGTATTTTGTTGTCCACATCAAAATTATAAGGGACTCTGGCACCCTTGTTGATTAGACTTTCCAAGAACTTATCTTTGTTTTGTTCCAAATACCTCTCCACATACCCTTGGAAGATAGGCTCTTGTTGTATTCGCATGAAGTCTTGAGTATCAAAGTCATAATGTGAGCTACCACCTCCACGTTGGGAACCAGGATGTACATGTTGGGAGTGTGGTCTTGAATTTTTGGGAGGAGTTTGCCTCCTATAGTGAGCATACTGAGAGGCCCTTCTTCCTCTAGGACTAGGAGATCTAGAAGGGGTCCTTGACCGCCTTCTACTTCTTGGTGTTCTGGAAGGGGTGGAGGGAGGAGAATTATGTCCACTGTTAGCACCCCTTGTATTGTATTGTTTGTTTAATCGGTGGGCTAACTGCCTATCTTGCTCCTCTTGAGCAAGTTTCCTTTGTACTTCCAATAAAGCTTGGCTCTCTTCCTCAAGTTGTCTAAACTTTTCTTGCTTTGCAGCTTGTTCATCTAGAAAGGCTTTCTTTTCGCGTTCAATTCTTTTAAGCCTATCACTTGTGAACCTTGAGGTATGTTGAAGTGGTGAGCTTGGTCTAGACTGTTTGAACAAGTCATTGGTATACGTTGTATTGACATGAGCATCGCGAGGTTCATTGTCTTGGCCTTCGTGTTGTGACCATTGTTCTTGGTGAGCTCGTCTCTTATACCTTTCATCCCGTTGATGGGCATCCAAATATCTTGCATTAATGAGGGGTGAACCAGGTTGATCATCATGAGAAGAATTTCCAAATATCATGTTGTTTCTGTGTTGTTCATAGATATCATCAAGATTGTGATCCATGGCTTCCCTCTCCCGCCGGGTGACAGTATAACTCATATCCATAACTGAGTGGGAAGGTGCTGAGGGGGTACTCAAGTCACTAAAATGGCTCTTTGGGTCAAAATAGGTTTCTCGTGATCAATTCTAGGTGACCGGTCAAATATTGGTTCCTTTCCTTTCTTTGGACGAAGTCTAAACTGGGTAGTTGGTTGGAAGATCATCTCGAGGTCAGCTTCACTACTTGATATCTTGTTGTGACCGGACATGAAAGCGGGAGAGTTCGTAAACGTACAATTTAAGCAGAAACGCTAATGGCTGCATCTTCAGGGATAGTAAAAGTTTCTTGTCCGAGAGATGGTGAAATAGAACTGTTGCAAATAGGTGCAAACCAACACTGCCACAGAGGTGCTCAATTCTTGGGTGAACACCTAGCACATATGGATCAGGAGGCTGACTTACACAAAGTGTACTGAGTTTGAATTGTATGAAAATGGGTGGACAAGGAGACTACTAGCACTCTCCAGGTGTGTTATCAAAGAGTCTAAAAATTTATCTATTTGACAGGAACAATTCCTAATTTGCCAATCTCAAGCAAAATCGCTTATGAGATCAAGGATCACTAATTCAAAAGGTCAAGGACACATAAACCCTAAATACAGAACAGGTCTCTAAAACTGGGACAAGTCACCTAATCGAAGAACTCAGTATTTCAGTTTGTTGTTTGTTTTCAAAGATCAAGCAAGTATATCAACAGATTTTGATCAAGCACATAGGTTTCAATCAGACAAGTTGTGATACAAAAAGTAGTCGATAACAGATCTATCAAGGATAAAGCAACTTGATAGTATCGGGGGAGTCTTGTTTGAAGATGTTTGGACAATGTCTAAGACTCAAAAACAAACACATAGCTATCCCTACCAAAGAAAATGGTGAGAAGCCAAAACCTTTGCCCCATTGCTTATGCGCATACGTGCACCTCACACAGCCGTGTCCCCCCCTAGAGGGCGCCCGTGTTTTTGGTGTTTCCAAGGACTCAACAGTGTACGTTCAAAGGTTACCCTTGTAGTAGGGGCCAGTGTCGCAACCGCCTCCAAACGCCCAGGTGTATGCCTATGATGGGAATCTATGTATGATCAACATACAGAGAGATTCTTCCCCCTCCTTGCGCAAAGATTATGACTCCTTTCGGAGGTGAACCGGGTAGGCAACTAACTAAGAGGTTTTTACTTGGCTTCCGTTCACAATAACCTTCGGTGCCTCTAATACAGAGCTTGGGCCTCGCAGCCACACCAACACCTGAAAATCACACACCCCTGCAAGCAGGGCTCGGAGCGGCGCCGCTCAGTGCAATAAACAGAGCTTTTCCATGATGATCATCCAAGTCATGGAAAAGAAGTTACTATGGTTTTGGAGTCTTTAGACTCAATAAGACGTTCTTTATTATAGTGAGGTGGAATCACCGGCAATAGGTGTGTACTCACTTGGGTCGTTCCCGGAGGTTCAACTTCCGGCAGGTCCTCTAAAGGTGACACTGGACATGGCTCGGATTCAGGTTTCTAATTTTCTGATTCTCCCAAAAGGAGAAGAGCATACTTCTCTAGCCCGTCTCTTTACCCAAACACGCTAAACAACCTTAATCACCGAGCTAGTTTCACTTCACCAAATCCACACGCTTTTGGGTTTCTGATTCTCTCAATGAGAGAAGAGCATAATCCCCTGACGAGTGAAAGTGCTAACGATTCACTACCTTGCTCCGCTCCCTAAGAGTTCGTCATATTAGTAAGATCATCAGGAGCCTGGATTTGTCCATGGTCATCACTTCCATGTAACAAAGAGCCAAATTCCCTACTCACTATCGAAACTCCTAAGAATTTTAACGAAGCCCTAATTAGACTATGTGAATTGAAAAACAAGAAAACAAACACAATTTTTTTTTTTTAAAAATAAAATCTTTGACAAGCGTAAGTGTTTGTTTTCAAGTCTTTGTCATGCGTCCTGCAATCAAACCGTTAGTGTGTTTCAAGTTCTCTGACTGGCGTCCTGCAGAAACTGTTATGCTGTGAAAAAAGAATTGAGAAGAACCAGAATTAAAAAGTCTAATTTAATCTAGTCAAAATTAAATCTAAGAAGAATTAGTTAACAAAACTAAAATTAAACTAAATTAATCTAATACTAAACTAAAAATTTAAAACAAAACTAATCTAAATTAATAAAATTAAAAAATCTAATCTAAATTAAAAAAAAAATCTAATCTAAATTAATAATTCTAATTTAAATTAATAAAGTTAAAAAATCTAAAGTAAAAAAATCTAATTTAAATTAACAAAGTTAAAGAATCTACTTTAAATTAACAAAGTTTAAAAAATCTAATTTGAATTTTAGAAACTAAAAAAATATATAATTTAAAAATCTAAATTAAAAACTAAACCAAACTAACTAAAAACTAAACTAAATTAAGATTAAAAACTAAATTAGAATTAAAAACTAAACTAAATTAAAAATTAAAAATTAAAAACATGCATAAAAATCTTCAAATTTGATTTCTGAAAAATCTGTTTATAATGAGTAGACAAAAACAGAAACCCAGAAATTTTTTGAAGCAAAAAATAAAACCCAGAAATCGTTTTTTGATCCAGCAAGTAGAAGATGAAAAAATATTTTTTTTAAACATTTAGCCAGGTGAAAAAAATGACGCATGACGGTTTCTGTGCAGCTATTTTCTTCAGATACGTGAAAGAAATCAAAAAACTAAAAGATACCTAGATCGGATTTCGACCCTGGCTACAAAACCCAGAAATTGTTTTTTGATACAGCAAGTAGAAGATGAAAAAATAATTTTTTTAAACCTTGAGCCAGGTGAAAAAAATGACGCGCAACGGTTTCTGTGCAGCTATTTTCTTCAAATCTGTGAAAGAAATCAAAAAAATGAAAAATACCCAAATCGGATTTCGACCCTGGCTACAAAACCCAGAAATTATTTTTCCTAAAACTGAGTGGAAGTTGGATTTATGAAGCAAAACTAAAAACGACTCCAATAAAAAAAACGACTTTCATTAAACCTCAATCTTTTCCAAAATGTATAACTGAAAATATGTTATACTTCTGTGAATCCTTGCATGCGAGGATACTCAACAATGAGTCCTTGCAAATCAATTCACAGCTCTCTATCCGAGAAGAGCAGGGATTGATATTGTGGCCCTCAGATTGACCCAGTTACCCCTGCAAATACAGTCTCGGAACGAGAGATTCAAAAAGGAGAAGCAAAAATGCCAATCTCCATGAATCCTGTTCTTGCAATGCAACAATGAAAACTAATCTAAATGATTGTAAAATGCAATAAACAAAACTAATTTATTGAAATGAAAATTGATCTACATGCAATGCCATAAATGAATTACTTTGCAAATTAATCTACTATGAAGATTAAGCTAAAATGTAATATTAAACTATATGCTCTAAAACTAAGATGCTTATAAAATCAAACTAATGTGTAATCTCAAATAATAAAACTCAAGAAAATTTGTAGCATAAGTCTGATGTAAAAATTCGTGATCTTTTTTTTTTTGAAATGAGAATGAGAGGGCTCATTTTATAGGCAAAAGTGGAATTGAAGGCAAATTCAGAAGCAATGTGGGATAAATAGAAAAATAGAAACAAATCTTGATTGGAATTTTTTTTTTAGTTTATTTCCCTTTTAACTGATTTGTTTCCTTTTTTTCATCACAGGATATTCTTGAGAGGATATTTCATTTATTTAATTTAATTTAAGATGATAATATCTCTTTTAATAAAATAAAATAAGATTATGCAATTTAGAAATGTATATTAATAAAATAAAATAAAATTATTTAATTAAAAATAGATTTAATTAAATAGCATCATTTTATTTAAGTAATATTAACTTCAATTAAATAACATTATTTTATTTATTAAAAGGGATTTATTTCTTTTGATTAAATAAAATTAATGAAGCATTCAAACCTTAGGGAAAATTGAAACATTTGAAATAGCTATGAATTGACTAAGAAATTTGATTTGAAAATGTGACAATCATTGATTCAAAAAGTTGATGTTGACAAATTAAATAAATGGGGCCCAAAGTCTAGGTGACCATTTTAGGTTGCATACAGTCATCACCATGCAAGATACCCATAATGCCATGGAGTGGATAGAGGCTTTCAATTTCAAGAATGAACTCAGGATGAAAGCACCAAAGAAATTATCTAAAGCCCAAACCAAGGTAAAAGAGGTCTTTGACAGTTGCAATGCTTTCCTGGAGACTGTTACAAGAAGGAAGAAATTTAGGCAGAAGGACTTGGACGTGGGACAGTTGTAGAAGTGGTGGCATGAGATATACTCTCCAAGTGTAGAAGGCCCAGTGGTTAAGGATCAATTAGAAGATGTTTCCATTTACATCTCTTGTCTGGATAGATATCATAGCTTATATGTTGACTGGGATAAAACCCTAGTTAAAAATGAAATAGAGTTAAATTCAACAAGGGAAAGAATTAATGTGATATCTACCCCAACCCAGGCTGACTTGAATCTAGTTCTTGCAAAAATTAAAGAAATTTCTAGAAAAATGAAGTGGACAAAGGAGAAAAAGGTGACCCAACTTGATTTCCTTGGAGAATGTGTCATTAATGCCAATTTTTCCTATGAGGACAGGTCGGCCACACCTTGGATTCCGTGCTTGTGGAGTATTTATTACTAAAAGTTGAATTTTGGAAGCTGACCTTGATTATTTTAATGTAAATTTGAACTTGATAATTTAAGAGGGAATTATGGTCGACCTTCTTGGCCAACCTTATTTATAAACCCTAATTTGGGTCACCATAAGTGTATATTTCTATAAATAGGGGTTTCTCCATCATTTGTAGGGGTTAGACAATTGGAAAAAGAGTTAGAATTTTAGCTAAGGCATTAGAATAAGCTGTGTAAACTTGAGATACTTGAAAAATTTGGATTGTTGTAAATTTTGGGTGAAGCAAATACAAGAGAAGACATTGTCATTTGGTGTCCTCCATTGTGTTGTTCATCTGTGCATGGTTCTTGTGTTTCTTGTGTTTTAGATTTTGAATGTTTGCTTTAAGTAAGTTACTGTTTAGATAATTGTAGAGATATTTATATTTTAGTTGTGTTTATGGTAGAATATTTGAAGTGTTTGAGAAAGCCTTGGTCCATACTTTTGGCTACTTGCTGAATGTAAGTGGTTGTGTAAAGTTAGCATGGGCCTATATCTGATGTGCTTAGTTCAATTGTGGGTATTTATTCATTTCAATGCTATATTTGGGTTGATATGTGAATGCTTTACAATCTAAAAATCCTTATACCTTAGGAGATAATACTATTTCTGTGATATTGCAAGTTAATCTAGGTTCAAAAATAATTGGTTTGAAGGGTTGGTCCATTTTGAATGCTCTGTAATTTTCATAGTTGATTCTAGGAGTTAGATTTAGATTTCTCTGAAACCCTTTATCCCTTTTGTCATTTCTTTAAATCTAGGTTCGTTTAGGATCTACAAGCATCAATACATTGTTATATTAGATGAACTTAGGAATCTCCAACATTTGTTTGTAAGGCCCTTTGTGGAAAACCAACAATTTTAACATTAACTTTGAGTTGTTTTATTGCATTGTCAAGACTTGACATTAGAGGCCTTGGGGTTATCTCTTGAGGCTTGCTGATAGAGATCTACCTTTCAAGAGAGATAGGATATTATATTCTATTTGAGTTGTTGCTATATAGAAAACACCATCAACACTATCTTAGTTGCTATTGAAGAGGAACATGAATAAAACTCCAATTGCATTGGGAATGAGTGGCGACCAGCCTTGTGTTGCTCAAAGAATTTTCCATTCACCTCAACTGCTTGATGAGAAAACTCCATCAAGACCCATCTATCACCACAACACCTTGGTAATTTGAAAGGATGTTTGTCAAACCCAAACAGTCTAAAATATGTGGATTTGGGGTATTGGATAAACCAATATCCTCACTCTTCAATAAACTCCATTGCCTCTCGGGACAATCTAAAACCAACATCACCTGTGAGTTGATTAATAATAACATATAAAAATGCATCATTGACCCTTTTAAAGTGCTTTCTACTGCTTTCAACTCCAACTAGTCATAATGATCCCATACTTTATTTTGATCCATACCATCATCCATTGATCCCACATCAGTTAATCCTGAAAACTGTCCCATTCTTGCAGCACAATATATCACATATGAAGACATGTAGAATATCTTGGTTTATGTTACTTTCAATAAGTGATCATGGATGTTGTCTAAAATTATTTTTCCCCAATTCAAGCATTGTGATCCTTCCAAAATAATTTGAATAAATGGAAACATCTAGTTCTAAAAGGTACGAGAATCTTCCTTTCAAAAAACTTTGGCTAGCAATGTGATCATATCACCAATATCCTTAGAGAAGTCAGAGCTCTTGGGTTTAGGTGGTAACTTCTTTAATAATTTCTTCTATGTTTTTAGCCACCCTCCGTAAATGACCCTTTTGTTCCCTTCCTCATCTGCTGCCCAGTGTTTAAGTGCATCAACTTCAGATATAATCTTGGGGTTAGCATGAGGAGGAGGATCAAAAACTGGTCTAATCATTGTTGGGGTTAAATCAATGATCACATTGCCTTGTGAATCAATACACTACCTTTGAGTTGGATTATAAGTTTATGTAGCAGTTAAAATAAACTCAAGACATTGCACAATAATAGGGAAAGTAGCCACATGTGCCATCCTGAAAGCAACAATCCTCTTTTCCCTTGGGGAAGCATGTTCTGAAAAAGTATCCTCACAAAATTGGTTCAAATCAATATGTCCTACAAGCGTGTCAGTAATCTTCATGACCTCAGATCCAAACTTGGATGGTACTTGTGTCCCTTGGAAATTGTGCTTTATTGTAACAAGAACCTGTTTCGGTTTTACCTTTTTAACTCTTGCTCCTTTTGATGTTCCTTCACTAGGCACTTCTTCCTTTGAATCAAACATTTGTTAATCACTTGCAATACTGATAGTTATCAAAAAAAGAGGAGACATGTGAAGAGAATATTAGAACAAGAATTCATATTAAATCTACATTCATTCAAGATAAATTCCCATTCTACAAGTTAATTCAATATTTTTTGGGTTTCAAGTTCAAGATAGAAACAAGAACCTAACCATTTTAAGCACAATTTTCTGAACTATATCGGTAGTCAAGATCGAGGAAAACCTTAAACCCGAACTTAATATAATACCCTTCAATTCTATCGGACATCAAAATTAGGTTCTGGTTCAACACCTACACCTATAGTGATGAACATGGTTTAGTTTCATCCTGTGGTCTGTTCCCACAATGCGTTCAAAAATTGGGATTGGATTGACACCAAGCGTTGACACTTAACAATCAAAGTCGGTAAAGGGTTCTCTCTGAATTCTTATCCTGATGATGCATCGGAAGTTGAAATCGAGAAATGATTTGGAATTGGACCCAAAGGAGTGAACAAGTGTGAGTAACATCACGAGTTCTAATCTCGAGCATAGTTCGGGAGTCAGAATCAGGAAATGGTTTAAGACTGGACCTTTAGAAAATAAGCAGTGATAGGTCAACTCTAAGTTACAATCCTGATGTTGTGTCAGAATTCAGAATCAGGATAGCACTAAATGGTGGAACCTAAAGCCATGTCAAGGGTTTAGTGCTCATCCAAAATCTGATCTCGACAGTAATGCAGGGATTGAAATCAGAACACTGGTTGATACATTGTCAAAACCTTCAAAAATTTTGAAGTCATGACCCAAACTCTGATCCCAATGAAACATCGAAAGTCAGAATCGGGATAAAACCAAGACCTAGACCCAAACAATGGTTTAAGCATATAGGATAGTTTCAAATCTTGATTTTGACAAAGTGTCAGGAATCAGGATCAAGGCATTCAACAAATACAAAGGCATATAAATAAATATAACAAAATCTTTAAATGTGCCTTCGGGATCGGATTATGATTTGTAATGGTTCATATTTTAAAATTTATCAAATTTAACACAAACTCGACCAGGCAGTACAAAAATCCTAGGTAAACTAGGGAACAACAGGAACATAAAATCCCACAAATGAAAGACAAGATAAAATGCGAGAAAAATAAAAACGCACAAAAACCCAAAACAAAACAAGGAAAAATGAACCAAAGGGTTCGAGAACAAAGAAAAATGCACCAAAGGGTATCAAGAAAAGCAAAAAAAAATACAAAGAACAAGCAAGAAAAGAGAGCAAGAGACTAGAAATGCGAAGCAACGAACAAAACAAACATAGGAAAACCAAAAAAACAAAGGGAAAACATAGGAAAAAACACCTACCTCCAAATGTAACCAGAAATTTGATAGTATGGTGAGAAATCCAAGTGCTACCTCAAACCGTAACTCTCGTTCTGTCAAAGTCTATAAGCCAAAATGAACGAAAAACTGAGGAGCATCGGGAATAAAAAAATCGCTCGCGTGTGCAAATAGGTTTCCATAAATGCGGTTTGGTTAGGCCTCGAGATCGGAGTGGAGGTAAAAAATGTGCCATCCCAAGAATGAAGGTAAGCGGGAGTTAGGGTTGGGACAAGACACAACATCGAACTTTCAATGAGTGCAAAGTTCCAACAAAGGTCTAAAATCTGAATCCCAAAAAACAAAGACAGACACGGGAATTAGGATCATGATAGAACATCAAACAAGAACTTTGGAAAATTTCTTGGTTCAAGTTCCAGTCCAATGTTTGGTTACGAAAAAGACAAAGAGAGTTAGAAATCAGGACTAGGATGGAAACAAGAACAAGAACTTTGGAAAAGTTCTTAGTTTTGGTTCTGGTCTGATGTCCGATTTTGACACAAGCAAAAACACACAAGGAAGAAAAGTGGAAGTTGAGATCGGAACAAAACCAGGAACTTACACTTTTAAGGGTGTAAGGTGACAGTTCCGATTTGATACCCGAATCCGAAAAAATGAAGAAAACACAAAGCAAAGTGCGGGGATCGAGATCAGAACACAAATAGGAACTTGAACTTTGGAAAGTACCAAGTGTGAGTGTCATTTTGAAACCCAAACCCAAAAAACAAAGGAAAACAAGGACTTAGGAGAAAAAGAAACAACTCCTAAGGCCCAAACAAGAAAACCAAGGACAAAACAACAAAGGGGGACCCATTTTGACCCAAAACAAAATGGGGTGGTTGTAATGTCCCCGTCTCAAGCCTGATCTTTTAAGTGACTGTTGGCCTATTCCGGAGACCGTAGGCTAGTCGGAAGGTAAAATTAGGGTTTCCTATTTTGAAGGATGTTCTGGCTCGGAGTTGATTGTTTCAATAGCGGATTCTTTCTGGGTTTTCAGAGAGCTTCGCAATGGTATGTTCTTCTTGGCATTCTGAGCATCTTCAGGAATTTACTATTTTTAGTAAATTCTATTTCGCAATTTGACAGTTGGTTTCGGCATGGTTGACTTCTTTCTTCAGTTTGACCAGTTGGCTTGCTCATTTATGGCTTCAGGGCACAATTGGAGAGATAAGTTGAGCTATTTAATTAAAAGTCACGTTTAAATATTATATTTTAACGTTGACCCCCTTGGCCTAGTCTATTGACTTCATGTTGTTTTGAAAAGTGGTCTTTTTGAGGGTGGCGCCTTCATTAAAGATTATTTTATAATTTACCAAAGTCAAATCAAGCTTTAAAGTGGACGCATTTATTAAAGTATTGAATTTAATTAAAAGGTCAATATTGAGCTTTGAAGGAAAAGGACGCCATCTTTTGAAAGGGATTAGGGTTTTGACTTTGAAGAGGAGTTTAGGGTTTCGAGAAGTCAACAGGAAATTATAAAAGGAAGACTTTGATCCTCATTTCAGTATCTTTGGTCTACAGTATTGTTATGCTGCCGGTTTGGCTCTGGAATTGCTTCGAGGAATGAAGGCCTCCTAGCTCGGGCATTGCTTCTTGCTTGCAACACAACAACTAGTGGTGATTTAGTATAGTCTTGTGAGTTTCATTGGGATTTGTGCTTGTAATCAGCATTGTGTTTAATTAGTTTTTGATTTTTGCATATTAGAGGTTTCCAGATGTTGCATTTTAGTTATAGCAGAATTGTGTTTTAATTCATAAATCAGAAAATATCAAAAAGATTGTTCTGGGTATTGTCTCATCCTGTCTGTCTAGGCAAGGCGCCCATTTGTTACAATTTGTAGATTTTTTAGAGAAGTCTTCAATTTTTAAATGCAAAGTCGTCCTCTTGCTGGGTCGTACTGTTTAAAGCTGCATTGGGATTCGTGCATTAAATAAATAGTATCTTTTGAGTGAGTTTCAGTGTTCTGATTTGGTCGCCATCATACTAGAGCCATTGTGCAATTCGTTGCATGAGAATTGATGAAGTTTTGAGCAAGTTGTGAGTGGATTCGTGAAGTACAGGGCTGTTGTTCGTGCACACAAAAATCTGGACTGTCATAAATCAGAATTTGAGGTTGGTCTGCTTATTGCACTTTCAGATCTAATCTTTTTTATTCAGTGAAGGAAGTTCAATACATATTATTGCAGCTTGATTTATATGTTGATTCACATTCATAGCAAGATCTTTTCATTCATATTGTAAACTGGTAGTAGTACTGACAGTATAGATATTCTTGCTCATCATAATTTGTAATGTTCAGCTTCTCGCTCAGTATTTGCTATTGTATTTAATTTATCTCCGCCCTATGGTAGCTACTTTCCCACTCTGGGTTAGAAAGCACATTCTGGGTGTTGAGTACTTTCAGCATTTCAGTTATTTCTTTCAAAGCATTGTCATTTGTAATCCTCCGCCATATGGTCGCCCCTCACTCCATATTGGATTGGGTAGCACATACTTGGTGTCGAGTTCCCTTTTAGTACTTAGTGTAGAAGACCCTCTGACCATATGCTCGCCATCATCGGCGCCATTCTTGGTTAGAGTTCCTGCATAAGCAATTTGATTAAGATCCTCTGACCAATGCTCACACCTTGCCCACATCGGGATCCTGGTGTACATTCTGGTTAGAGTTGCTTCAGCACGTTTTGGTTAGCTGCTAACCTTAATGGGTGCATTGGTTTGTAATTTGTAATTTGAAAAAATGAAAAAAATTGGCTCAGAATATTTCAGTGGTTATGCAAGGCATATCAAATCTCTCCTTGGAATTGGACTTGTCACACATCTTATTCTTCTATCCTTTTTCCATAGGTCTTCCACAAACATTCAAGGCCTACTTGGCACTGATGGATGCCTTCCTCCTCATCTCTTTAGAAAGCACTGAACCCACCACATCTTCAGTCTTCAATATAACAAAAGTACTCCCAATAGCCATAACAAGACAATCCCATGAATTAGGCAAAGAACAAAGTAGGATCTGACATTTCTCTTCACCATCCATTTTGACACCAACTAATGCCGATTGAGCCACCAATTTATTGAATGCTTCCAAGTGGTCTATAATTCGTACACCCTCTTCCACCTCAAGGAAAACAATATCTTCCTCAAGAAAATCTTGTTCACTAAATTTTTGGCTTGATACATATCACAAGCTTCTTCCATAATTTCTGTGCAAAGGTCTTTTATGGACATTGATTAAAACAGAGTCTTCCAAGCACAATCTGATTAGACCCTTGGCTTTACAATCCATAACATCATATTGAGTAGCTTGAGTAGGATCTATATGCCTTGAAACATTCTCATCAATGACATCCCATAGATCTCAATCTATCAACAAATCCTCCATCTTCAACTTCCACATTTCAAAATTATTTCCAAAAAAATTATCCACCTCTATTCTCCCTAATGAACTTACCATCTGAAAATTCCTACAACAAGATCACAAAGTGTCTTTTGCACAAGCTCTCACTTAAATCTAGATTAGTTGAAAAAACCCAACAACTCACAACTAAAACCAAAGGTGATCGGGCTCCGATACCACTTGTAAGGAAGCTAAGGTAGATGAATAACTTCCTACACTAATCTTGAGAGGAGAATAATGCAAAACTTTGACAGATCTTTAACAATTATAGAAAGTTAGACAAAAATAAACACAAATATCATGCATATCACAACACAATGAATTTATGGGGAAAATCATTTTGATAGAAAAACCCCACACTCCAAAATCCACCCAATATATTATTCAAAAATCACAAAGATTACAATATACTTGCAAAGCAAGCTTCTCACAGGAGTATCACCACTCAAAGATCTAGAGGAAACAAAACCGCTATAAGACTCTTAGAATACATCGCAATACACAATCATAATACAACACCCTCATAAAATAGGGTTTCCTTCAAGGACAAGTCAAGCTAATAAAATATTGGTCGTCGGATATGAGACATAATGATGAACGCTCCAAATTTACAATAATAAAATATAAATAAAATTTTCCTTTTGGGGGCACTGCCCCTTAGCCCTCACCAGGGCGTGCTTCCCCTAGGCCCTAGTCGAGGGGACGATCCCCTCGGACCCCTCGTGGGGGGGGGGGATCCCCACCCATGCCCCCCAATGCCCACCCCCCCGATCATTGTCGATTGAACAATACCTTATGTAATTGCAAGGTTGTGACACATTTTCTCAACACTTCTTATCCTCCAAGTATAAGAAAACAACTCCAAATTAAATGATCAAATTTTGCACCATCTTTGATCATGAAATATAGGAAAATGAAGTATAATGGTGCTATTTAATATCCTCAAGATAATGAATACCCTTAAAGTATCATCACACAAGATCAAGACTACCAACTAGGCTTTTATCTTCATGCATCAAACAAATATCAACCAATCATCATGTGGAATTGTAATATACATTCTAAGGCTTGATTTATGGCACTATTAAAACCATAAATTCAAACACTAATAGAAATACTAAAATATCCTAAGAGAATACAAACACACAAGAATTTTTTTAAAATATATTAATTTGAGTGATGTAATATTGGATGATCTTGAGATGTTTCTACCCTAAGGTCCTATAAAGTTCTTGTTATCTTGGATATTATTAAAATAATTAGAAAAAATGACTATATGATAGATCTACCCTTTAAGTTGGCATCCAAATCTTTGAATATCTTGAACACATTAATAAGTTTTATGAAACATGTACGAACATTTCCCTACATCTCATCTAGTTCCAAAAGTAAGAAATAGGGAATGCACTATCTCTCTACCTAGAATTGGATCCATTATACTCTTTTACACTCTCTGAGGATTAGAGTCTTGTTGTACCATCTACTTCCTCCAAGTGTTTTTACATTTTTATGTGAAAAGTAATGTTGTTTCTATCTTAAGGTCCTAAAATTTGTGATCTTGAGCTAAGTCAAACCCATAACCCATTTTCAAGCTCAATTAAGATGATACAAAGAAGAAAGGAAGTTGTAGTTACAACATAGTGGTAGTGGGAGTGCATAAAAAATAGCAGAGTAAGAGAAGGGTTTAAGGGTGGTGAAGTGAAAATTGAGCTAATTTTTTAAGGTTAAGACATTGAGCAGAGGTAAAGAGATTTGTAATGGGAGTTGATGTTATTAGGAGAGAGTCATCGACACACAAGCATGTTTATTATCTAGAATATTGAGAGGGGGGGTGAATTAGTATTCTAATAAACCATTTAGCTATAAACCACCCAAATATTAAACTAGATATAATTGCAAAAAAAGAATGAAGACATTAAAATGAACATGACACCACAAAACACATCAAAACCATATGCTTACATGGAAAACCCAAAATGGGAAAAACCACAGCGAGGATTAGCTCACAATATATTATATCCAGATATAGTATATTATAGGGCTCACTGCAAGGACTCACTATCCTTAAAAGGCTCACAACGAGAATACAAGATAGAATGGCTAACTGCCAAGCAACAAAAGAATATGGCTCATTGCTGGATGATTGAACTGATGGAATACACCTTCTATGTGTTGAATTCAGTTCCAATGAGGCTTTGAATGTGAAGTACTGCTTTGCATAGCAGTCGCACAACAATTATGTTCCGATATTTCTCTCACAATACTTTACTCACATTTGATAAATCATTCAAGCTCACACATTCTCAATCATATTCGCATACTACACATCTTTCACCATACATCCCCACTTCAACTCCAAAGAGTCTCATATATATATAAAATTATATTTCATACATCAATTAGGTCGGCCTAATTGGATGTAATCAAACCAATCAAAATAGCTCTTGTCGGCACCATATAGGATTTAAGACATTTTTATTCATGTGCAACATCATATCAAGTCGACGTAGACCTGCAAGGGATTCAACTTATATTTGCAAAGTATAATTAATCTTCTTAATGCATATCATATATTAGGTCGGCTAAGAATAGGACCTAATCACAAAAACTACAAACTAGCACACACTTCTCAAGGTAAACACTTTCTAGATCTGATATTACTTTAGTTTCTCATCACATTAAAATAAGAGAGATTACCATTAGAACCGCAACATCATAATTTTCTTCTTAAGAAAATGCAGAGTCTCCCACACTGGCATATTGAACAGAGAGAAAAATGTAGTGTACAGAGTAAAACTATGTCATTGATAACTTTTTGTACTCAACACAAAACTTCCCAAGATTCTAGATATAGATAAATGAATGAGCCATAATAATGAGATTAAGAGAGAAGAGTCATGTCTCTTCTTGCGTTGAATTCCATACTCAGAAACCAATGCACTGTATCAATGGTAAAGAAAATTTCTGATATAGATCAGCTTCCGATATATCAGGTATGCTTCCCACAATGTTTCCACAATGTTGACATCAATGAAAACAATGAAACAACTAAAAAATCATATATATATATATATTCATGCTCATGTTGCTCGTATCATATTTGCAACAATCTCCCCCTTTGGAATTGATGGCAGCATGCATATCAAAACATTTTTATCCCAATATAAAGCAAATGAATACTCCCCCTTTCAAGGTTAATGCTGCTCCTTACAAAATTTTTCTTGAAAAAAATGTTTTTCCCCTTATCTATCTATCTCCCCCCCCTTTGAAATCAATGGAAAAGGTCATGAAGGGGTCCGGTATAATTCCTTGAATATGTATATGCATCAAAAATTGACCAAACATGATAAAAGAAAAATATTAACCTGAAGATCCTTTGAGATTCTTTAGGGTGTCTTTCCATGTGGCTTTGCCTTCTTCCCATGATCCTTTTGCACTTGCAAGAGTCCTGTATAGTAGTTCAGGCTTAGTCAAATACTCCATACCTTCTTCGATAGTGTTGTCAAGGGCACTGGATACAGGAATATGCCTAAGTTTTACCATATCTCTGAGTGCCACAAATTTCTTAATTACTTTTGTTCTTTGATCTTGTAGGGAAAATAATTTATCCTGTAGTTGCACAATGTAGGACAATCTATGATTGTCCCTATCATCTGCCAAGATATACATGTCTACTTGAGTACTCATTCAGGTTTCAATTTTCCTTATTTCATATCTTACATTTAATGTCCTATTAGACCAATTCAAGCAGAAAGATAGTAACTCTTGAGCTTCTTTCTCACAGTCCTGAACTTCCTTTATTCCTTCACAACTATGTGATGTGCATCTGCACATTTCTTCTTGATGACTTCTATATTTTCTTTTGTAAACCCATTTCTTGTTTGTACTTTTAGTCCAAAGATGTATGCTTCTGCAATAAATGCTTCAAACTGCAAGTAAATCACCTCAAAATTCATGTATACTTCCATCCTTTCAAATTATGCGAACTTCATTCTTCACACATGTGTCCAAAAATTCATTTTGCATGAAATATTGAACTCGTAACCTTATTAAATGCACTTATGTCATGACATGACATCATATATCGATGAGGGGTTTATTAAATTTTCTAATTATTTCTCCCCCTTAGGTATTGCCTAAATTAATTTTTGACAGGCGTATCTTTATTAGAGGATGGCATAGATAAAACTGATGATTATGATTCACTTTGCTTAAAATTCTCCTTCCTTTCTCCGGATTCTTTTCATTTCCTTTCTCACTTCTGCCAGATCAAACTTAATTACTGGTTCATGTCTCTTTTTCATATTTCTGATTCTACACTTTTTTCCAAAGTGTTTCAGATTACTATAGTCATAGAAAACAACATTCTTCCATCCAATTTTTTCTTTATTCAATCTATATTCGCATTGATTAGCCTTATGTATAAATAAGTTGCAGCGAAAACATTGGTCGTTAAATGAATAAAATTCCTTGTTCAACTTCTGGCTTTTTCATTTCATAACCTTATGTCCAATATTTTTGCATTCAAAACATTGACTGGAGAATGATAAAGTATCACCCATTCTACTTTTGCAATATTTTACCCTATGTCCAAACTTATTGCAAGAATAACATACATCATTAAAAGATAAGTGCCTTTGAGCATTAGGTTGTCTGATGGGAGTCCTTTCGGTATTTATTTTTTGATCCTTGAATTGTCCATCATTGCACTGTATTTTCATGTCAAGAGGTTGATTTGTATTTGAACTTTGTCCTTCATCAAATCCTAAACCACTTTTATCCATAGCTGGTCTCTGAGAAGTAATCAACTCATAAAGCATTACAGTGCTTGCCTTGAATTTATCCTCATGTCTTTTTTCCTTTTCCAAATCTGATTTTAGAATTATCACTTCTTGCTCAAGATTTGTGCATTCATCCATCTTCTTTTGAATTTCAACTTTCTAACAATCTTCAATCTTTCTCTTTTCTTCCAACTTCACTAGCAGTCTGGTGATATCATCATATGCCATTTTTAATGGATCACTAAATTCTCCATATCTTTCCTTAGACTATTAATACACTCATTTTCTTCTTTTATCTTAATCTTCAATTCTTCACTTTCTTTTGTATGTTTGGCAAGGATCTCTTTTGGAGGAATAAGAATTTTTTTTATCTTCCATGTATTTGAATTTTGGGACCTTCCTCAAGCTATTAGACTTCTTTAGAGGAACCAAGCTCTGATACCAATTTTTGATTATCTATAATACTGAGAGGGGGGGTGAATCAGTATTTTATTAAACAATTTAGCTGTAAACCACCCAATTATTAAACCACATATAACTGCAAACAAGAATGAAGATATTGAAATGAACATGACACCACAAAACACATCAACACCAGATTTTTATGTGGAAAATCCAAAATGGGAAAAACCACAGTGAGGATTATCTCACAATATATTATATCCAGATACAATATATTACAAGGCTCATTCCTAGGACTCGGTGTCCTTAAAAGGCTCACAACTAAAATACAAGATAGAATGGCTAACCACCAAGTGAAAAAAGAATATGGCTCACTGCTAGATGATTGAACCGATGGAATACACCTTCTATGTGCTGAGTTTAGTTCCAATGAGACTCTGAATGTGAAGTACTACTCTGCATAGTAGTTACACAATAATTATGTTTTTATCCTTCTCTCACAATACTTTACTCGCAATTGATAAATCATTTAAGCTTGCACATTCTCAATCATCTTCACATACTACACATATTTCACCATACATCCCCACTTCAACTCCAAAGAGTCTCATATATATATATATATATACAAGTATATTTCATACATCAATTAGGTCAGCCTAATTGGATGTAATCAAACCAATCAAAATAGCTCTTTTCGACACCATGTAAGATTTAAGACATTTTTATTCATGTGGTGCATCATATCAAGTCAATGTAGACCTATAAGGGACTCAACTAACATTTGAAAAGTATAATTAATCTTCTTAATGCATATTGTATATTAGGTCGGCCAAGAATAAGACCTAATCACAAAAACTCCAAACCAACGCACACTTCTCAAGGTAAACACTTTCCAGATCCAATATTACTTAATTTCTCATCACATTAACATCAGAGAGATTACCATTAGAACCACAAAATCATAATTTTCTTAAGAAAATGCAAAGTCTCCCACACTGACATACTGAATAGAGAGACAAATGTAGTGTACAGAGTTAAACTCTGTTATTGATAAATTTCTATACTCAACACAAAACTTCCCAAGATTTTGGATATAGCTAAAATAATGAATCATAATAATGAGATTAAGAGAGCAGAGTCATATCTCTTCTTGCGGTGAATTCTGGACTCAAAAACTAATGCATTGTATCAATGGTAAAGAACACTTCTGGTATAGATCATCTTCCAATATATCAAGTATGCTTCCCAAAATGTTTCCACAATGTTGACATCAATGACAACAATGAAACAAACAAAAAATCCTATATACATTCATGCTCATGTTTCTAGCATGAGAAGATGCAATGGTATTGCCTATCTTCACAAGAGTTGGTTGGCTCGATTATTTTTTTAAAGTTGACAGAATTTGACAATGACATAGCAAGGAGATTTGCAACCACATTGGAGTATGATGAAGCAATGGTAAAAGGGTTGTCAATAGATGCATCTAAAGTTTCCATAGAACAAATATTTGGTTTTCTTAGGAGTGGAGCAGAGTTTCCAGTATGAGTAGATGCAGTGGCTCCAAGAGAGGAATGGTATGAGCGAGGAGAAAATTTGGATTCATTGTCCCAAGGTACAAAGAGACTTTCTCTTCCATGGTTTTTGGCCAACTATGCTTCCTATTTATTAGATACCTTACTTGTGATGGTAGAAAAAATATTCTCTATACTATACATTTCAAATTACTTAGTCATCTTTGCCAAATTTTCTCTATAATATGCTAAAAAGGATGCCTCTAAGTATCAGAGAAAACAAAGTGACATGGCCTTATCACATCACTGTTTGATTTCCCTATTAGTAAAAATGAGCTTGAGAATTCAATACCCACAGGTAGCCTGGGAAGATTTTGTGAAATGTGAAGATATCAACAGTTTACTTGAGGCACGTGTAGTACCTAAAACTCTAGAGCCACAAGCTGAACCTATAAGAGAAAGTTCTCATGTCTCACCTAAGGCTTCACCTACCCGTAGCCAAGTTGAGCTAGAGGAGCACAATGTGCTAGAGTCTAGGTCACTAGCAGTGGAGGGAACCCCATCTTCCTCAAAACCACATAAATCCAAGAAAAAAAAAGTAGTACATCCACAACAACCACACCTTCTAACATATAGAAGAAAAAGAAGGATGTTCAAAAGAAAAAGAAGGATGTTGAGAAGGACAATCTTGCATCCAAGTGTTTAGAACAATTGAAAAAGTAAGGTGTTAGGGAGTGTGGAAAAAACTAGAGAAGAGACAAAGGGAAAGGAATAGTAGGAAGAAGATGTGATGTTGGTTGAAACAAAATTAGAAGGAAAGGGAAATATCCCTAGAAATGTGCATACACTTGTAAAGAGAAAGAGGTATGTGTCCACCACTATTGATTTAGACTCTAAAGACGTGTTTATTTCTAGGAAAACACAAAAGAAAACCCCAAATAGTCCTACTTATGAAGACTATGATTGTACAGGGGGTGGTAATGAACAATTTTTGGAAATAGAGGAAATGTTCATAGAAGATAGAAATGTCAGGAAAGAGATTTAGGAAGCTTTGGACAAAATTAAACATTTGGAAGAACTAGTGCATACTTATGAAAAGAGAGACAAAGAAATGGAGACAAAAATAAAAGAATTGGAAGAAAAATTGTAGACATATGGCCATGGTGCAAAGTTGGATCTATTGGCACAATTGGCCATAACCAAAACAGGGGATGGAGAACTTGCAGTTGCAAATCAGAGACCTCCTACCATAAAAACCCTAATTCACCATACAACTTTGTCTCTTGGTTATCAGCTATGGAAGGTGACTGATGAGTTCTCACAAGAAAAAAGAAAAGTGTAGGAAAGAAAAATAAACTTTGATTGTAGAACATGCCAAAGTGTTGGAAGGAAAAGAGATTGAGATAAGGAAATTAACAGTCAGATTGGAAAAAGTGGCAGATAAATTTGCCCAAATTATAGGATGCAGACCTCCAACAAGAATATATGCACTATTTTTACAAGAATTATTTTTAAGTTTTCAATTTATTAGGCTAATCAGTAACCAATCAGTTGGGATGAGAAGGGAATTTTATTTTTTTAATGTTTTTGTTGATTCTACACCAAAAGAGCAAGATCAACTTGTGAATACTATTTGCACAACTATGTGGCATCAGAGGAAACAAAGTGGAATCCTTTGATGTTTGTAGGGGATCTCCAGGTGAGGGAACTAGCATCTGATTATAGGAATGAACAATTCAGGGGAGAACTAATGGAAGAATATGAGGAGAGGGAGAAATCAGTTGCTCTCACAATAAGGAAAGAGTCTAAGGACCTTGATGTACTTATAGATGAATGGTTGAAACTCCTAGCTCATAAAGGTGTAGGAAGGAATGTTATGAACCTAAGAACAAAGTATTATAAAGGAATGCAAACATTAGTTGTGGGATTGGGTCAGCAATGTTATAGTTATATGCAAAATAGATGGAACAACTTGACCCCAGAGTTGCAGAGAAAAGAACTTCATTTAGTATATAATTTTACCACCATGCTTGAGAGGGTACACAAATACATGAATTTTTTTGATAAAATAGGACTTTATTGGGTACCACTCACATTCCACCCACCTATGCTACTCTATCTAGTTCCACATTGGACCGGGGAAAAAGGTGAGGAGTGTGAGAAAGTTGGGATCGTCAGAATGTGAGGACTTGCAACTCACAAAGGTTTCTACTTAAAGAAAATCAAGGGAGTTGATGTTGTCATGGACCTCAAGGAGATTACGCTACGTTATAATCTATACCCCTAATTTTTTTCTTGAGGACAAGTAAAAGTATAGTTGGAGGGAGTGATGGGTTCATTTATTAGTCTATTTTCTATTGTTTTTATGCATGCTTTTAGACATTATCAGTCAATATTTTCATACAATATTCCTATGCTATACTATCCTTTCATTTGTTACATTCCTTTTATCTTGAACAAGATTATGGCAATGAAATTATGGTCATTATGTTAATTGTGATTAACTACCTTTCATGAGAATGTGAAATTTGGAAACGAATTTTTAATTTATATGTTGTAACTGCAAATATGAATGATTTTCTTATATATGTATATAATGAATGTGTTGATGAGTTTTTATTTAAAAATAATAATATATCGAGAACGGTCTAACCCTAATTCTTTTTCAAGTGGCTATAGGATGGACAACACCTCGAGGGAAAGGGAAATATCATCAAGGAGAGGGTGTAGTTTATAAAGGATCAATTACCATCAAGTCTCAAGTTGGTGTAAGGTGGCTATGTTGAAGTCGTAACCTTGGAATATGTCTCACTTAATTAAATAATTATATTTTGGAGTAGGAATAAATCAAGTCAACTTTATTTGTGCATCATCGTTTCCCTTGGTAGCCATGTAATTCAGCCTTAGTGCACCTTGGGAAGAAATTTAATTAAATATTCTTGCTAGTATTAAAGTCATCTCTTAAGTGCGATTTTGAAATGTTAAAAGATCCGTTTATGTTATGTTATGGTAACATCCGTCACCTTGGCCTCCTTTCTTTATCAAAATGTTCAAGGAAGAAGGTATGCAGACTCTTTTCAGGGGATTCTTGTTTGTTTGGGGCATTTCTTTTCTGGGCATTCACCTCATACTTAGCTCACTTCCTCATTTTCTGTATCGGCATTATGTGTTTTTGAGCATGCCTTCACATTTTACACTCTTACTCATTCTGAATCGATTTCATATATGTTTTTCCCACTCATTCTGAATCAATATTCATTTTTCCTTGCTTGCTCATTTTGAACATTCATTTTGTCTTGCTCTGTATCAACATTCATTTGGATTTGCTTTCTCTCCTTGGAAACCATGGCCGAACATCATTTTGCATGACCCATTCACTATGATGGTGAAGGAAATCTGCACTCTCTATTAGTCGCCATCTCTGTAATTTTCTTGACTGAGAAGCTACTCTATACTTTGTAGCCGTCACCGAAGTTGTTGGGAGGAAGGAGGACCAGTGAGATATCAAGCTTCAAACTACACTCTTTCAGGCATGTTTATGAATGTTTGGAATTACTTAATCGTGTATCTTGATTAGTCTCTCTCTCTCTCTCTCTCTCTCTCTCTCTTTTCTTAAAATGAATCAAATTGTATTATGAATGTGATCTTGAAAACACGTCTAGTTTATTGAATTAAACATCAAATACTCTGCAACCTCCTTTACTCTGTCTAGCCGAATATCTCTTTATTTTTCATTTGACCCAGCTATAGCATTCTTATCTAGTATCCAAGTTTGTAACCGCATCTTCTCCTCTTTGGTTACTTGAGACTAAACCTACTCTTTTCCTTTGGTTCTTGAATCTGGGTTGGGTCCTTAAATTTAAACTTTATTAGAAGTTGATATGAATTTGAACTATGGAAATTCTTGAAAGTCAATAAAGAATAGTATTTCTTTCCTCTTAAGAATAAGGAATGAACACTTTGTATTTGAATGTAAAGGTACAAAAGTGAGAGCAGAGTCCTAAGACCTCTTTCTCTTCTCTTTAAGTCTTAAATGAGTTCTTCTCCTGAATGTAAAAGAAATAATTAAGAATTGCATCTCTGATAATATAAACTTTATGGATTAAGAATTTAAATGTTGAGTAAGGGTGAGAGTGTTGAAAACACGCGAACGTGCACATTATTGATAAAATCCTTAGCCAAGGTTATGATGCTTAGTTTAAGAATTTTTTAGCCATCAAGAATCAGAAATACCCCTGGCTAGAATGGTCTTTCTAGTTAGGAGATCCTATATTGAGAGATCGACCAAGGTAGTATAGGTTCTTGACACCAGACTCAGATGACATGATGGTATTGTGAGATCCTTTATTCTGCCCTTGTGAAGGGTTGGATTTCTTCAGTTGAAGAAACATGGGAGACCAGTAGGTCTTTGGTTAGGCGCAAAATCCCTTGATATTTCCTTTTCCCTTGAAGACATAGTCTTGTTCAAGCATTTCAGCAAAAACCTTCATACTGTTCTTTCTTATAACTCTCTCCCTCTCTCTATTTTAGATATAATTACATACAATGTTTATTTCATTGCTGTATTAAATGCTCTATTCATTTCATAATTAATGAAAATTTTAGTTCATAACCAACTGTGGTTTCAGTTATATAAACTGTTAAATGTTTCCTTTTCAGCTAAAATTGAAAAACTAGAACTTAGTTGATGAATTTTTATGTAGTTATTGTTCAAATTGTTTATCTTTTCCATTCATTATTGCAAAGGAAACTCTCATAAGAAAAACTAGTTAGTTACACTTCAACTGAATTTGGTAGTTAGTTACCATTCTTAGACTATAGATTAGGTAGAGTGTTACATATGGTATTAGAGTGAACCTGGTTCAACACATGGACCTATGAGCTCATCATGAGAAAACTTGTTAAGCATTCAACAGTTTGGCTAAGGTTTAAAACTAGTTTGATGCCAGAATGGCATAGAGAAAAACCAAGGAAACTATTAGGAAGACTATTTTTCCAGCACTTACCCAAGTCAATGGCTAAGAGAAAGCCAATTGAGGAGTTAAAACTTCAAGAGCAAAACAATTCTGCTAAGGTTGCATAGTGGAAATATTTTGAGACTTAGACTAGAAAGGTAAAACCTTAGTCAGTTACTAATCAGACTAAGAGCTTGGGTAAAGAAGTGTCTATAGGAGTTCAAGATCAATCTTATTTATCAAAACCATAAGGATGGGAATATGCAAAAGTAATCAATCAGGTGAAAGAGTAACTGAGTGTTGAAAATCCTTGAAATTATATCAAAGACACATAGATAAGATGGGTTCTAGTCTAACTTCTAGATGGCTTGGAATGAGCCAAGTGGAATAAAAGGATCAATAGAGGACAAGTGGTGATACATTGGAATGGAATGCTGAGAAAAATGGTATAGGACCTGGAAATACTTTTGTTCACTGAGATTCATGATAAAACCAATTGTCATATACAAATAATTAAGCATAAGTAAAGGAAAATACGAGATCCTTAATACCTCATGAAGCCTATTGGAAAAGATGTTAATATGTGGATGAGGAAAAAATTAAAAGGATCATATCAGGCATTATTTTGACGAATAAAGATCAAGATTAGAATGATTCTTTGAACTTTAGTTAAGAATTTGGTTGGAGATTGCAAGATAAATCATAACAGTTGTAAGGAGAAGATATTAGTTATTCTCATGGCATTTTGTTCAAATGGTTGTGAACTATGAATTTTTCCTTTTGGAGGAGTTAGAAAGTACAATTGCAATAGTGAATGTAACCTTCACCGAGGTATTTAGCTAAAGTTGTTTATTTTTTGAACAAGTAACCTATTTAGTGAAGTAAGGAATAGAGTTTTGTAAAGTGGAACGAAGAAGAGAAGTTTGTGTTCCAATTGTAATCTTTGTGTGTTGCTATAACACCATATTATAATGTCATCTAAGCGATGAACTATATACTCCAAGAAATAGGAGTGGATGTGTTATAACCTTTTTTTATTGCAAATTTTTTAGAATGATGAAATTCTTAAGGAACTTATTTTTTGATGCGCTTGTAACATAATCTCTAACCCATTGTAAGTTTTTGAAAATTCTGAATACAGTGCAACAATCTACTTCCTTGTTAGTGACTTAGTCAAGTCACGCGGTTCATAATAAGCGTTCCTCTAGATTTTGACACTTCTTTGAATTTTGGTAAAATTCCTTTTAATATTGGCAAGGAATGCCATTGTTTTATTTCTTTATTTTGAAATGGTCTAGCCACCAAATTTTGAAGATTGTTTATTTTATGGCTAGTTGGTCAAAATTTGATTTAATGTCGAAAATGTGCTCATTCTTTTGATTTATTGCTGAAATTAAAATTATTTATATTTTATTATTGAGTTAAGTTATTGTGGTGGCTATACAAGAAAATTTTGGTTGTTCACTATGTTTGATGTAATGTTCATCTCTATCATGTCCTGGATGGGCCTTTGATGGATTGTGTAAGGGAGTAATTCTAGGAAAATGCACCTGGTATGTTCTTAACTTTACAGAAGAAAGAAACCTTGTGTTATGGTATGCGGGTGGATAGGTAGTCCAGTAAGCCCAGGTGAATAGTCTCTCCAAGTCAAGCAGGGTGGTGAACTATGACTACGTTCAATGCAAACACACACACACACACATATATATATATATAAACTATGGCCATAGTGAGTGTTGTTGCCACTACGCGCACTCATCAGTTCACCATACTCTAGACACTTAGCTAATCAGAGTTGTCATACTTAGTAGGAGGGTATCCTTAGTAGTGCAATAGAGTTGGTTAAGTAGGGATACACACCAGAGCTCGGATGGAAACTAAGAGGGATTCCCTCTTATCAATGGCATGCTGAGTCTTGGAGGACAATTAAACTAGAAAAGGAATTATGATCCTTTCTCTTGTATTTACTTATCAACTTATTTTAATGATGCATGAGATAAAATGAATTGGTACTTGATGGATAACATTTTCAACTAGAAAAGTGAAGGTTGATGTTAACCTTTGGTGAAATTCTCTTAGTAAACATGTGTTAAAAGTAATTGATTGCTATACGTAGAAAGAGTATCCACCTTTATAGTGTTTAACTTCTATGATTCTGCTATCAAGATGATTCCATTTGAAACATTGGACAAAAGAAGATGTTGAACTCCTATAAGTTGGGTAATCTAGAAGACATGATTAGAATTAGTTCAAAAATGTTGTCAGAAATGGATAAACAAATCAAATCGATCAGGAAAGATTGGTGGAAGCTAATAATAGATAGAAAAGCTAAGTAAATGCCAACTGTACTCTAACACAATTCTTGACTAGAGAAGAAAAGTTTCATAAAGTAGGGAATGTATTCCAAACCAGCTCCTAGATATAAAAGACTCTTCAAAATTCTCGAAGTAAGGATGTTACATATGAATCTAATGAACAGTATTTTCTGTGATTGTTTGGATAAATTTGTGTTGGTTTTCCTCGATGACATTCTTATTTATTCCAAAAATAAGGATGAGCATCTTCAACATCTTGGGTGGTTCTTCAATGATTGAGAGAACATAAAATTTATGGAAAATTATCAAAATGCACCTTCTTTTAGAAAGATGTACAATACTTGGAGCTTATAATATCAGCTAAAGGAATAGCAATGGATCATGCAAAGATAAAAGCTATAGTAGAATGGACAGTGCTGAAAAATGTGCATGCGATTAGAATTTTCATGGGATTGGCTAGGTATTACCGAAGGTTTGTAAGAAATTTCTCTAGGATCACCCACCCCATTACCTCTCTTCAAAGAAAAGGAAAAAAGATTCGAATGGACAGAGAAATGTCAAGAAGCATTTAACACATTGAAGGAGAAATTAACGATTGCACCAATTTTGGTAGTACCAGACCCCAATGGTCATTTTGTAGTTATAACAGACACGTTTGGTGAAGGATTGGGTGGAGTATTAATGTAAGATGGGAAGGTAGAGGCTTATGAATCTCAGAAGTTGAAGCAGTATGAGCATAATTATGCTCCTCGTGACATGGAGTTAGCAACTATTGTGCATTCCCTACAAATGTGGTGAAATTACTTGTTAGGGAAGACTTTTGAAATCAAATCAAACCACCAAGGCTTAAAGTATATATTCACTCAGCCTAATTTAAATGCTCACCAAAGGAGGTGGATGGAGTTAATTTTAGACTATGATTTTGAGGTCAGATATATCAAGGGAAAGGAGAACAAAGTAGCCGATGCTCTGAGCCGATGAAAAACATATAACTTCCATGGTGTCAATCAACATAAATTTTAAAGCTCAGGTACTACATAAATTGAATGAAGATGAATTCTACTTGCAAGTTCGTAAAGCTCTATAGGAAAACTCACAAGAGCCTAAATATAAGGGTTTCCAAATTGAAGTGGATGGAATTTTGAGATATAAGGGCAGGATGTATATACCAAACTCAATAGAACTAAGGAAATTGGTAGGGAAGGAGGTACATACAACACCAAACTCAGGTCATCCTGGGGTAACCAAAATGTTGGCCGATGTCAAACCTTTATATTTTTGGAAATGAATGAAAAAGGATGTAGCCAGATTCATTGCAGGTTTCTTTGAATGTCAAAAGGTTAAGGTGGAGCACCAACATCTGGCAGGATTGTTACAACCTCATAGTGTACTAGATTGGAAATGGAAAATCATCAGTATAGATTTTGTACAGGGCTTACCAATGATGAGGAGCAAAAATAATGCAATACTAGTAGTAGTAGATAGACTCACCAAAGTAGTACATTTCATACCCTAAAATTTGACAGATGGGGCTTTTGTGATTGCTCAAAAGTTTGTACAAGAAATTTTCCATCTTCATGGAGTTTCAAAAAAGATTATTTTTGATAGAGATGCTAGGATGACATCCAGGTTTTGGAAAACACTATTTTCTACCTTGGGAACTCAGCTAAATATTAGTACAACTTATCATCCCAAAATAGATGGACAAATAGAAAGAGTAAACTAGATTTTGGAAGACCTACTAAGAATGTACTGCATGGACCAGCAATATAAATGGGAAGAATATTTACCATTGGTAGAATTCGCTTATAACAATTCATATCAATCAACTATCAAAATGGAACCCTTTGAAGCACTGTACGACTGGAAGTGCAGAACACCTATTAGTTGGAATAGAATGGAGGACATGATCATACTAGGACTTGAAATGCTTCAGGAAATGGAAGAACAGGTTAAGCTAATCAAACAAAGGTTGAAGGAAGCTAAAGATCGGAAAAAGAGCTACACTGATGCATAACAAACCCCCAGACAGTTTGTGGTGGGAGAGAAAGTCCTCTTGTGAGTTAAACCTTAGAAGAGTTTTATCAAATTTGGAAAAAACCTCTAAACTAGCCCCGAGATATGTAGGACCTTTTGAAGTCCTGGAAGTTATCAACCCAGTAGCATACAAAATTTCTCTACCTCTGGCTCTCACTAGATTGCACAATGTATTTCATATCTCCTATCTTAAGAAGTACTATACAAAATTTGACCATATCATTGACTGGAATTCCTTGTAGGTGCGGGATCTTGGGGTGATCACCATAGAGCCACTCAGAGTGCTTGAGGTACGTAAGCTATGCTTACGTAACCACGAGGTGGTACAATGCAAGGTCCAGTGGGACCAATACTTAGAGGAAAATTCCACATGGGAGGATTATGATGAAATCCTTCAAAAGTTTCCTTATTTGTTTGTGAACAATTAAGAACTCTATATATAAATTTATGATTTTAGACCTAAATTTATAAATAAACAACCATCGGGGATGATGATTCTTAAGGGGAGAAGTATGTTACATCCCTTTTGTCTTGAACAAGATTATGACAATGAAATTATGGTTTGTTATGTTAGTTGTGATTAACTACCTTTCATGAGAATGTGAAATTGGGAAAATAATTTTTAATTTATATGTTGTAACTGTAAATATGAATGATTTTCTTATATATGTATATAATGAATGTGTTGATAAGTTTTTATTTAAAAATATATATATATATCGGAAACAATCTAACCCTAATTCTTTTTCAAGTGGTTGCAAGATGGCCAACACCTCGAGGGAAAGGGAAATATCATCAAGGAGAGGGAGTATTTTATAAAGGATCAATTACCATCAAGTCTCAAGTTGGTGTAAGGTGGCTATGTTGAAGTCATAACCTTGGAATATGTCTCACTTAATTAAATAATTATAAAAAAAAATGAGTAATTGATTTTAGCTTTGGAGTAGGAATAAATCAAGTCAACTTTATTTGTGCATCATCGTTTCTCTTGGTAGCCATGTAATTTAGCCTTAGTGCACCTTGGGAAGAAATTTAATTAAATATTCATGTCAGTACTAAATTCATCTCTTAAGTTGTGATTTTGAAATGTTAAAAGATTTGTTTATGTTATGTGGTGATAACCTCCACCACCCTGGCCTCCTTTCTTTATTGAAATGTTCAAGGAAGAAGGCATGTAGACTCTTTTTAGGGGAGTCTTGTTTGTCTGGGGCATTCAGCTCACACTTAGCTCACTTCCTCATTTTTTGTATCGGCATTATTTTTTTTTGAGCACGCCATCACTTTTTAGACTCTTACTCATTCTGAATCGATTTCATATCTATTTTTCCCACTCATTTTGAATTGATATTCATTTTTCCTTGATTGCTCATTCTGAATGACATTCATTTTGTCTTGCTCTGTATCGACATTCATTTGGATTTTCTTTCTCTCCTTGGAAACCATGGGAGAACATCATTTTGCTTGACCCATTCACTAGGACGGTGAAGGAAATTTGCACACTCTCTAGTAGTCGCTGCATCTCTGCAATTTTCTTGACTGAGAAGCTACTCTATACCCTATAGCCATCATCGGGGTTGTTGGGAGGAAGGAAAACCAGTGAGATATCGAGCTTCAGAATACACTCTTTCAGGCATGTTTATGAATGCTTGGAATTGCTTAACTGTGTATCTTGATTACTCTCTCTCTCTCTTTTCTTAAAATGAATCGAATTGTATTATGAATGCGATCTTGTAAACACGTCCAGTTTATTGAATTAAACATCAAATACTCTACAACCTCCTTTACTCCATCTAGCTGAATATCTCTTTATTTTTCATTCGACCCAGCTGTAGTATTCTTATCTAGTATTCAAGTTTGTAATTGTGTCTTCTCCTCTCTAGTTACTTGAGACTAAACCTAGTCTTTTTCTTTGGTTCTTGAATCTTGGTCAGGTCCTTAAATTTAATCTTTATTAGAAGTTGATATGAATTCGAACTATGGAAATTCTTGAAAGTTAATAAAGAATAGTATTTCTTTCCTTTTAAGAATAAGGAATGAACACTTTGTATTTGAATGCAAAGGTACAAAATTTAGAGCAGAGTCCTAAGACCTCTTTCTCTTCTCTTTAAGTCTGAAATGAGTTATTCTCCTGAATGTAAAAGAAAGAATTAAGAATTGCATCTCTGATAATATAAACTATATGGATTAAGAATTTAAATGTCGAGTAAGGGTGAGAGTACTGACAGCACGATAATGTGCACATTATTGATAAAATCCTTGGCCAAGGTTATGATGCTTAGTTGAAGCATATGTCAGGCATCAAGAATCAGATATACCGTTGGTTAGAATGGTCTTTCTAGTTAGGAGATCCTATAGTGAGAGATCAACCAGGGTAGTATAGGTTCTTGACACCAGACTTAGATGGCATGATGGTATTGTGAGATCCTTTATTGACTGCCCTCATGAAGGGTCGAGTTTCTTCAGTTGAAGAAACACAGGAGACTAGTAGGTCTTTGGTTGGGTGGAAAATCCCTTGATGATATTTATTTTTCGATTGAACACAAAGTCTTGTTCAAGCATTCCAACAAGAAGCCTTCAGACTGTACTTTCTTATAACTCCCTCTCTCTTTATTTCAGATATAATTACGTACAATTTTTATTTCATTGCTATATTAAATGCTCTATTCATTTCATAGTTAATGAAAAATTTAGTTCATAACCAACTATGGTTTTGGTTATATAAACTGTTAAATGTTTCCTTTTTAGCTGAAATTGAAAAACTAGAAGTTAGTTGATGAATGTTTATGTAGTTATTGTTTAGATTGTTTATATTTTCCGTTCGTTATTGCAAAGGAAAATATCGTAAGAAAAACTAGTTAGTTACACTTCAGCTAAATCTGGTAGTTAGTTACCATTCTTAAATTGTAGATTAGTTAGAGTGTTACATCATGCTTATTATATAACCTTGGACCTAAATTATAGTAATGGAAATATAATTATGATATAGTAGCATTGCATGGTTTATATGTATGTATGAAATGTGGTTGGAATTATGTGTTTAATCATGGTATTTAGCTTTGTGTATATGTTTTGCGGATTAACCTCTTGCAGCCCAAGAAGACATTGTAGCCCGCAATAACTAGAAGATGTAGCTCGCAAAAAAAGGAGGACTTGGACAACGAAACAAGGGAAGTGATAGATCAAGTTGTGTTTAATATATAACATGTGGAGGGACCTCATGGAGTTAGTCGTGCATCATTATGACATTTAATAAGGCACTAAAGAAGAAGAATTCTTTTGTTGACAAGATTCTGGATAAATGTTTGTGTGTTCCACATGCAGATCTATTTTGTAGAGTTTTAATTCTATTATAACTCTTGTTTCTTTTCAATTGTACTTTGAATAATTCAATTTTAATTGCATACTCTAATATCTAGGGAGTTGTAGTTAATGATTTCAGTTAGGAGTTGCGTTTAGAATAAAATCCCTCATGCTTGTATATAGCCGTTGGTTGAGTCTTTAGGATAGCTAGTTGATTTAGTTTTTTGTTATCAGTTACTTTTCAATTTTCAGTTATCATCTACAGACATGTTGATTATTCAAAAATGATTTCCTTGAATACAATCTGTGAAGAATATTTTATGTTATCTTTTGGAATGTGTAATGAATAAAGTTCAAGCTCATATGAATGCAAAGAATCTGAAGATTTAGATTTGGTTCTAGTGAAGTGAAGACAACCACTTGAGCAGACCACTCAAGGTAACTTGTTCTTCACTATATTTATAATTTTATTTCTGTTAGAAATTATTTTTCTTAATCATTGTTTCATAAATTGCATAAAAGTTAAAATAGATTCTCATATTGTGATTATCAATAATGATTGTTCATGTGCGTGAATACATTTAGTTAACTTGTAGTACTCTAGAGGTTAGATTAAGTTTAGTTACCAATTTGAGTAGTTTTTGAGTTAGTTTCAATAATTCTCTGTTAACAGCAGTTCAGCTACAGGTTATGTTGTAGGCACCCGTAGCCATTAGCGCCAATTTACTTCTTCACTGTTATGCATTTCTATGATTTTCCAGCACGTAGAATACCTTTAATAAGATAACTTAGGTAACCTCGGGTCTCTAAAGGCACATATAGTGCAACACTATCACAAGTTTACAAACCTTGGTTGACAATTTAATGAAGTCTTTACAATGTCGAGTGGACTGTTCAGTTAGTCATTCCTCTAAATTGTGTGGTTTCTACCAAGTTTACAAGACACTAGTTTAAACTCTACATGAATATCAAGAATAAGATCCAAGGCCTCAATATATAGATATTTGGTGAGATGAACCAAGGGCTATCATTTATTGGTTGATGGAGAGTTGAGATTAAATGAGAGATAGGGTTTGGATGAAGGAATGAAGAAGGATTAGCCTTGTGACAAGTGTCACAAGAGGGAGGAGGTGTGCTCACACATCTGTGAGAAGAGGTGAGGGAGAGGCTTAGGACACTTGTCACTTAGTGACAAGTTTGAGGGCAGGTGAGTGAATTAAAAATTAGGAAATACTGGTAATGAGTGATTAAGGATGAGGATTGGATCAATCAATGAAAGATTGATTTGTTTAATAAGGATGGGTTGAGTTAATAAACCAAGGGTTTATTAACTTGGGTGGAGTTAAAAGTTGGAGAATAGGTTGATGATGATTAAGAAAGGGATAAACTTAATTAATCAAGGATTAATTAACTTAATCAAGGTTAGGGGATTTTAGAGGAATGTGGAAAAAGGTGGGATTAATTAAATAAATGTAGATTTATTTAATTAAGGGTGGTGGATAAAGGTAATGGGGAAATGAATTAAATAAATAATAAATATTTATTTAATTAATTATTAGGATAAGTGAAGGGGTTAAATTCAATAAATAACAAGTGTTTATTTAATTAATTATTATTTTAGGTGTCTACAGGTGGTTATTAAATAGGTGCATGAATAATATCCCTTCAAGTATTTTTCCACCCTTTCTCCTATATTTAAGGAGGTTCTCTCTCATTTGAGAGTGAATTTTGAGTTTTACTATGTAAGTTATCTCACTATCCATAAAAAAGTATTATTTTCCATTGGAAGTAAGGAGATATTCCTCAGGTTTAGTCTATTTTTAAAAGACTATATTTTGTAAGTGTTAATAAAATGATGCTTTATGGGGTTTTTATTTGAAAGGGTTTTCTCCATGTATATCTTGTGTAATGTGTAAAATCTATGTTTGTATGATCCTCATTTTATTTATTTTTTGTAAAATTATTAGTATCCTAATATCCTATTTTTTAACATGATACAAGAGCAAGTTAGGCTATACTAATCATTTTTATAAGTTATACTAGAAGATATGTAGAAATTGATGAGAAACATCTTTATGCAAAATTAACACATATGCAAGGCCATTTTTGCAATTCATCTAGTGTGTCTTTTCCATTATTTTAAGATCAATTCATAAGAGCTAAGTTAGGAAATGCTAATTATTTTTATGTGATATATTAGAAAATTACTCATTTTATTCCTAATATGCTCATGAGCTTTCCTCTAACGACTTCTTCATTTTGCTATTTTTTAGTTCTCACTAGACATGACATTTAAGATATATTGATAGATAAATAGATAGATATAAGGCAATAATAAAAGGTAGAAAATAGGTTCACTTTATTCCCCTCTCACTTTCATGAAAAGTTTCAACACCATCTATCACTATGTACTCTTCAAATTGGGCTTCCTTTTAAGTAACACATATACAAATAGTCAAAATAATTTCAAGAAGATTTAAAAATAAAAATACATTGAATTAAATATAACTTATCCAAAATCAATCCTAATAAAAATTAAACATCATTATAAATTAATACACAAAGAGCAATGACTTTATTATTGCTAACAAGAACTCCATGAATTTTCTTGGATAAGTAGTCTAGGTCCATCTTTAGAATATTGACATCAAAGTTGAAAAATATCAATATTAATAACATTTATGGACAAGGAAAATATTCTTAATCATGTCCTTACTCCATAGCATACAATTTCAATGCTTATAGTAATATTTGAGATTTACCAACTACCAAAGTGTTACATAATATTTTCTTGATACTTGTCAAATTTTATAATAGTACTCAAACTTTGTCAATTATCAACATTTCATAATATTTATTTTATATCTATGATATTTATGACAATACTTGAGATTTCTCAAATATTTTAATGCTAGATTCACTATTAACAGATATCAAACATTCAACAATAGTCTATAAAACACTTTAAATTATTCAAATGAACTTAAGTAATAGCAACAAATGTCAATGAACCCTTAAAACTTGTGATATCATATTATACTCTCAACATAAACCTTTATCTAATAAAATTGTAAGTTTCTCTAAGATATAGAAAAAAAAAATCCAAGATATGAAAAGGTATGTCTTGAGACATCTAACATTATGGCTAATAAAAAATTAAAGATGTGATTGGACATATGAACTATTTTTAAAGAAAAATTATATTTTCAAAATTTTCAAACCTTTAAAATTGTATCTTCTATGGTTGGTATGTACCAATGTATACCCTCTGCATTTTAAATTGTTTTTCCTATTCAGATTGATACAAGACCACTGAATTTTCCATCTCTTATTGATTCATTTGAGGTTTATTTGCCTAAACTCGATGCCATGTCATCCATTATAGTGATGCCAACTAGGGATGGAGCCTCTGTATTATAATTGGTGTTGGAAGTGGATTCACTCTAAGAGGGGGGTGAATCAGAGTGATACAAATTTTAACACTTAAAGCACAAATTAAACTTTTTAACCTTTAACACAATAAGATAGATTATGTTTGAATCTTAACTCAATGCAACTTTGTTTGTGCAAGTGAAACTTGAACCTTGACTTCACATGTAACACTTATTAAAAGCACTATATGATATGTTCAATTGAACTTTATGAACAATCTTGTTGTGCTTTTCAAAATAGAACTTAAAGGCTTCACAAAATATAACTTTGAAAACATTCACATATGGAGAACAAAATGCAGATTTCAATTTGCTCTATGAACTTTTTTGCATCAGATTTACACACATTAAATTTGCATGACCAACTTAAACATTTTAAAGTATCAGAGCATTGACTTACAACAATCTGAAACAGAATGAGAGAGACAAATGATAACACATAACACAAAGATTTCTTGAGTGGAAAAACCCTCATGGGGTATAAAAAACCACTTGGTAAAAAATTCCTTTTCATTAATCAAAGAGCACCAACTCTGTAACAATATAGGAGCACCAACTCCACCTAAATTCTAAATCACCAACTTCAGTAGGAGCACCAACTCCTTTACAAAGTCATTGTCTAAATTGTGTATACAGAAATGACCTTACAACTGCATTTACATTTGCAGTCCCAAAATCACAATTGAATACAAAATACAAAAATGATCTTCAAAGATACCCACTACAATATGTACTATTAATAACAGTACTATGAAAACTCTCCCAAACTGAACACAAATGTCTCTGTTGTGAAAACCAGAGATTACGGTAGAAACCATCTTTTCTTCTTTTCACAAATTTTCTCAAAATAACTTAATCAAAACCACATTCCATTTCTGAATGCAATCTCTGTAATGAACCCAGAGACGTGTTACAATAAAGTCCTCTTATTTTCTCTCTTTCCTATTTTTTAATCATGGCTTTTTGCCATGTATTTATACAATGCACAAAAATAGTTATTCTTTTCAAAAAACCGTAACACCATAACCAGGGTTTGTATAAACAATGTTAAACCATGATACCCATAATGGTTTGAAGAATAACTATAGATATATCAATGAAATGCCACTGAAAATTGATAAAACCCTTGAGAAAACTCGGGATAGTAAAAACTAAGATTAATATTTAACACATTTCTAATCTCCATCAAAATCTTAACCACAAAAACAATTATATTTGAAACCAACAAAAGATCTTTCAAACCAAAAACCAATTACCTGTCAAGGCGGCCAAACTTTTACCAGTTGACTATGTAACATCTTCATAAAAGCCTCATTGAAACTCATCCAACATTCAGCTTCAAATCCAGCTACAAACTGTAATCCCGTATCCTCTATGGCGGCATTGTTGTTGCCTCAAAGCAAAACAAAAACAACAAAATGATTTGCCCTAACTTCTTTCGAAATCCTTTAGTCTGCCCTTTTTAACTTTTGATAATATTTGGAGTCCAATCCATTAGAAATCCAATATAATGATGGTTCTTAAGTCCGCCAACAATCAATACATAATAATAGCTGTAGAGTTTTCTACATCAAATACCTTGCAAATCTGATAAGGCCGACAACAATCCAATGAAATATAAGCCCGATAAAAATAACATGATAAGCACAATGTGCTTTGTAATGTATGTGCCCAATAAAATGAAGGCCTCAGTGTAATATGGTCGACAAGTAATGATAGCCAATAGCCATGTAATGGCTTTCACTAAAAAACCCGATGAAACAAACATTGTTACCAATGTAATATAGTATGCTTGGCTGAGACTTGAAGTATTACAATGTATAAACCACTTGTGAAGAGCCCGATTAACAATATTGAGGGTCGGTTGTAAGGTGTTATGCACTTTTTAAATCAAACAATAATATGTGCAATAGAAACCCGATAATAATACCATTGATGCCAACTAATGGAGTTCCAAAATACTTTAAAGTGTAATATCTCATGCGCAAAGTGCAAGTAGTGTAAATAATGTAAAGTGAAGCCCAAGCACAAGAGTGTGCTAAGTAATACTATCAAAATTTTATACCAATGAAGCTCACCAACAAATGTAATGACCAATATGCATATCGATGAAACCTGATTCTGCACAAATGAGTTAATAAAACAATAACCTTTGCATGATATAAATACCAAAAGATGTCTTTTAATCTGTACAAAATGTAACCCTGTAATCAAGATGCCTCTTAATCTACACAAGGAGCCAAAAGATCAGTACCAACAAATTGGATATAAACCAACATCACAATACAGTCATTGAACAGGATACTGAATGCCAAAACCAAAGTATGCCAAAACTGAATATGAACAAGAGTGATATGTCATGATCAAGAATGCCAATGTCAACCACATGAAAACATGTAAACCAAGTATGCCAAAACTGAATATGAACAAGAGTGATATGTCATGATCAAGAATGCCAACGTCAACCACATGAAAACATGTACAAACTGATCCACCAAATTGACCCAACCTGTATGAAATAAAACTCCACTGAACAAATATAAAGCCGCTGCATATAAATCCTCTGCACATGAATCCATCAATCAGTACCACAAGATAAACACTGAATATGTAGCAACCATGTGTAAACTAAACAGTGATGCCAATCAATGTAACCAAACCATTTTGACATGTTTTGACATCAAGGACAAATGCCACAAAGAGAAAGTCAACAATTGGATCATTTAAATTAACTATGGATCCTTTCAAAGTTGGCATGGCACCATTACAATGCATGTTGATGTGTTGGAAGTTGGAAATGCACTAGCGCACATGTATACTGAGAAATGTGGTCTCACAAATCAAGGCATGCAAGTTGTTGGACATAATTACTCAAATAAATTTGGTCTCCTCAAATTCCTTAAAGATATGCAAGGCACAATTAAGTCAAAGAAATTTTTTCATAGTAAGTCACGCAAATTGTTTGACATAATGCCTCAAATAAATATGATCATATAGAACACCATGAATGTAGATTTCATGCCAAATATGTGATATTTGCTAGCATTCTCCATCCTTCTGTCAAAGTGCAGAATTTGGAATAGGTTATTGGCATCCTTCCAAGCATATATGGTGGATTTCTAGGTTGAATGTGAACCACAAAAAAAGGCATGTGAATTTGACAAAATACCTCAAAGAAATTGAGATTCCATAGTGAGAGTATTATTGTCTTTGGTGAATGAAAGAGTGAAAGTTGTTACGGATATTTTGACTCTTTACAAAGGGATATACTTAATAAAATTGACATTATTTCCTTTTCCTTTTCCTTTGCTCACTAGGGTTAAGCATTGTTAACACTGGGCAAGTATTGGGAAAATGTGCAAAGAATATCATGATGGTGTCACATGTTGGGGATCAAAAGGTGAAGTCATTTTTGGTGATATTTTGAATGAGTCAAGTGCACTCATGGTTTCTTATGGAGATGATATTTTCTTGCCTCATTTGTTGACCAATACACTTACAAAAGTATTGGCAGTAAAGTAGTTGAAATTATCGTAGTCGATATGAACACCATTACATTGGTATTCTTTACTTATTGATTGTAGAGTTGATACTAAGTTGTGAACCACGATGACACACTCTATGTCTTGAACTACAAGAGTACCATCCTTTGCTAAAGCATCTCCCCCCAAGTTAACAATCACCTTGACATTTTTATATTTTAACTTGAAATTTAATTGTCATTTATTATAGACTTAAACATGGTCAATATATGAACATAACCAAGATAAAGCTTGGGTAAAGTAAAATAGAGGTTCAAATTTAGTGATTTAAAAATTGAGATTGAGAAATACATCCTATCTATCAAAGATCATTGTAGCTTAGACAAGTCAATTCAAGTCAGTTCTAGTCACGGACTATTGGTTCATTACATTAAATAACTCTACATTAACTTGACATTCAAATCTCTTTATTTCTACCTATTTTCAATATTAAATAGAATTTTAAATTTAACTTGCTGCTCTTAACAACTTTATTATTCCAAGTATACTCTTAGTCACTCATTCCACTAAAAGTTTAAATAGTCGAAGACTATACAAGAAAATCTCATTTCTCTAATTGCCCAAGTACTTGCATGATCTTGTGCTAAGAAGATCATATATTTGTCACTCTTTCTAATGGTGTTCATTAGGTTTTAAGTTTTGTGCTCGGTAGATCATATCACATTGTATGCACATTGTAACTATCTCAAGTCTTCTACTTATAGAGACATATTGTAATCAATTTATGTTCTGTGAAATAAGAAAAATGGAAAGATTGTTGTAGCAATCAATGTTTCTCAGTTCTATGTTTTTTTGTTTTCTTGCCTCTGATTATCCACCAAATTTTGTGATCCTACCATAAAAACATATTATTTCACTAAAATCATATTGTGATAATGAATTACCAAGCACTTTACCATCTGAATTTTCCAAGAGTAAAATACCGGTAGCATTTGCAAAGTCAAGTAGATAAGCATCTTTTCCTTACTATTTTTATCACAGATTTTATCCAACTCTTTGTCAAAGTGGAGTAACTACGATTTACTATAAAAATACTCTCTCCTCTTCTAGCAAATGTGGTCTTTCTTCCATTGTTAACTCTCTTTTGTTGAGTATTCAAACAAATAGAATAAAATCAGTTTAGGATGGTTCAAGATTGTATACAATTAGTTAATTAACTAATTTAAATTTTTATTATTCCTTATATAATGTATGCAACAAGTGGGAGAATATTGGTAAAAGGTTTGTTGTTTATCTTGCATAATGTTATAATAATGTAAAAATTAATATTATTTGTGGTGCACCTAGAGGACTAGGGATGCATGCATCACATGGGTTAGATATTCTTGGGGCCAATTTATATGTTGTATGTAACATTGGGATAAATGTTTAATTTGGATTTGCATATTGGAGAATATTTAATATTGGAAAAAAAATAGTACAAAAAAGTGAATGAGATGGGAAATTGTTTTGTAAGTTCATGGTATTATTCACATGGTTTATGTAATAACACTTGGTGGTTTTGTGTAAGCTTATTTGTATAAAATAAAGCACAAGAGTATTTGTTGAGATTGGCTAGTTTGAACATATCTTGTAGGTTTCATGTGTGAGGAGAGGAAACATGGATTGGAATGTGTGGTTGCATGATTTTCATTTGCTTGTTCATATGGAGTGCATGTAGAGAGATTGATGTTTCAAAGGTATTCATGGAGAATTTGCAGATGTATTGTAATATTTGTTCATGAGATAATACATTAAGTGTGGTTACTTTTGGAGGCTAGGTTTTTCCCTCATGAGAGTTTTTCAAAGGTACATCTTGTGTCATCTTGATGGTATGTTTGTCTATTCTTTTGTATTGTGGATTCTAAATACTTCTTTGCATGATTTTCTCTCATGGGGTTATGTACAAATAGTTCTATATGGCTGCAAATTTCCTTTCACTTTTTCATAAAATAACTCCATCTCTTTATGAAAAAACACCCACTCCCCCTCCACTAAGTCCTCTAAAAGATAAAGGTGAATAACAACAATCACAACAAAAAGAATATTATCCTCTTATAATGCACTTGTGTGGTTCAATTAGATCAAACAAAAGAGGAAGTGATTTCACTCAATTAGTTTCCTTGTTTCTAAAGCCTCTTCCACCAAACAAGGCTAGAGTCATATCATTCATTTCTTTAGATAGTTAAGGGACTAGGTGTGAACAAACCATAACACAAGCCCTATTAAACATTCTAGAGGCAAAAAAAGTAACCTCTAGACCATTTAGTGACTGCAATTTTTTGGGGAAAAACATTAAGAAAAGAGGCTAAATAAACTACTAACTCAAAAACTAATTGGTTGATTTAGAACATGGACAAGGAAAAAGCTACAAAAGAGTAACTAAAGGATAAACTATTTCATATTATTGCGTACATTGAATATTTGGTGGGACTAGTTGATTCATCATCTTCAATCCCAACACCACAATATGTTCAAACCATGAAGAAGGAGATACCAATTGTACGAGAATTGAGAAATATTATGGGAATCATTTGTACATGGAATGTAAAATTGATAACTCTAGGGAAAAAGGTGATATAGGAAATAAATCATATAAGCACCACAATATTAATGGAGATAGCAGCCATGAAAACACTAATGGGGGGAGTAAAAAAAGAGTTGGAGGCTATAGAAAATATTTTTCCTCAAATAGTTCAAATGGATAAAATGGATTTTTAGTACTTGGTAAATGAAGGTGTGTTGAGTGGCAAGGAGCTAGACATACATAAAAAGTAGAATTTGGTTTACAAATTTCATACGAAAATATTGAGTAATTGTTAGAGAAAAATTAAGTAATTGTTAGAGAAAAATTATGAAGGCATAGCTCATAGTTTAGGATGTTCTTGACACTATGGAAGATTTTGTCAAAAAATTAGGGTGTTCCTTTTATGATAAAGAACACAATATGGAATTAGTTCAAGTCTTGAAATATCAATTTGAAGAAATGTTTAGAAGGGAATTACCCAAAGATGCAAGCTCTAACACATTCAATCAACCATTTGATGAGAGTGAGATTTTCTCATGAAGACTTTGGGAAGAAAATGGTATAGGTACACAAGTAGCTCCAAAATTTTTTCATGAAGATTGATGTGAAATTTATACACTTAGATGAACTAGACCCATTGTGTTTGCCATTAAATATTTTTTCAACTTATTTGCAAGAGTTAGCTCAAAAGGTTGTTGAAGATAGTTAGGAGTATGCACAAGTGCATAAGTGTCATAAGACTTTTAGCTCTTGTGCATAAGTGTCATAAGACTTGTGCATACTCCTAACTATCTTCAAAAATCATTGATGATTTTCATATATGCTTCAAATCATTGATGTCTCATTGATAGTGAGGCATTATGCGTGATCAACCTAAACAAATTGGTGTTGCGCAAAAGTTTCACACATTTTGAACTTGTTCATTTGATTCCTTTGGAGATTACACCTTCCTACATTGTGATTATGAAAATGAGTTAGGTGACAAATGGTTATTATCAGATACATCTATTTAATGATGAGTGGAGTATAGGGATGATAGGCTTAAATTTTCTAACTTATTCCTCTCTTCCATTCTTTGTTTAATTTTTTAAAGGTATTGTTAGCTTAGTTGAATTTTGGTTTTATTTTCTATTTTACTTTAGCTTTCTCTATGTACAAAGTTTGATGAACATTTTAAACATTCAGGTGAAATAATTTCAATATTTTCCTATTGTTGTTCATATCTTTTAAACTCCAATTTTCAAATGTATCATGCCAATTATGAATATCATTTTATGGGAAAATTGTATGTAAAATTAATTGTGCAACTACTATAAATTGTTTTATGATCAATTCTTTCAATTCTTTGTTAGATATATTTGTGGGTATTCATTTTGTATGTGTTATAGCATTCCTTTTTAGGCTCGTGAGGGTTGATTCGATGTATGTAATCCTGAAATAATAAAAGAGACTCTTTGACTTCCTCATAATTGTGATGTTATTTTCAAAATTTTTTAGGTTGATGTGAATGTTTTAAAATTGGTTTTATCTCATATATGGTAAAAGCTTATAAGATTCTTGAGATTTTTGGGCATGTAATTTAATTGTATATTGATTGGGTTGAGTACAATATTGGAAATAGTGGGTATTTTGTAACATATTTTAAGTGGTTGAATTGTTTAAAACTTTGGATTGTCAAGTGTTAAAATATTAAGTTATTAGGGATCATACCTTATAATATTTAGTTCTAATATAAGGTTATAATTTTTAATATATTATATGATTTATTAGGCATATCTTATTCAAAATAATTATAGTTTAATAACTATTAGATTATTGATTATTTATAAATGGTAGTTTTGAATAGGTGCGACTAATATCGTTTCATGTATTTTTCCACCCCTTCTATAATTAAAGAGGTGAACTCTCTCATTAATAGGTATTGAATTTAAAGATGAATAGTGAATTCTATCACTATGATTAAGAGGTATTATTGGTCATATGGAAGTAAACAGAAATGGTTCCCCATGTTTGGTCTATGTTTTATTAGAACATTCTATAAATATTTTATAATGAAATGATGTTTTATGGGGTTTTTTTACTTGGAAGAGTTTTCTCGATGTACCTATTATGTAATGTGTTTAATCTGTGCATCTTACAATTCTCATTTTATTCATTTTATATTTATTTGTAATGACTAATAATCTAAGATCTTAATTTCTAACATGATATTATAGTCAACTAGGTTGTACTAGTCATTTATATACATAATCATAAAGTGTTATGACACACATATATTTTAAAAATAAAACTAACAATGTAGAAGAAATTTCAATAGAAAAAAAAAAAGATTTTCTTAATATAACATTTGTATTAACTATTACTAAATCAAGGATATACTTGACTATTGAAACTCCAATATATAAAATGGTTGGAATGCTAATTTTGTTTATAATGATATATGAAACGTAAACTTTTTGTTACAAAATATGAGATCAATGTTATTGTTCCTCACCAAAACTGTCATGCATAAATTTACACTTGAAAGATGAAACTATGCTTTACTACCATTAAGAAGGAAATATGTTAAATTGCAACTAATAAATATAAAAGAAAAAAAAACATATAACTTTTTTTTTTTTAATCAATGAGAGCTCTAAAGCATAATGACACCCTTATAAGGAGCCCCTTGTTTATTTTAAGCATCTAATGGAGTTGTCTTCCAACATATCTAAAATAATGATACATTACACTTCATATCTAAAAACTAGGCTAGAATCCCAACAATCACATATCAAACCTATATGTTGTCCCAAATTTTCCAAATTTAGATCAATGCTTGGCCTTAGGTGATGTCATTGAGGGGGATTGTACATGTCAATGACACCACCTAGTGCCTAAATCCTATATGTAAGGCCTAACAAGAATGCCATTAAATCTCAACATTATTTGTATAAATTCTTTGGACATATTGTAAATTCTTCTCTTGTAAATATTTTACTTGTAAAATTATTGTTTTATATAGGACTTGTGGGCACTATCTAATGAACCTAGGGGAGGCTAATTTGAGGAGTTCTGGGCTCCAATAAAAACTTGAGTTCAACATTGCCTCCATGTCCTCAACGAAAGGAAAGCACATGATAAAGAATGCCATAGCACAAGGGAAAATTTCAATAGCTCTCTTGATAATAGGCCTCCACAAATTTGAAACCCACTTATACAAGTCAAGGAGAGAAGGCCACATCCCATTAAATCTACAGATTAGGCTTCAATGAGAAAAAAAAAATCATTTTCAATCACCTCCTTACCACATGCCACAACTGGAGGAACAAGAGAACAGGACGAGGGACAAGCCTTCCCACGTACAAAAGGGTGAGCACTAGAGGGACCTATTGATCCAACCACAATAGCAAAAGACCAATTGGCCTCAACTAAACCACCAGTCATTGTAATGGTAGAATCATCACAAGAAGTTTTGCACCCATGAGCCATGGATGTCACACCAGAGATGTTCGATGTAAGACCACAACAACTAATAGATACGAGGGGAATTAGGGGATTTCCCCCCAAGCTTGTTGAAGAGGAAGAAAATGCCAACACGCCCCCACTAGAGACCCCATCATAAAGCGACTGCAAGAAACCATATTTTGAAAAATCTAGGGTTTCAATAATGGGCTTGAGAGCCATCACTCAAGAGTAGTGATATAGCTTGATGATATATACAAATGTTTTTTATTAAGGAAAAAAATAGGTTTTGAAGGGACCCGAAACCCTTTACAATCCAAAACAAAGCTGCAAAAAGGACAATCTGTAGCCAGCCAAAAAAACCAGCCCCCAAGCAAGACCCATCAAGATTTACATTTAGAACTTCTCTTGTGGTAGCGAAGAGTCATGTCAAAAGAAGGCCTAGAGAATTTTTCTTTCTTGCCCATAACAGTAATCCAGCCTTCTTCCACTTGCGCTGCCAAGCCAACACACAATTTTCCTGAAGATGACTGCCTGCAACCACTGTCTCGGTGATTTCAACATTATTCTTCTGTACAGGCATAGACATATCAGAAAAGCCACCAGAAATGATAGCCAGAGCACTATCACCAGAAATGGCAGCCTGAGACCCAATCTCTCGCTCTTTAGGGGTTTCAACAAGATAATTTTGTACAACATCAGTAGCCCCACCATTTGAGACATCCGAAGGGGATGCTCCAAGACCCTGTGGTTCCGACGCAACCACTTCAGAAAAACTCCTATGTTGATCAGTTTTCTTCTCTACCGTATAATGTTGTAGAAAGACACCTCTCCACCATGTAGCCATCATTGTTTTTTTCTCAAATCCACATTGAGCAGCAGTATGACCTGTTTTGAAACATCTTCTACAACAGAAGGGAATCCCTTCATAGTCTAAAGATTGGACCCAAGAACCCTTAGGAGATTTAAATAAAATCTCAGCAGACAATCCTTTTGAAATATCCATTTCAACCAATATGCGAGCAAAGGTGGAATGAAAAATGTTAGAGGATTCATCATCCACAAACAAAAAATCACCAAGGGCATCGCCCACTTCTTCCAAGAGAGGGTCATTCCATAAGTGGAGGGGAAGATTTGGCAGCCGAACCCAAATCGGGATCTTAATGAAAGTTTCAGAGGCAGGATTGAAATCAGAATGCTAGGGCTTAATCATCAGCAGAAATTTGTCCTCCTAGCTAAAAAAATTGTCACATAAAAATTTGTTTCTATCCTGAGCATTGTCAAACTTAGCAACAGAAAACCCCTTAGCCATGGGAAAAATATGAACTTTACCAAAAATTAGTGGCTCCCATTCGTTGGAAATCCAAGAGTGCAGCTAAGGGAGGCTAGGCCAAAAACCCCTAAACCGACAGATCACCCCACGAGCAGAGAGTTTTGAAACAATCTCATCAATTTCCTCTATTGTCTCAGTTTTCAGATCAATAGATATGGTATTTACAACAGGAATATACAAATGTTATTTTCTTCTCTCTAACATCAATCTATCAACCTCATTATGTGAGTTTTTCAAGTGTCATGCAAATCTGCTAATTACAACATAAACACAATTGTCATTCTTTTTTTTACTTTATATATAAATTATGATAGTTTATTTCTAATTAAAACCAAACATATTGAAATCAAATTGAATTAAAAGATATTTGTGAATTCATAAATCTATTAGTTATCTTACCATGTGAAAAAAATTAGTAACTATAGATGAAACAGAATTCATATGCAGTAGTATAAAATTACATACCTAATCTGGAATGTGTAATTCCAAACAAGAGAACCATACAAAATGGCAAGGGTTGATTGTAAACCCTCTTCCATTTCCTACTGGTCAAGCATCTTTCTATTTACTCGAGGTGTTCCTCATCTTTTGTTTTTTTCCTTATTCTCCACCTCATCCTCCAGCTTTTCATTTCATACATATGCAGTTTCCTGGAAATAATTCCATGAAACATAAATGTTATCATAGATCTTTGACAGATATTTTATACATCCAATTTTACGAAGCAAATGGCACTGTCTAGATTGCCAAATACTCAAAACAAAAAACAAAAGAAAACATTTTTTTCTTCTAAAAACTGAAAATAAAACCTTGTCCCTTCATTATTACAGCAGGTATGACACAGTGCACATTATTATAGTGTATGCCTGTTTTTCAAATTGCTTCATTTAGCATTACCAATAATCTCTACAAGAACATTGTCCCTGTTTAAAATGATGGAAACGGTTGACATCTCTCACAATAATTTCTCTTCCAACAATCTTGGATATAAGTTTCGTTGCACTGTGGCAATCAGCACATACTCTAAGGTTCTTAACAACTCTAATAGTAGTTCCATGAGGTGTGTTTAACAAACCAAATGCAATTGCTAACTTTTCACTATGGTGGTAGAGAAATAATTCTTTTTCCTCCTCTTCAACATCATTAACTGAGTGTTCTGAATCTGGAAAATACCCTGCTGCCTTCATCTCCCAAGCCAATTTCTCCAACTTTGCATAGATCTCCTGTGTCTGTGGGTGTGATCTGTCTCCTGCACAAAAAGCATGTACCATTTTATGGCCTTCAATCCAACTACATCCAGGGATCTTTTTAATTCCTCTATCTTTCATCAATCTCCTTACCATTTGAACCTCATCCCACCTGCCCACTTCTGCATAGATGTTTGAGAGAAGAACGTAAGTTGCAGCATTTTTAGGATCCAAATCAAAGAGCAGTATTGCTGTAAATACTCCTAAACCTATATTCATATGTGATCTACAGGCACCAAGAAAACACATCCACACAACCACCACAGGTCTAACTGGCATCTTAATGATAAAGTTTAGGATGTCCTCGAGATAGCCAGCACGGCCAAGGAGGTCAACCATGCACACATAATGATCAACTGTAGGTGTGATGCAATACGGATTACCCATGTGATTGAAATATGTACAGCCCTCATCCACTAAACCTGCATGGCTGCATGCAAATAGAACACAAGCAAAGCTTACAGTGTTAGGATATGTTCCAGAGTCCTTCATTAATTCAAAGATTTTGAGAGCATCCTTGCAAAATCCATTTTGTGCATATCCTGCGATCATGGCATTCCATGAGATCACATTTCTTTGAGGCATTTTGTCAAATAGTTCACGTGCCTTGTCTATGCTTCCACATTTTGCATACATGTCTACCAGGGCACTTGCAACTACAACATCTGACATAAATCCCCCTTCCGTTATGCTTTGATGTATGTCCATACCCTGTTCCAAAGCTCCCATTTTGGCACAGGCTGGAAGGATGCTGGCAAAGGTTGTGGAATTTGGCTTTACACCTGCCAATGGCATTTGCTTGAAAGTTTCTAAAGCCTTTTCAACAAATCCATTTTGTGTGTATCCTACAATCATTGCAGTCCATGAGATCACATCTCTTTGAGACATTCTCTCAAACAGTTCACATGCCTTGTCTATGCCTCCACATTTTGCATACATGTCTACCAGGGCACTTGCAATTACAACTTCTGCCAAAAATCCACTTTCAATTATGATTTGATGGATCGCTCTACCCAATTCCAAAGCTCCAAGTTGAGCACAGGCAGAGACAATGGGGGCAAAGGTTGAGGAATCTGGCTTTACACCCATCAGTTGCATTTGCTTAAAAATTTCTAAGGCCTTTTCAACAAGCCCATTTTGAACATATCCTGCAATCATGGCATTCCATGAGACCACATTTCTTTGAGGTATTTTGTCAAACAGTTCACGTGCCTTATCTAGGCTTCCACATTTTGCGTACATGTCTACCAGGGCACTTGCAATCACAACATCTGACAAAAATCCCCCTTCTGTTATGCTTTGATGGATGGACATACCCTGTTCCAAAGTGCCCATTTTGGCACAGGCTGGGATGACGCTGGCGAATGTAGTGGAATCTGGCTTTACACCTGCCAATTGCATTTGCTTGAAAGTTTCTAAAGCCTTTTCAATAAATCCATTTTGTGTATATCCTGCAATCATGGCATTCCACGAGACCACATTTCTTTGAGGCATTTTGCCAAACAGTTCACATGCCTTGTCTATGCTTCCACATTTTGCATACATGTCTACTAGGGCGCTTGATACTACAACATCTGAAAAAAATCCCCCTTCCATTATGCTTCGATGGATGTCCATACCCTGTTCCAAAGCTCCCATTTTGGCACAGGCTGGAAGGACGCTGGCAAAGGTCGTGGAATTTGGCTTTACACTTGCTAATTGCATTTGCTTGAAAGTTTCTAAAGCCGTTTCAACAAATCCATTTTGTGCATATCCTACAATCATTGCAGTCCATGAGACCACATCTCTTTGAGGCATTCTGTCAAACATTTCACGTGCCTTGTCTATGCTTCCACATTTTGCATACATATCCACCAGAGCGCTGGCGACTACAATGTCCGACGAAAATCCGCATTCAGTTATGATTTGATGGATGGCTATACCCAGTTCCAAAGCTCCAATATGAGCACAGGCAGGGAGGATGCTAGCAAAGATTGAGGAATCTGGCTTTACACCTGTCAGTTGCATTTGCTTAAAAGTTTGTAAAGCCTTTTCAACGAATCCATTTTGAACATATCCTGCAATCATGGCAGTCCATGATATGACATCTCTTTGAGGCATTCTGTCAAACAATTCCCCGGCCTTCTCTATGCTTCCACATTTTGCGTACATGTCTACCAGAGCACTTGCAACTACAATATCTGACAAAAATCCGCCTTCCGTTATGCTTTGGTGGATGTCCATACCCTCTTTCAAAGCTCCTATTGTAGCACAGGCTGGAAGGATGCTAGCAACGGTTTTCGAGTCTGGCTTTACACCTGCCAATTGCATTTGCTTGAAAGTTTTCAAAGCCTTTTCAAAAAGCCCATTGTGTGCATATCCTACAATCATTGCATTCCATGAGATGACATCTCTTTGAGGCATTCTGTCAAATACTTCGCGTGCCTTGTCTATGCTTCCACATTTTGCAAGCATGTCTACCAGGGCAGTTGCAACTACAACATTTGACGAAATTCCACTATCCTTTATGCTTTGATAGATGTCCATACCCTGTTCCAAAGCTCCCATTTTGGCACAGGCTGGGAGTACGCTGGCAAATGTGAACTGATCGGGTTGAAAACCTGTTCGTTGCATTTGGTGAAACAGTGTGACTGCCTCATGAGGATACCCATGTTGTCGGTATGCTCCAATAATCGTATTCCATGAGACGCTGTTTCGTACTTTCATGAGGTCAAACACTTTACGAGCATCAACCAAACTTCCGCACTTGATATACATGTTAATAAGCTTATTCTGAAAAGCTGTGCGCGTAGCAAATGCAAATCCCCTGTGAAGGATGAAAGAGTGAACATTTTTCCCTTGTAAAAGGGCATTCTTGAGAATGCAGGTCTGCAATAATTGATAATAGGAAGAGGAGTCTCCGGGGGGAATGTGTGTAGTAAGCAGAATGTGCAGTGCCTCCATTAACTGTCCCTCCCTACATAATGCTGTGAGATTGAGATGAGTAGCGGATGGCAATGGCATTTTATGACTGCAATTGGAGCGAGAAAAATGTGCTGTGTTATTCACCCTACGCCTACGACAATGACATTGCCAATGGTAAGCCAGGGACCATGTTCACTTATACTAACTTATTTCACCATTTTATAAGTTAATTGTAAATCTAAATATAATCCAAGCCTGTAAGAGAGACAACCAAACGACTGCTGTTAGACAAATCAGAAATAACAATAACAATCTCAAATCACAGGTAGCAAAAATGCAACAATCCTAATTAGTAGCAAATTGGAGGTGTCTGTTGATGGTAAAATCTTAATGTTAACTTGCTCCTAAATCTGATTGAGCTGCTGTCAGTTTTGAGTGCTTCCCAAATGCGAGATGACAATTTAGCAATATAAAAAAACAATCGGAAGAAGACTCCTGAATTGAAGTTCCAGATGAATATTAGAAACCTTAAAAACTAAATTACATCTATTTACATTTGACTGGTAATATAGCATCATCGTCAGTAGTAAGGCATCTTTCTATTTGACAGGGATTACAAATTGACTACATATATGTGAGAAAGCGTAACAATCCAATGATCTGTAATGTGACAGCACATTCCCAAAAAACATGTTTTAACTTGTTTGGGACTCTTACGAGGGAGATGTCTGAATGATTGTGTTTGAGGAAATTTAAGACTACTTTCAATGGGTAGATTTTAAGGTGGAGAAGCTTCCAAGCCATTATTTGAACATAGTTGTAACAATCACTTTTAAATACAATTATTGAGTTTAGATCAAAATTTATTGGAAAACTTACACCTTTGCTTAATATTGACTCAAGGAATAAGGAAAAGCTTAGGAAGTAAGGTTAAGTCGATTTGTTTGAGACGTAAAAGGGATACCATTAGAAAACTTACACTATCGCTTAATATTTACTCAAGGAACAAGGAAAAGCTTAGGAAGTAAGCTTAAGAGGATTTGTTTGAGCGGGAAAAGGATAAGTGTTCAAATGAAAGCCAATGTTGATCTTTAAAGAAATTTTAAGGTGAGGTTAGGGAGAGTTTGATGAGAAGACAGTGTGGAATAAGGGAATGGGCAAGGGTAATCACTTGTTTGTGTTTCAAAGAAAGATTGAAGGTGATTTTGAGATGATTCTAGGAACATCATTGAAAGGCGGTGAAGCCTTAAATATCTTTGAGTATACAAATACCTCTTTTAAACATTCTAGAGGCTTTAGAAGGAAAGGTTATAGCTAAGGTTTAATTGTCAACTTGAATATATTTATTCCATCAAATGTTGAGTTTAGACCAAAACTCATTGGAAAACTTACATTACCACTTAACATTTAGTTGAAGGACAATGGAAATTTTAGGAAGCAAGAATAAGTGGATTTGTTTGATAGGAAAAAGGAAAAAGTGTCTTGGTGAAAGCTAATACCAATCTTCGAACAAATTATAGGGTGTAGATGTGGAGAGTTCGATGAGAATATGGGGGTGGAACAAGGGAATGAACAAGGACAATCAATTGTTTATCTTTAGGAGAAAGATTGAAGGTAATCTTGAGATGATTCCAAGAACAACATAAAAAGATAGTGATCTCCCAAATATATTTGAGTCTAGACAAATACCTCTTTTAAGAACTCTAGAGGATTGAGAAGAAAAAGCTAGCCATTATCAACTTGAATGTATCTATTCCACTAGATATTGAGTTTAAACTAGAACTTGTTAAAAAAATTACACTACCACCTAAGGTTGAATTAAGGGACAATGAAGATCTTAGGAAGCAAGGATAAGAAAATTTGTTTGAGGGAAAAAGGGAAAAGTGCTTGGGTGAAATCCAATGCCAATCTTTGAAGAAGTTATAAGGTGAGAGTGTGAAAAGTCCAATGATGAGATGGGGTGGAACAAGTAATTAGACACAATAATCATGTATTTGACTTTAGGAGAAAGATTCAAGGTGATATTAATGCAATTCTAAGAGTACCATTGAAAGGTAGTGAAGTCCCAAATATCTATAATCAAATAAGTACCTCTTTTAAACATTGTGGGAGGCCTAAGAAGGAAAGGATACAACTAAGGGTTTATTATCAAATTGACGATGTCTATTACACCAAATGGAAGACGTACATAAACTTAATCCATGATTGAGGAAAGAATCATTCCGATTGAGGAATTTAGAATATTGTTGGCAAGTTCTCTATATGCTATGAATTAAACAAGAAGCTTATAGTTGGTGAGAGCCATAATGGTCTTATCAAGCCAATTATATTTTTTCTTGGCCATATAGATTATGTGGTAAAAAATTATCTTCCAAGGTTCATTACCACTTACAACCTAAGCGATCCATTTAGAAATTAAATAAAAATCTTGAATCTTGGGTTCAAGTAGATCTAAACCACCTTTGATTTTGGTTGTGTAATGCTTAAAATTATGTCACTTGACCTTTTCCCCATTCACTTGTGCTCACTTTAGGTGGTGGAGTTTAATATGATGACCTAGTTTTTCTTTTCACTTTATTTTTGCATATTTTTTGTACACAAGATTTTGATAACATGTTCGAAACCTAAACATGTTAGTGACCATGGTCTAACTTTTAGATCTAATTTACCCTGGCCTAGACACTACTGTTAGGGTATGACAATATTGTCAAACAGTAGAGTTCTAGGGAAAAAAATATGTCCATTAATTTGTCACTTTTATTTTTTTCCTTAAAGCTAATTCATTTTATCCATCCATCCTATGTTGACATGTGTGTGAATTATGTGATTAAGTGTGTTTGGAATTTGTATTCCAATTAAAACCCTTGGTTTCGTTTTAGACATAATTCTAACTCAATACAAATATTCAAATATTTTTTTAGCATACTAGCAATAGCAACTTGAATATTCTAGCAGTAGTACTTGAATTCAAGAATATATACCCATGTTTCTTGTATGTTTAAGAAGTATGTATTACATACTTGCTCCCAAGCCATTAAATTGGTCCTCAGAAGGGTCTAATTGCAATATATACAAGGAGTGAATTCCCCCTCTTGATAGTATGCCCTCAAGTGTTTCTCAACATCACCATCCTCTAGATTCAAGAGTTTTTTATAGTACACCTTCCAAGGTTAGTATTGCCCACACTAGATAGAAACAATTAGTAGTGGTGTGTATACCTAATAGTGGCATCCTTCTACCACTAGTAGTTATTTTATTTCTTAGGGTGTTCTTTTATTCCCCAAAAATAGCTCACATGTGATAGTTCACTATCATTAGATAAGTGGTAGATTACTCTTACTTTTGTGGAAAAAGTAGGTCTAATGGTGGTGAGTGAAGTGAACTATCCTCTTAAATTGGAAGGGTTTTCTAGAATATGTCATTGGAATTTTAGTTGGGTACATTTTATTCATTAAGAGTGGTGATCAATTATTATTTTGTTAAGTTGTACTATTTGAATTGACTCCGAGTGATTATAACCAGTTATTCACTAAAGAATAATTGGTTATATAGCAACCTTAATAGTTGTGGGAATGGGTAGACTTTTCCTAAGATATCTCAAAGCTATCTTTTTTAAATATTCCTCACTCCTAGATAAATAAGCATAAAATTCCAAGTATGACTAATGGACCTAAAAAAGGTAATTCGATATTCTTTTTATGCATTTGATTTGTATAATGTGTTTCTAATTTATCTTTGGATTTTAAATGTTCATGTGTTTGGGTGTATTTGCAATTATTTAATTGTGTTTGAATTTCAATTGATCAAAATATTTTCATTATTTTTTCATTTGAAATGTTGAGATTTTGACTAGGTTTGGAGTGATTTCTAATGAACTTAACTATTTTTGTGATTTGTTTTTGACATATTTAAAAAATGTTGAAATAAAGCACAATGAATTTGAAATTGCTCTAAATGATTTTTTTGTTATTTTTTATTTGATTTGTAAATGCATGCAATTAATCTAACAAACTAAATAAATACCAAAAACCTAAAAGTTTTTTTGAATATTGTATGAATCTTTTTATTTTCCTTTTACAAATATATTTAAGTGAATAAAAAAGAAGGAGAAATAAATAGATTTGAACAATAAACAATGGAAAAATTTCTCTTTTGTTTTCAACAATGAATGCAATGTTCTTTGTATTTTATAATTTATAAATAGTCTTTTTTATTGTTGATTTAAGAGAAAAAATTGAAGCTAAAGATTTGATTTTTCGTATGAAAGGAATGGTTTAATCTATGGTTTTGAATTTCTTTGATCTATTGTTCTAGTTTGCAACATTTGAAGGAAATACAACCTAATTAATTTAAACTACTAGTCTTACAAAATAAATATGTTCCATAATAATACAAATCTAATTTAATCTAATTCCACACCAAAGAAAATAATTATCATGGATATGGAGCAAATTGGGAACATACAAATAGTCTAAATTTTATAAATAAAACTAATATATGAACATAAACTACTCTAATTAATACTGAATGTAATGGAAATCCCACATCTAGGATCAACAATATCCAAGGCCTAGAGCAATGTGGAGATCAAAAATCATCCTTGGGAAATTAACAAGATTGTTATCTTCCTCTCCTTCAACTACTGGCGAGTTTTGTGTTGGTGGATAAAAGTTTAAAATAGTGTCACAATTTCAGCCAACAAAGTGGTTTTGGGCTAAACAATTTCATCCTAAATAATTTTGAGCGAAATTGATTCTCCTAAAACTAATTGGCACAGGAACATCACATAGTTTTGGGTGAAATCCTTTCATCCAAAACTATTAAATCTCAATAATTTAAATTAAATTCAAACTAAGTTGAAGTTACGTTCAAGTTTTGACTAAAATATTTTTGAGTAAAAGTGTTACAATCAAATACAATTTCACCCAAAAATATATGGTAGCCCATGCAGCAACCTAACCCCTCTTTTAGGGAAAATTTGATAAAAAATAAACTTTAACTCTAGATTTATCCAACCAAGGGTACTTTCATAAAAAAATTAAGAATAGTCTTTTTCTAGAGCTTAGATTTTAAAATCTATAAGTTTTTAATATTTTAATTAGTTTTATTTTATTTTTTAATTTATTGCAAGTAGGTTATTATAATCAAATAAGAGGCTAATTAGAAATTTAAAAAATATTTAAAAATATTTAATTTTTTAAAAAAATATACAATGCACTAGAGGAGAGAATCCTCTCCAAGATGGTATATATTTTTTAATTACAAAAAATAAAAAAAGGTTGATTTTTTCCTTCATGCACTAGATTTTCAAGCTATCTAAGTGGGAAAATAAGCTAATTTTTTTATTATTCTGTTATAGTTTTTGTGACATCCTATCGACCTCACTTTTAAAAAATAGCAATTAAAAAATTCTCTTAAATTTATATATATATATATATATATATAATTAATTTTTTCAAATTTAAAAAAATTATAAACATAAACCACATTAAGATTTTTACATTTCATTAGTTTATATCATTTTAAAGTTTAGAAAATAAATAATGCTTTTAGACAATCCAAGCTAAAAAATTATATTTGTGCTAGTCATTTCCTTTATAAAAATGGGACATAATTTTGAAGTTTTACCTTGGTGGAAGAAAAAGGGAAAAACTTTTTGAAGCTTCCAGAGGATATATATAGAAGATCAAATATATTGAAAGTGTGTGTGTGAGTGTATTATGTGTGTTTAAAAAGGATAATGTGTAAGTAAGGAAACCATATAAACTATTTTGACAATGAAATGTGTAGAAGATCAGTAAATGCATGGTATTTCAACATTGAGTGTATGTGAAAGTGTGAAGAAGCATGTGTGAGTGTATGTATTATGAAGTGTGTTGAAGATGGTGAGTCAAAGGCAACAATATATGTGTGAGGAAGTGTGTTGAAGGTAGTGAGCCAAAGGCAATAGAGGTTGTAGAGCAAAAGTATTAAAGATATATGTTAGTGTGAAGAATGTTGCAATAATAATTGATCATTAATTGTTGTCTATAACACCCCTCCAATTTGTTATGTTTTCTTTGACATTTCTGATACTTTGTTAGACCATAATTTATGTTATTGTTATTCTATCGCTGACAATGGAGTGATGATAGACTATATCGATGTGATGATACATTATATGCATGGTGATTATGTTTGACATGCTTTATGTTTGCATAGATGCTTAGTTGAGATGACATTGCTATATATGCTTATTGTAGTTTAATGGATATTTTATCTTGTCAGTTGATGTGATATTGTATTGGTGAAGAGAATGGTATTGCATCATTCGCTTGCGAGTGCCCTGTGATTTCCATGATTCTTTCTTCACGGTGTGTATGAATTATTATCTGGATACATGTATGACATTTGCTTTGTTTGTAGGTTTGCAGGTATAGGACAACGACTTCACCTGGTTTCACAGGTCTGAGTGTGTCCACTACTCAACAGTAATGTTAATTGGGAGATAGTAATGGGTTAACCTAGTCAAACCTCTACCCTAGTACAGTGTGTCGCCAGTCCGTTTTTTGGTCGTATTCTTTATCCATGTTGGTCTTGACATTTTATTTATCGTGCAAAGTTTAATTGTGAGGATTAAATTATATGTTATGATTAAGTATTTAATTAATTTGTATTATGAATTTGAAAAATTTATAATAAATAAATTAATTGATTTAATTTATGTTATAAGGTAATTTTAATTATTAGATTAAATATGAATTAAAATTAATAAGTTATTTAAATGTGATTTGAATTAAATAAATTATTTTAAATTCAAATGCATGTTATTGGGAAAAGATTTTAGAAATATCTTGGTTGTTAAAGAAAAAATATTTGTTGTGTTAACTGGAAGTTAGAAGGTTTTGTTTTCCAATTGTCTTAAAATTGATTTCCGGAGAGATTGATTGAAATTGTGAAAAAAAGAGGAAGTTGTTTTCACGGGAAAGAAAGAGAGGGATTTTGGAAATGGTAGAATTGTTTTTGAGGTTTGAGGAAATTGTGAATCTTAGAGGCTCTCTGATAATTTTAGGAATCTAGTTTTATTGTATTCTTGGTTCTGGATTATTTTCTGGGAAGTGGCAATTCTTTTGGAGGAAGCTTTTGAAGATTAAAGGGAAGCTCGACATCAATCTTGGATTATTTTCTGGGAAGTGGCAATTCTTTTGGAGGAAGCTTTTGAAGATTAAAGGGAAGCTCGACATCAATCTTTGAATCGACAGATCTTCTGGAACAGGTTCTTTATAGTTTTTTGAATTTTAATTTGAAAGAGATATTTAATTATTATTGTATTGCAAATTGGAAAAGTTTAGAAGAAGATTTCTTTTATTTTAGAAGCTTTTGTTTTTTAAAGAAATTGTCATAATTGTTACAACCTCTGTAGAAAATAATTTAGATCCTATGTTTAAATTGAGTATTTGAAATAGATTTATACAAAAAGAAATTATAGTGGAATTATAGAACTTTTGTTGAATTTAAATCAAAACTTAGAAACCTCTTCCTATGAAAATAGAATTTATTCTTATGTAGAAAATGGTAAATTACCACGGAAGATTTAGATCCCTGTAGGGAATGATTTTTAACGCAATAGAAAATTCAAAGGAAAGTATTTGATGATTTAGGAAACCTCTGTAAAATATTTGTACATAATTCCTGTAGAAAACTTCTTTTGTGAAAAATTGAAAATATTCTTCTGTAGAATACTTTTGTTTAAAATTTGTTCTTCTCGAACAATCTTTCAGAATTATTTGTTTATATATATGTATATATTTGAGAATATATACATATACATATTTTATAAATATTTGTTTGTGATCTAAAGTTTTTTTGTAGAAATTTATTATTTTTATAAATTTGGAAATCATCGTATGGCAAATTGTGAAAGTTTTTAAAAATATATATATAATATGGGGAACGCTGGGAGCCTGCCCCCACAGCCGCCCCCATAGAGGAGGCGTTGGTTGTGAAGGAAGTGTCACTGCTTTTCATAGCAGCGTCCCCCCTGTGGGGAAGGCTGCGTAGGCAGCCCAACTCTAGGGAAGGTTGTGTATGCAACCAACCCACAACCTTCGTGGGCTATAAAAACCTTCACTGCGAAAAGAAATTTGTTCGTCTGTTGCAATTTAAATTTGTTTTTTTGTATGTTTATTTTTTTAATATATAAATATATGTATATATATTATATATATATTATATAATATATGTATTATTTATAATATATATATATATTATATATTATATATATATATTATGTATGTATATATGATAAAAGTTGGGAATTGTAATTTTAGTTTTATTAATTAAATTTTATATATATATATATATATATTTAGATGGAAATTATGTTTAATTAGGTGCATGCAAATGCACAATTAGATATTTTAATAAGTGGTTATTTAAAAATGGATAATTTGAAAAGTATAATTGATATTATAAATTAAATAATATATATATTTTTTATATGTATATATTTAATTATATATGGATACATATTAAATATATTTATTTAATAGTTGTTGTTAATTAGTGCATGCAATGCACAAGTAGGTGTTTTATAATAAAATAATTTTATTAGAAAGATTGAGATTTTTATTTATGTGTTTGTGAAATTTGAGTTAAACAACTAGTTTTAATTTCTTTATGGTTTGTAAATGGAAGTATATTTTTAATATAAGCATGCAAATGCATGGGCTAGTAAATCTCAAAATAAAATGACTTAGGAGAGAAAGTTGATTTATATTTAAATAGATATTGTGTTATTAAAACGTTTAATGTACAAGTAGATGATTTTATAATGCAATGATTATAATAGAGAAATTGAGTTTGTTATTATTATACGAAACTCTGGAATTGAAGTTAAATAAATAGTTTTATTTTATTTCCTTATTATTGCAAATGGAATTATATTTACTTTGAATAATTGCATGTGATGAGATATTGATTCAATTTGGATTTAGGAAATTTGAATATTAGATTATTTAAGTGCTTGAATTGTTTTAAGCTGTGTTCTTTTTTATTCACATTTGCGGGCAATTTGAGTTGAATATTATGAATAATTGTCAAATTGGAAGTTAAGCAATTGGTTTAATTCATTGTTGATTTATTGGATTTAGGAAATCCTAATGATCATTTATTTAATTACTTGAGTGGATTATTGTAATTGTGTGTTCTTCTATAATTGTGAATTGTGGGGGATATTTGTTGTCAAGAAAATATAAGTCTTCTAGAGATTGTAAAATTATGAAAGGGTTATTGTATTTTTTGTTCAACCTTTGAGATTTCTTTGGGTAGTGCACATATTTGGGATTCAGTATTTGACATCCGTAGGGATGTGTGAGTTAGTTTGAACACTCGATTACTATGAATGGGTTGTGTGATTTAATTTGAGCACCCGGTTACTGCAAACGGGATGTGTTGTTCTTTGTAGAATGGTTGATATTTGTTATCGTATTTTGTGCACCCTATCTACCCTTGGATTGTGGAAATTTTATTGTGTTGTCAATAGGGGAATGACTTTCAACGAGGGTTGGGACACAAAGGGGTCCCAGGACAACTCGTGTGAAAGTCAGTTTAATCAAGTGGAAATTAAATAAGCTATAATAGGGGAAAGAGTAGTTTAATACATTTAATCAGATAATTTAGCCTCGCTCATTGGCTCAAGGGCTTGTGTGAGACTTGAGATGAGTGGAGAAGGCCTGGAATAGCAAGATCGTTATCTTGCCTTCTCGAAAGATAATCGATTTCGCACTAGTGTGCATGTGGGGTCGGGTTCGTGAGAGGCTACCAGGATAACCCAAGATGGGGGTCGGGACCTACGAAGATCTCCTTTGGATAACCAATGCAACTTTTGTGATGACACTCCTCTTATGACAACAGTCGGTTTGTATTGTACAGTCGGTTTGTATTATACAGTGGATTTATTTGATTCAATGGTTCTAGAAGCAATGTAACCTTATGTTTTGTGTTTATTGGTACAGTGTTGTTTTGTATATTGCCTATGTCTAGAGGTAGTAGGTTTGTCTTGGTTACCTTTTACTATCTCCTAGCATGGGGGTTGGGGCTACAAGTACCACATGGCTGGGTGGCGTGCACCTTACACTGTTGGGCTTTCTCTTCATGTTCGTGATGGCGGGATCTTCTTGTTCGAGGAGCTCGTGTGTTCTATGAATTTGTACTTCTCTTGTATTCATTGTAACAAAGGGACACTATGCATTTGTATTCCTTATTTGTAATCAAGGAGGATTCCTTGTGCTGTAATTGTAACATTATGTATGATCTATTCATTGTTGGATTAAATTGTATATATCATTTTAAGTGGTGTTGTATCTATGGAAATATGTTTATTACATTTTTGTGTTTAATTTATTATGCAATGGGTTAATGCTTTGAAGTATGTTGTTATCATGAGTTAATTCCATATGCTATGTTTTAGAGTAATGTTGTAAGTTTTAAAATTCACATGTAGACGCGTTGCGTGGCCTAGAGGATGTATGTGTTAGAGTGGTTTACTTTACTCGTCATTGTTACTTTTTTTAAGAAAAAATTAGTTGTGCTTCCGTAGTGTTGCATTGTCCTCTAGGTTGTGGGACGGGGTTTTACATTGTCAAATATTTTGCACAAAGTTTATAGCCTCATTCTTGGTTGTAAGTGTTGTAATACTTGAGGGAGTTATAGCTTCCTTTGGGTTGTAGCCCATAAAACTTGTTGTAAATCATGTTTTCATTTGTGACGCTGGATTTGGATAGTAGATCCACGCAGCTTGCTCACCATTGTTTTTCTGTTGTAGGGGTTTCCACGTAAATATGGTGTTATGGTTGCATGCTTATGTTTTCTACTTGTCATGATTTTCATTTGATTAATTATTAATGGATGTAAAGAATTTGATTAAGTACTGATTCATCCCTGCTCTCAATACTTTTTTGTGTTCAAAAATTGGTATCAGAGCCAAGTGCCCTGATACAACCTAATAGCTAAGGTAGATCTTGGAGTGGAACACATGAGAATTGAAGAACTGACCAATGATAAGAATCCTTGAGAAGATGATAAACATAAAGATATGACAATCTTTAATGAAGAAGATTGCGAGGTTAAATTTGAAGAACTTATCTTAGCACTAGAAAATCTAGATGCAAAAAGGAAAGTAAATGGAGACTTTAAGATCAAACTTAAAGATTCAAAAGAAACAATCATCAATTTAAAAGTTCATGTTGAAGAAGGTAAAAGGTTTGCAGATTTTCTGAATACTAATTTGAATGACAAATCAATTGAATGCTCCAAGCTTGAAGAAGAAATTGTCTCCCTAAGGAAAGAATTGGAGAAAGAAAAGGATCAGATAGACAAAGGCATAAAACTCAATAAAATCACCCACATCCTTGATGAGATAATCAATTTTCAAAGATTTGTAAAGAATAAGGGTGGTCTTGGATTTGAAAAAGGTAAGAACTCAATGACAGTTGTTGCTGAAAGCATGTTTGAAATGAAAAAGAAAAAGGCCTATGCTAAAGACTCTAAGAAGACTAAATATGAGAAGCAGGAATTAGATGATGACTTCATAAAGGTCAACAAATAGAAGGGCTTCAAGAGATCTCCTCATAGACAAGCCACCGCTCCCAGGTTCTCTCAATCCTTTCATGGTTAATGTTACTCTTGCAATAATTTTGGTCATAAGGCTATTGATTGTACAACTAAGGAAAGAATAAATAATTACATTTGTAAGAACTCATTTGTGCCCCTAAGACATAATGATGTGATCTCTCATTCCTTTTGTGGTTACTAATATGCACACAATAAGTTTGATCATAGGTTTGTTGATTGCAGAACTAAAGGATAAAGAAATGGTTTGATCCCAAAATATGATATTGTTTGCTACAAGTGCAATAAATTTTGGCATAAAGTAAGATTCTACAAAATTAGTTATGTGAAACCACTTGTTTAGCATAGGAAGATAGAGGATACCTTGAACAAGAAAACGAAGGAAACTACAAAAGTGTAGAGAAAGAAACAAGAGCAATATAATGAGATGAAGGATGACACTATGCTTGTGCATTATGCACAAGACCTTATGATAGATTGAGATAAAACATGATGTGTAGAGGATTGTGGAATGAATTTGGATCTCTATGAAGACACAAAGCACTCCAGTAGAACTGTTCACCTAACAAGAACAAGGTGAATTAATTATGAAAAGTTAAGGAAAATACAAGTTACTTATGCTTCATTTGCACAATCTAAGATCATTTGAAATCAAAGCACTTGCATTCAAAGCTGATGTAACACCCCTCCATTTTGGATCTTTTGTTCGGCAGTGTGTTTTCTTTGTTATGTGTTTCTGTTATGCTTTGACTATGATACTTGGTTACTTTTGACCGCTATCTGATAAGCGATGTAAACATTATATTTTGATGTGATGGGATTTTATTTAGATGTTATCATTATGACATGTTTTGTATTTGTGTAGCAATTATTTAATTTAAAATGTTTTATGTTTTAATTATATTGTGGTTGTTAGACTCGTCAGTTTTAGAGCCTGTATTGGTGAAGGGGACGGGATTGTATCACTCGCTTGCGAGCGCCCTACGATTCCGATACTTCCGCTTCACGGTGTGTCTTAGTATATATATATATATATATATATATATATATATATATATATATATATATATATATATTTGCATGTTCGATATGCTTTTTAGTTGTAGGTTAACAAGTACAAGACATCGACTCCACCTGACTTCACAGGTTTGAGTGTGTCCATCGACCAATGGTTATCGATTGGGAGATAGTAGCTAGGTTTCTGTGTCAAGTCGTCACCCTAGTCATAGTTTGTCATCGAGTTTAGCGGTTTTGATTTGGTTCATTCCTCTTTGGTTAACTATTTCATTTCATATTTTTTAAAGGCTATTAAATGGTGGGTATGGTTAAAGTCATGATTTAACATATCTAGTTTCAATGTCGAATATCATTTTATCTCATTGGTTATTTTGGTTTAATTAATAAAATAAATTTTAGTTTATTGATAAACTAGGCCAATGGTTATAAATTAAATGAAATAGTGATCTTGCCATTATTGTTTATTTAGATTCAAATTTAAATGGAAATGGGAATCATGTTAAATACTTAAGTTAAATTTAAAATAAAAAATAGAAATGTGGATTATATTTCACTTTTTGAGTTTCTGAATAAAGCATTTTCTTGCAACTTTGGGATTTTAGTTTTAAATAAAATCATGAAATGCATGAAATAGAAATTTTGAAAGTAAATTGTTTTTAAAAAAAATTAAAAATAGAAAATATCCTCCAAGAGCCCAATAAATTTAGTGGGTGGGATATTTTAGGGGTTTGACCAAAACTTGGAAAAAAATTCTATTTGAGCAAATAGAATTTCATATAATTTTTAATTTCCAATTTGGGGAGAAAGTTTTATTTTGTTGTGGCTTTGTTGGATTTGAGGAAGAAGGCTGAAATTCTTGGTGGGCTAGAAACAGATTTGGAAGCACAATTTGAATCCTTCTATCTTTGGAGAAAAAAAAACTAGGTTCTTTCTTTGAGTTTGTTTTTCCTTTTGAAAGAGATTTCAAATTTTATTAAGCTGTTGGGAAAGTTTTAAATTTTGTTTAAATTTCAATGAAAACCCATGAGAATTTTGTTTCTAAAACTTGCAAACTTTTGTTAAAATTAGGGGAAAGAAAACAAAGAAAAGAATTCAAAGCTCAAAAAATTAGAAGTGGTTGTGTATTTTGTTTGGAGAGAAAAATTGCTCTACTTCACTGTTAAACAATGGAAAATCTGTATATATATATATATATATATATTTGTATTATCTTCATGTTTGGAATGTTTATTTTAAAGAAATTTACTCAGTTTTCATTTTTATTTGTTATAAAAAAATAAAACCTAGGGAACAGAATTCTTTTGTTTTTGCCCTCTGTTCTTTTATATTTTTCTTGGTTCTGTGTTTTTCTTTTAAAAAAAAATACGTATAATAAACATTTTTTTTTATTAATAATTGTATGAAGGGGGGAAAAGGCCCTGCCCCCACAGTCGCCCCATGGGGGAGCATTGTGGAGGCAGCGCCGCTGCCTCCAAGGCAGCAGCGCTGCCCACACAACGCACCCCCACTGGGGGAGGTTGCGTGGGCAGCCAGCCTCTCCCTTTTGGGAGCGGCTGCGCCCTATCTTACTCTGTTTTTTTTTATTAAAAAAATTAAAATTCGTTTTTTTTTATATAAAGTTTTTATTATTATATTTATTTTAATATTATAAATATATATATTATATATATATTAGTATTCTATTATATATATAATATATATATTATAAATATTAATATTATATTATATATAATATATATATAATATTTTAATATTTTAATAATATTTGTTTTAATATTTAAATTATTTAAATATATATTTTATATATATACATATGTATATATATATAGTGTGTAAATATGTATATATATATGTAATGTATATATGTCTTATGTATTTTTTTAAATAATTTAATCAGTTGAGTGTAAATAGAAATATTTAAATACATTTATATATATGGGTATTTAAATATAGTTAATTTTAAGTTGATTATTTCTTTATCGTAGTTGAAAGTTAGTGAATCGTATAATCAAATTTTTTTTTTATAGTGGACTTTTATTATTTTGTGTACTTGGGAAAATAGGGAGACAAAATATTAGTTTAAATTCTTCAATTGTGCAAACACAATTTTAATTACCTTGGAGTAGTGCAAGCAATTTTAATTATTTATACTTGGTTATATACGTTATGTCATTGTTTGACTTGGATTTAGGGAATCCTAAAGTAGGTGATTAAATCGTCAAATTGATTTTCTTATGTAATGTTCCTCTTTCGTGTTGATGGGAAAATTGAGTAAATGTCTTGAAGTCTTCCAGATAGGGTTTCATTTATTTGTATGGGTAGTCGTTATGATAGTCAACCTTTGGATTGTCTTGGGTTTTGTGCCTCATTTGGATTAGGAGTGGAGTATGTGTTTTGTTGCCTCCAATGTTTGGAGAGGGTTTTGACCTTTGTTGCCTCCAGTATTTGGAGAGAGTTTTGACTTTTGTTGCCTCCTGTGTTGGAGTGGATTTTCATTTTATGTTCCTCCTAGAGTTGGAGTGGTTTTATCGTGTTGGTATGCACTTGAGATTTCCTTGGTGATTGGTTTTATTTGGTACGTTGTCAGGTAGAAGAGTGGCTTTTGTTAGGGGCTAGAATCCAAAGAGGTAAACTGGGAAACCTTCAGAAGTGGTTTAACCAAGTGATAACTAAATCAATGTACTTAGAAGTTAGGTAGTATTTCACACTAATTAAGATAATCGAGCCTCGCTCATGGACGCAAGGGCTTGTATAGACTTGGGATGAGACGGGAAGGCCTGGAATGGAAAGGTCATCTATCTTGTCTTTACGAGAGGTATTTGATTCCACATGAGTGAGCATGGGTGTCAGGATTCGGTAGAGGCCACCAGGCAACTCATAGTGGGGGCTGGAGCCTATGAAGATTCCCAGAGGAGATCCCATAACTAGCTGTGTGATGACACTCTTTCTACGACAATAGTTGGTATTTGGTTTTATATGTATGGTCTTCTTATCGTACTTGATCTGCTTTATTTCTGGAAGCAATGTGATCTATGTCAATGATTGTTGGAGTTGTACTTGTGTTAATCTTATGGTTGTATGGTTCATGTGATTGGTTGTGTCAGTGTTAGTTATTCTGTGTCTAGTGGTGGATGGTCTTGCCTAGGAATTCCTAGTTACTATCTCCTAGCACGGGGGGTGAGCCTTCGGGTATCACATGGTTGGGTGGAACGTGCATCTTAATCCATTGGGTTGGCTTTTGTTTTTATGGGCGAGATTTCCAGTTGGAGAGCTCGTGGGATCCAGTTCTTCATGCTTTACTCTTTCAGTTATTAATGTAATTTTAATACCCCTCTTTGTATTGAGGTGGAAGTTGTAATTTGTAATCTTATTTTTTGGAATTACCTCATTCGGGGAATGAGTGTTGTAATCTCATTGTAAAGTATATTTTAGAATCATGTGGAATTTCTTATGCCTTGTCACAATTTTATCATGTTTGGAATGGATGTGTAATTAACTTGTTATATAATTAAATGTTATGTTTTTAATTCATGTTTCTTGTTGGGTTTTAAAGTAATCTCAGTCTCGTAACCTTAGAGGTTGTTGGCAATAGATAGTGATCTTACATGTTATTTGTACTTAAAAAAAATAGTACGTTTGAGTAGTAAATTGCAACTTCCTCTAGGGTTGCGTGGCGGGGCATTACAACTGAGAAGAAAATAAAGTATTCAAAGATCTTATGAATTTGAAGGGAATCGTGTTGAAAGTGAAACCCTAACATTAGAACAAAGGTATTCCTCAAATTTACTCATAAAACCCTAGTTTCTAAACTAATTATTATGGATACTCCTCAATTTATTAATATTGTTGAGAAACCAAGGATAAAATACAAGAAGTATCTCTTTAAGGCCATGAAGGTTGACAAGGATGGAGTGTTTTCCTCCATTATGGCAGATGTGATATATACATATGATGTAAGGATATGCATTCAATCCACTCTAAATGAGATCAACCATGTAAATTTTGAAGAACTTAGAGATAATATCCTAGATGACAATGACCAATACAAACCTGAGTATGCAAATGTGGAGGCTATATAGCTAGATGTATGGAAGGATTACACTGACTTCTGTGATGAACATGAATGGGTAAGGTATGTATCAAGCATAATTCATGATGAATTTATATACCTTGACAAAACGTATAGGATCACTAAGGAGGTAATTAGGGTTGTTACTGGTTTATACTTTATTGGACCAGTTCCAATGATGAAAGCCATAAAAAATGAGAGGGTTACAGAATTGACTGGAGCAAAGTTTGATAAAAGGACCTTAAGTGTTATGATTATTAATGCCATGATGTAGTGACTAACATATAATTTCATTATAATTTCCTTGATCTCCAACATTGCTAGCCAAAATTAATACAATGTCAAAGATGTGTACAGTACATGTCGGTGTAATTCATTGATAAATTGAGAGAAGCCAAGGCCAGTGTAGATAAGTTTCAATAATTATTAGCACACAAAAGTAAAGAGATCAAGTTTGTGCAAATAGAACTTATTTAGGTCCATGCTATGACCTCCTAATTGATTATCCACCTTCATGGAACAAGGAAAATAATCAAAACCAAGCACACTAGTCTCTATCATAAAATTTCAACATAAATGACAACTATAAATTATTATTCAAGAATTTTAACCAAATTGATAGCATAATAAATTGATTGATCCTCTCTTCACCAACTCCATCATCTACAATACTCATCATTGATGATAATAATAATAATTTGAGCACCAAAAATCATGCCCCTACAACACCAATTGATGCCATATCACAATAAGAGGGGCCACAAGAATACATAAAAAAAATTATACTTAATAAACTAAAGTACGATTTTTCCCAACTAGAAATCACCTAGGAAGTATAGAAGCATACCACTATTATGTGTAAAGTGCTCAATCTAGTTCTAATTCCACATAAATTGATTTATGTATAATTGAAGGAAGAAATAACCAAGTTGAAAGCAATCAAATATGGAATTTTATGTAAAAGGAACTCACCTTGGAAAAAATAACTACTCTAGTCAGTCAAGACTATGTTTATCAATCCTTGATCAAATCTCAAAAAAATATTGGAGAAAATAAACTTAAAGCAACTAGTTCAAGAAGAACTACAACAAACATTATAACAATTAACTAAGATTTTCACCATGGTACCATATTTTGTGGTATGGAGAACTAATATTGTCCCCGTCGATGTGCAAGCCATCAAGTAAATACTTGTCAAGATTCAATTATTTTTGGTACCTCCCATAATGTGCAGTACAACTATATATATTTTTTTTTTATAGATTAGGTATAAGAAATCACAGTAGAGGTTGAAACCTTTGGTGTTCACCTTGATTGAATTTTATAGTTATTGTTAAGTACTTGTTAATTTTGTACTAGAAGAATGTTGGAACCATTTTACTCCACTCCCATGTTTTGATGTCAATATAACCATTTAATTAGTAAGTAATAACTAATTCTCATACCCATACATGAGTAATAATTGAATTATAAAATATAAATGATAACCATATTTATGTGTACATGAGCAAGTGCTAGGGTAAAGCAACTATAAAACCTTGTTCTAACCATAATGCATGCAAACAATATATAATCATGGTTTAGACACAACTTCTCTATTTTTAATATAAAATCATAGCTTTGCATTAATGAATGGATATGCGAATTTGATCAGTTAGATTAGTTGTGTTTATCTATGCACATGTCATTATGCTTTATTAATTATTTCTTACACTCAATAGTTTGACTAATAAGTCTCTAAAGAAGGATCTAAGCCCTTCTTGAGCTTTAAGTTAGACCTATAATTATAAACTAACATGTATAAGCTACAACAATACATTAGCCTTAATAGAGGAATACCAAGAATATATTAAATAGTTAACTCTAGGAAAAATTAAACCAAAGGCATATGAGGTGGGTAGAATATTTCAAACATAGGGCTAGTATAACAAACAAATTTGTAGGTGCTTTTGTAGAAGGAAAGAACTATTATCTACCATGACAATTGAATTGATTGGTATTTATATGATAAAGGATTAATATGTCATATATCAATAGTTTTCATATGCATAGAAAACTTGTATGGAACCTTGGGTTGGATATAAACCTATTTTTTGGGGATTATTTTTTTCTATGAAGCATATATTTTCAAAAGGAAATAACTATGCATAGCACAAAGTTTTTCAAGAGAGAATATCATCAATGAATTACATAGTGGGGGGCACACTTTAGTGTGGACATGACAATGTCCATGTTGGAAGAAGGTACTACTAGCCAATTTTGCATCATATGTCAAGATATTTCTTGAATTATGTAGAATTTGTCAAATTGATCAATGATTTGCAAAAAATATAAAATTTTAATGTCATTTCCAGTACAAAAAAAACATAGGAAGAACTTTCCATGGAATTTTTTCTTGGATTTCCCAAAACATAAAAAAATAATGATTTTATCTTTGTATTTGACCAATTTTTAAATTGGAACAATTCATTCCTTGCAAAAAATCAAATAATGTGTCCAAGATTATAAAAAATTATTTAAAGAAATAGTCAAGTTACATGAGTTGCCATAAATTGTCACTTCAAATAAAGATATTAATTATGTTACACCTCGTGTGTTATTACCTATTTACTATTACCTTGTTTGGTAAATTGCTTTAATGAATGTGAATGTATTTTATATATATGAATCTTGATGGAAATATGATGAATGAATGTTTGATTCTATTTAATGTTTTATGATGATTTTGTATACAAAATATATGTGATGCATATGAATGTATTTGATTCGACTATCTACTATTATGATGTACTAAGTTGGATGCGGGAACATATTCAAACCTCCAGAAGAGAGGGGAAGTATCACTGAGGAGAACTTGGTCTAGTAACCTCTAATTTAGCCTTACTAAGAATTCACACACTCACACCCTAATTGGTCTTAGTTGAGTCAAGTCAGTTTGGGTAGATGGTAAGTGATCTTCAATTTTGGTTGTAAATGTTTATATTGGTTTGTGATCTTGTTTTATGAATGTTTGGAATGAGGAATGTGATGAAGTCTTGATGTTATGTGGAAGTCCTTCCTTGTGTGTTGATTGTTATGTTGATGAAATATATGCATAAAATGTATATATGTACATGTCTACGGTAAACTCATACATGTGAGTGAATATGTGCATAAGTATACATAGGTAGATGTACCTACGTATGCTCATGGACGGATTACCCATATACATGGGAATATAGATTAGACTAAGGTGACATATATATATATACTGTGTATATATGGATCAATCGATGGTTATGAGTATGAGTATTTTTATAAAGATATTAAAATAATATTATGTATATGTATATATATAGTATATAAACATATATTAATATATATGTATATATATATATATATAATGTTATTCTTTACATAGTTATATATATTCTTGATAATCGATAATTAATGTATTGGTTAAACCTTGTGAAATAATTATATATTAATATATATATTGATATATATATATATCATGAAGGATATATATACATATACATTATATATATATATATATATATATATGAAAGTCATTTGTGATAATTTCTAAGCACAATATATCTAGTGCTATTCTTAAGTAAAGTGCTTGAATGAATATAGGCTCATATGATAATACATAGCACAACCTTTGAAAGCATTGTAACTAGCACATAAAGCAATAATAGACCAAGTCAACTAAATTTTAGAGGCAAGTATGGATTTGTAACTGCCATGTATATGTTGCAAAGAGAGATAAATGTAGTTTAAAGCATTAAGGAAATAATCTACCCGCACTATTATCATGGGATGCCAACTTATGAATGTGGCACCAATCTAGAAGTGTATGAAATGCAAAAGAAGTCTGCAAACTACACATAAGTTTGATAATAGCCTTGAGACTTAGTCAAAATTAAACTTAGCGACAATATGAGAAGGAATTCAATTTAGGAAACTTTTTTTTGAGCTTTTTATTCATTTGACTCAGAAAGAGTCTTGTTGTCCCTTATAACAAGTCGACTCATCCATTTAAATGGAGAGGATTGTTATGTGTTGCAAACCTGTAAGTTAGTTTGATGAGTTGTTGCATGAGGATCGAAAGGTGGAAGAAATATTAACTTGTTTGTAGCCTTTGGTTTCTCACAAATTAGTATAAATAGAGGTGCTCATTCTACCAATTACTACACTTATCAATCTTATTTCCTTGTGTTATTTTGCTACAATTTTTGTGCAAAGTGAGTTGAGAGTTGTTTTGTTGATTTACTTTGGTATTGTTGAGAGATTTAGTGAGAAGCTAGTAGTGGGATTTGGGTTGCTCTTGGAGGAAGTTGAAAGCAAGCTTGATCCATTAAACTAGGAGGGAAGATTAATCAGTTGGAGCTTTAAACAGGCATGTTGATTTCTACTCCTTTGTTTTTATGTTGGAAAGATTGTTATTATGTTGCCACATTGGAAAGCTTGTCTTATATATGTTTGTTATGATGCTTTCATGTCTTTTGAATGTTCCTTGATTATTTATTGTATTGGTAAATCTTTCTTTTGGGTTTATATGTATATATATATTTATACTATAATGGGTTCTATACGATTGAATACTATTTATACTATATGTAGAATGTCAGTACTATACATAATATGACAACACTCTAGGTGCGTAGCATAAGATAGATTTTTTTTGGAGATACTTAGTAACAATGTCAGTTTAATATGTGTTAATGGGATGGTTATTCCTAGGGTTAAGATAATCCACGAGAAAGGGAATAACCTTAGAATAGAATACTAATTGAGCAATTGTAATGGTGAATATGGATGACCCTTACTTGAAGTAATGGGTGTTGAATCTTTGGCCAAAGTAATGTAGGTAGCCACTATCTACACTATCGATCATTGTGATCTAAGTACATACTAGGCTGAGAATATCATAGAAATAGAGGTCGAATTTATGGTAAGCTCTAGATGTGTAGGACACATCACTATGCTTAGGAAAGGCTATATGAAGGATGAGGTTACCAAACCAATATTTTCGTTGAAGGGAGGGCCATATTACCAAATTTGATTGATGTATGGGGGATCACAGTAAGTCCATGGTTAGCGGAGAAGTGCTTGAATGATGCTTTTGCTCATGTAGTTGGTGACCAAGATTTGGGAGAAGGACATTTTGGACCATTTGTATTTCTAGTTCATTTAAGCTTGTTTAAGCTATGTATGTATTCATGTGTCCATCTATATGTAAATTGTAAATACATAAAATTCTATCTTGAATATATTTATGTAAAGTGAAATCATACTTATATTATTGAAAAGATTCTTTTTTTATGCAATAGAAAAGTTTGGAAAGGTTATGTTTCAAATGGTACATATATTATTGAAAAGAAAATAAAATTTGTATTGCTCATATTGTTAGATGCATAAACTATTCACTTGTGGGTAAAACTTAGAAAATTACCGAGCATAACATTGGGCATGTTACACGTGGTATCAGAGCTACCAGGTTCAACTCTAGAACCTATGTGCTCACTATGTTTCCAATCCAACATTTTATAAGTATACTGTTTGGAAATTCTTGTGCCAAGATGGTGCGTCTCAAGATGATTGCAAGAAAGTTAGTAATAAAAAATGAGTGCTACCTACGGGCCTAGAAGGAAAGAGAATCCCTTGTTCAAACCATTGAGGGAACCAATTATGACAATGCCACTTAGCTAAGCGATACTGAGATTTTTAGTCATGCCCTTTTGCAAATTAGTCAAGAGAAGAGAAGGATGAAAGAGGCTGTCAACTTCAACTTCTTACATTTTGTCTCTCCAGCTAATTCAAACTCTTTATCACTTTCCAGGGATATGCCCTCAGAATATAGTGTTAATCCAATCATGATATTTAGGGATCCTCGATTTCTTCCCTTAGCGGAAGTTATTGTAATAGCCACAAGTGACGAATTAGAGGGTTATGTACCTCAAAACTATGTGTCTTAGGATAGATAAGAGGGCTATTTCCCTTTTGATGATGTATATGAGCAAAAATATGAGGGTTATACCCCACAAAGTTATGTATCAGAAAGTGAATCTTAGGGATACTCTCCCTTAGACTATCTAAATAGTCATTTTATGTAAACTCAAGGAAATTGAAAATCCTTTTAGATTATAATGAAAAATATGTTTTGGAAAAAATTGTGAATAAGTTCTTTTATAGAATTTCTTATGTGAATGATATATCTTTTGAATGTTGTTAACATTGAGCAAACCTTCATATATCTAATTAAAATTAAACCTCGAGGTATAACTGTCCTTAGGAAAAGATGGTTAGGATAAGAACTAATTATGGGGGGAGTCAAGAAGTAGGTCAAGGTACTGAGAATGTCAAAGTTAAATTGGACCATATTCTAGTTGTCTTGGATGATACTAGAGCAAGAATAGGAAACCTCAAATACAAAGTTAAGGGAAAGGAAAGAGTGGAACAAGAAGTCCCAAATAATGAAGAAGAAATTCCCAACAACAAATAAGGGGAGAATTCTCGTAATCGCACTCAATCTAGTGATCATGAGAATGATAAGTCTTGATCTCAATCTGAGGGAGCCAAAAGGGAGCGTTTGGAAAGTGAGTTATCCCAAGATATGAGAAAAATCACACCACCAAAATTTGAAGGTAGTACTATTCGTGATGTGGTAGAAGCATGGCTTACGAAGATGGCAAAGTATTTCAAATAAGAAATTACTTTGAGGCCACTAAAGCCATTTGGGGAGAATTTTAGTTAGTTGGTGAAGCATCCAACTGGTGGATGAATAAGAAAATGGAGCTTGGGCTTCGTTCCTTAAGTCTCATTTGGAGCAATTTTTTTGATATTTTTCGAAAGCGATGGTTTCCCTAACTCTTCTATGACCAAAACCTCATTGAATTCTAGAACCTAAGGCAAGGTGATTACTCAGTGAATGAGTACTAGGATAAGTTCACTTGACTCTTGAAGTATGTACCTATGTACCAAAAGTACGAGCAATTTCATACAAAGAAGTTTATTATGGGTTTTAGGTTGTGAGGTAGACATGCATGGTCTAGCTACCATGAACTTGGTGTACAAGAAGGAAATTAGTAGGAACAAAGGCTTAAGTCTATCTTGAACTAACAAGAAAGAAATAAAAAGAAGGCTGGTTGGATGCAAACCTATCAAGCTCCAAGGAAGCCTAGTGAAGGGAAAATCTTTTAAAAGAAAAGGGACAAGGGACCCAAAAATAATTGGAATGAATCAAGGAAAGATAAAAGAGGAAACAATAAAAAATTCAACAACTTTAATAGTAGTGTTGGTGGAAATGAAAGTAATTCTAGAAGATTTTTGAAAATGAGGAGACTAGTGAAAGGGTGTTATACATGTGGTGGGGATCATTGTGCGAGTAATTGTCCAAGCAAGCCATCAGGGTCACAACCACATGGTAACTCTCTTCCACCTCAAATAGCTACATATTAGAAAAAGATTCATGTTGTAGTGCATAATTGGCAAGTGGAGTACTAGATTACTCTAGTGGAAGTATCAGGGACTTTGTCTAGAATTCCCATTTCAATTTTATTAGATACTAGTGCTATAGAAAAGCTTATTTCTCCTAGAATAACAAGTCAAATGTATAGAAAAGTGGGCTACATGGTACAACATTGGGTTGTGGAATATGCAAACCAAACAAGATTTGAAGTAAGCCAATGTCTATTCGAAGCAAGAGTTGAATTTCCAAGTTTCTCAACGGAAGTGAATCTGTACATAGCTCCCTTAGGGTCTTATGATATCTTAGGAATGAATTAGCTATGGAAATATAGGGCCAAAGTACATTGTCATGCAACACACAATTGAATGCTTAGACAATCTAGGTACAGGGTGTCATTGCAAGGAATGCTTAGAGAGGTTAAGTTACAAAAAATATTCGTTGTTCAGATGCATAGAGAAAAGAAGAAAGGTTGTCAAATTTTTTAATAAAAATGGAGAAACTTGAGGAATGTAAGGAATTCATTTCTCAAGATGATGTAGTATATTATGGACCTCAAGACTCCTAGGATGTCAAAGAGGGTGAAGTATTGGAATCTAGAAAATTAGATAGGGAAAAATATCATATTTTACAAAAAAATGTGGATGTATTTCTAGAAGAATTACCTGGATTACCCCTTAAGAGGATATTTGATTTATCCATCGACATAGTACCAGGGTCAGAACCTATATCGAAATTACCTTATAGGAAGACCACAACTGAAATAATGGAGTTAAAGGTACAACTAGAAGAGTTGTTGTGTAAAGGATTGATAAGACCCAATGTTTCACTCTGGGGAGCACCAATGATCTTTGTAAAGAAGGATGATACATTGTGCTCATGTATTGATTATAGGTTTCTTAACAAAGCAACGATAAAGAATAAGTATTCACTACCACGTATCGATGATCTTTTTGATCAGATGCGAGAAGTGATAGTGTTTTCAAAGATTGATCTACGTTCAAGATATCATCAACTAAGAATCAAGGATGAATATATTTTCAAAACTGCTTTTAGGACTAGATATGGTTATTATGAGTTCACAGTCCTACCATTTGGGCTAATGAATGCATTGGTAGCATTCATGAACCTAATGAATAATGGATTTAGGGACTATTTCAATAGGTTTGTGTTGGTCTTCTTGGATGGCATCCTAATTTACTCCAAGAATGAAGAGGAACATCTCAAGCATCTAGAGATTGTTCTTCAACAATTGAGAGAGCATCATCTATATGGAAAACTCTCAAAGTGTACCTTCTTCTAGCGGGAAATACAACATTTGGGTCTCGTAATTTTGGCTGATGGTTTTGTGGTTGATCCAACAAAGATAAAAGTAGTGTTAGAGTGGTTGGTGCCTAAGAATGTGTTGGAAGTTAGAGTTTTATGGGATTGGTTGGGTATTACTGTAAGTTTGTTCTAAAATTTTCAAGAATATATTTTCCCATCACATCATTGCAAAGGAAGGGAAATAATTTTGAGTGGTCTAAGAAATGTCAAGCAACATTTGACCAACTCAAGGAAAGGTTGACCACAACACCAATATTAAAAGTGCCAGATCTAGATGGTAACTTTGTAGTTATTATAGATGCATCAGGAGAAGGTTTGGGTGTAGTATTAATGCAAGAAGGGTGATTCATAGCTTATGAGTCTAGGAAGCTGAAGCCCTATGAAAAAAATTATGCTTCACATTATTTAGAGTTAGCAGTAGTTTTCCATACATTCAGATGTGGAGACATTATTTGTTGGGAAAACCATTTGAACTAAAGACTGATCATCATGGTTTATAGTACTTATTTACTCAACCTAATCTAAATACACGACAAAGGATATGGTTGGAGTTGATATTTGATTATGATTTCAACATTGATTATATCAAGGGGAAGGAGAATCGGGTTGTTGATGCCCTAAGTCATAAGAGACATATCTCCTTGATGATATCAATCCAAACTAACTACAAGGGTCAAATGTTGCAAGAATCTAAGGGTGATGAGTTCTATGAACAAGTCAAGTAAGCACTCTCGAACAATCCAAAAGTTGAAGGTATGAGGGATATCACTTTGAACCCAATGGTTTATTGAGATTTAAGGGAAGGATTTATGTAGTTAACACTAGGGAATTAAGGAGCATGGTATGGAAAGAAGTTCATAATGCACCATATTTAGGACATCCTGGTGTAACCAATATGTTGGCCGATGTAAAGCCCTTATATTTCTAGAAAGGTATAAAAGGGGATGTATCAAGATTTGTAGCAAGTTGCATAGAGTGCCAAAGAGTGAAGGTAGAGCATCATCATCCTACAGGTCTTTTGTATCCACATGAATTTTTGGAAAGCAAGTGGCAAGTTATTAGTGTGGATTTTTTGCAAGGTCTTCTGATGTCAAGTAACAAGTATAATGCCATTTTGGTAGTGGTTGAAAAGCTTACAATGGTAGCTCACTTCATACCAGGAAATTTGACTGATGGAGCTTCTATAATAGCATAAAAGTTTACTCAAGAGATATTTAGATTGCATGGGATTACTGAAAATATTATTTCTAATAGGGATGTTCATGTGACATCTAAGTTTTGGAAAACCTTGTTTTCTTCACTTGGAACTCAACTAAACATAAGTTTTTCTTATCATCCAAAAATAGATGGAAAACTGAAAGGGTGAACCAAGTATTAGATGACCTACTAAGGATGTATTGCATGGATCAACAATACAAATGGGAGGATTGCCTACCTTTGGTAGAGTTTGCATATAATAACTCCTATCATTCTATGATTGAGATGGATCCATTTGAAGCATTATATGGCAGGAAGTGGCACCCATATAAGTTGGAAGATAGGATAATCCTTGGGCTAGAGATGTTATCGGAAATGGAGGAACAAGTTGGAATTATCAAGCAAAGGTTAGCAGAAGCTAATGATAGGAAAAAACGTTATGTTGACTCTAAATAGGTACCCAAAAATTTCGTAGTAGGGGATAAGGTTTTGTTGAGAGTTAAACCTCACAAGAGTTCTATCAAGTTTTGGAAAGTCATCCAAACTAGTTCCACGCTACATAGGTCCTTTTGAGGTTCTTGAGGAAATCAACCCTATTGCGTATAGGATTTCTTTACCACCATCTCTTGCCAATACGCATAACATCTTTCATGTTTCATATCTTAAGTATATACTAGGTGATAACCATGTTATTGATTAGAATGATTTATAGGTACAAGACCCAAGGGTGGTAATAATCGAGCCTCTCAAGGTGCTTAGAACATGTAAGATCCACTTGTGTAACAAAGAGGTTCTACAATGCAAGGTCCAATGGGATCAATATGTAGAAGATTCTGCCACATAGAAAGACTATGCTAAAATAAAGCAAAAGTTTCCACAAGTCTTGCTAGATTTTGAAAAACCCTTGAAAACAATGATGTTTTTTGATGTCGTGATTTATGTTATGATCATGTTTAATACTTAAAAATCATCAAGGACAATGATTCACAAGGGGGGAATATGTTACACCCTGTGTATTATTACCTATTTACTATTACGTTGTTGTTTGGTAAATTGCTTTAATAAATGTGAATGTGTTTTATATATTTGAATCTTGATGGAAATATGATGAATGAATGTTTGATTCTATTTAATGTTTTATGATGATTTTGTATATGAAATATATGTGATACATATGAATGTATTTGATTTGGCTAACTACTGTTATGATGTACTAAGTTGGATGCAGGAATAGGTTCAAACCTCCAGAAGAGAGGGGAAGTATCATTCAAGAGAAGAACTTGGTCTGGTAACCTCTAATTCAGCCTTACTAAGCATTTACACACTCATGCCCTAGTTGGTCTTAGTTGAGTCAAGTCAGTTCGAGTAGATGGTAAGTGATCTTCGGTTTTGGTTGTAAATGTTTATATTGGTTTGCAATCTTGTTTTATGAATGTTTGGAATGAGGAATGTGATGAAGTCTTGATGTTAAGTGGAAGTCCTTCCTTGTGTGTTTATTGTTATGACGATGAGATATGTGCATAAAATGTATATATATGTATATATGTATGTATGTGTCTATGGTAAACTCATACATGTGAGTGAATACATAAAAAAGTATATGTAGGTAGATGTACCTACATATGCTCATGATGCCCTAGTTGGTCTTAGTTGAGTCAAGTCAGTTCAGGTAGATGGTAAGTGATCTTCGGTTTTGGTTGTAAATTTTTATATTGGTTTGCGATCTTGTTTTATGAATGTTTGGAATGAGGAATGTGATGAAGTCTTGATGTTAAGAAAAAGTCCTTCCTTGTGTGTTTATTTTTATGACGATGAGATATATGCATAAAATGTATATATATGTATATATGTACATGTCTATGGTAAACTCATACATGTGAGTGAATACATAAAAAAGTATATGTAGGTAGATGTACCTACGTATGCTCATGGATGAATTACCCATATGCATGGGAATACCGATAGGAATAAGGTGGCATATATATATATATATGTGTGTGTGTGTGTGTGTATGTGTATACATTCCATGTATATATGTCGATCGATGGTTATGAGTATGAGTGTTTTTATAAAGATATTAAAATAATATTATGTATACATGTATATATTGTATATAAATATATATATTAATATATGTATAAAGTAATATAGTTACATATATATTAATATATATATCTATATATAATTATATATATACGCAATGTTATTCTTTACATAGTTATATATATGCTTGATAATAGATAATTAATGCATTGGTCAAACCTTGTGAAATAGGTATATATTAATATATATATATATATATATATATATTGATATATATATGTCATGAAGGATATATATAGGTATATATATTATATATATAATGTATGAATGGAAGTCATTTATGATATTTTCTAAGCGCAATATATATAGCGCTATTCTTAAGTAAATCTATTGAATGAATATAGGTGCAATTGATAATACACGGTGCAACCTTTGAAAGCATTGTAACCAACACATAAAACAATAATAGACCAAGTCAGCTAAAGTTTATAGGAACATATGGATTTGTAACTACTGTGTATATGTTGCAAAGAGAGATAAATGTAGTTTAAAGCATTAAGGAAAGAGTATACCTACACTATTATCATGAGATGGAAACTTATGAATGTGTTGGAAATCTAGAAGTGTATGGAATGCAAAAGAAGTCTACAAACTGCACATAAGTCTGATAATAGCCTTAAGACTCAATCAAAAGTAAACTTGGCAACAATGTGAGAAGGAATTTGATTTAGGAAACTTTCTTTTGAGCTTTCTATTCATTTGAATTAGTAAGAGAGTCTTGTTGTCCCTTATAACAAGTTGACTCAACCATTTAAATGGAGAGGATTGTTATGTGTTGCAAACCTATAAGTTAGTTTGATGAGTCATTGCATGAGGATAGAAAGGTGGTAGAAATATTAAGTTGTTTGTAGCCTTTGGTTTCTCACAAATTAGTATAAATAGAGGTGCTCATTCTACTAATTGCTACACTTATCAATTTGATTTCCTTGTGTTATTTTGCTACAATTTCTGTGCAAAGTGAGTTGAAATTTTATGAGTTTGAGAGTTGTTTTATTGATTTACTTTGGTATTATTGAGACATTTAGTGAGAAACTAGTACTGGGATTTGGGTTGTTCTTGGAGGAAGTTGCAAGCAAGATTGAGCCATTAAATTAGGAAGGAATATTAATCAATTGGAGATTTAAATAGGAATGCTATTTCTACTCCTTTGTTTTTATGTTGGAAAGATTGTCTTATATATGTGTGTTATGATGATTGCATGTCTTTTGGATGTTCCTTGATTATTTATTGTATTGGGGAATCTTTCTTTTGGGTTTATATGTATATAGATATTTATACTATAATGGGTTATATATGATTATATACTATTTATACTATATAGAGAATGTCAGTACTATATGTAATATGACAACACTCTAGGTGCATAGCATAAGATAGAGTTGTTTTGGAGATACTTATTAACAATGTCAGTTCAATATGTGTTAATGGGAAGGTTATTCCTGGGATTAGGATAATCCACGTGAAAGAGAATAACCTTAGAATAGAACACTAATGGTCAAATACAAATCAAGCAATTATAGTGGTCAATGTAGATGATCCCCACTCAAAGTATTGGGTATTGAATCTTTGGCCAAAGTAGTGTAGGTAGCCACTGTCTACATTGTCAATTCACTGTGATCCAAGTACATACTAGGTTGAGAATATCATAGAAATAGAGGTAGAATTTATGGTAAGCTCCAAATATGTAGGACACATCACTATGGTCAAGAAAGGCTATATGAAGGATGAGGTTACCAAACCAATCTCTTCATCAAAGGGAGGACCATCTTACCAAGTTTAGTAGATGTGTGGGGATTCACAGTAAGTCCATGGTTGGAAAAAAAGCACTTGAGTAATACTTCTCCTCATGTAGTTGGCAGCCAAGATTTGGGAGAAAGACATTCTGGACCACTTGTATTTCTAGTTCATGTGAGCTTGTTGAAGCTATGCATGTACTCATGTGCCCATCTATATGGAAATTGTAAATGTAAAATGCTATCTTGAATATATTTTATGTAAAGTGAAATCACACTTATATTATTGAAAAGATTCTTTGTTTATGCAATAGAAAATTTTGGAAAGGTTATGTTTCAAATTGTGCATATATTATTGAAAAGGAAAGAAATTTTTTATTGCTCATATTGTTAGATGCGTAAACTATTCACTTGTGGATAAAACTTGGAAAATTATTGAGTAGAACAATGGGCATGTTACAAATTCCTTAAGTCATTTTTGGCATATGCAATTAAATTATAATTTTCTATATCATCCATAGGAAGATGGCCATACTAAGGTTGTCAATGATAATGGAGCTAGGAAATCTAAGTGAAAATGTCAATATCAATTTAACTCAAAATTGTAGGCCAAAAGGATGTACTTGCATTGATCAAATAATTATTATCTAAAGGAATTTTGAGAAAATAGAATTTCAAAATTGAAGGGAAATATTTATTCAAAATTCATAACAAAATTCAAGAGATAACTACCTTTGTAACCACAAACTTGCCACCTAAGCTAGTGATTAACCTACGAGTATAAACTAAAACTCATAAATGACGTGAAAGATTAATTTCACACCAATACCACCCCTCCCCCCTCTTAAGCACAACTTAGGCAGGGATAAAATATTGGGTCCCAACAACAAGGCCTACTAAGGTACCCAAGTACAATGCAACCTCATAAAGAAGAGGAGAAAACCCTTTGGGAAAAACTCCCCCCCCCTCTCCAAATGAGAGAAAATAAATATGTCCTTTAAAATATGAGAAGAACCAAACCCTATGGAAGGAAAAATTCCCCCATAAGAGAGAAGAATAAGAGAGACTATGTAGCTCCCCATCAATGTATAATCTCTTGTAGTGATGGTAGATTCCTAGTTCCATGAATGCTAAAGATGATCTAAGACCGTTGAACAATATTTGTCCCCTTAGGAAGAAATAAAACCACATAAATATGCAAGTTGTCTTCCCATTCCTGAAAGGAATATGAGGAAAGAAAACTCAACATGAATGAAGTCTCTTAACTCTACTCAAGTGTTCCCATGTCAATGTTGAAAGGTGCCATAGTCAAATCAAGCATTCTAGTCCACATTGATGAAGAATGAAAATGAGTGTAGAACATAATCTATAGATAATGATGATACCTCCAAATTTTGTTCAAAGGTATCCACACCATTTCTAAATTTTTACAAATGATGATGTAGAGAAGGAATACGAGGGTTTGAAGATGCCTTCACAATATCTGAAGAAGATTCAATTCAACTCCATAAGAGCTAACATAAAAGAGAATATGAATATACTCAATAGTGTCCTCTAAGTTTACAGAATATGAATCACAAAATAAACTTATAATGTATGTCAATTACTCATCCCAAGTAGTTGTATCTAGAAGATGATGAATAGCCTATTGCACTAAATCACTAAAAGCTCTTGAAGAAGTGACACTAAAATATGTAGATGCAATAATAGATGGAGGAGATGAAGTATCAATGTATGTAGACCAAATAAACTAATCATACCATGATGATGTGTCTACATAAGATGGAACAACATAGTCTTAGTATCATCCTAGGAAAAATCAATATCAAATGATGATCCAAATTCTTCATACAATTGTTGGATGATGGTCTAATCAATGAAAGGGAGCTCAATATTCTCTAGATGTAATGTATAAAATCTTCAAAATTAGTAAGACATTATTCCATAGACCATGTCATTATCGTTAAACCATGCATTCTTTTGTTCATGGTCACTTGGCTCAAGAATGAATCCAAGGAGCTAGGGCAATAGATCTTTCTCAAGACATTGATTGCTTATCCCTTGATTCCACAATAAATATTTCTTTGAAGTTAGCTTGACAACAAAAATATGGAAACAAAAATCAAAAGACATGATAACCTACCCCCCCTCCCCACACCCCAAAAAATGAAACTTTATCTCAGTTCATGATTACAAAATTACTTGTATAATCCCCCAAGAATGATACATAAAAGGGCACTTTATAAGTTTTAATGCATGTGCATGAACAACCCCACATATTTTTCTCAATTAATCTCCCCAAATTTAAAATTTAGAAGGAAGTGTAAAAGTATACAAGACACAACATAAAGGACACTCTCATCTTGATTCAATTTAAGAGACCCCCAAAAAATTTGGCACTATAATTTTAGTGTGAAATCATGTCCAATGGATTGAGCATAAAAAATATTTAAAAAAAAAATGGCACTCAAAGTTTGAGTTGCCAATCAAAAGTTACATTAATTTTAAATTTTGTCTAATTTCACAATTTTTTTCTAAAAATTCCTTTGAAAAAAATTGTTTTACAAATTTGAGAGGAATAGAAAATTTGAAAAGATGGAGGAGAAATTTAAGACCCCTTTGGTTAGTTGCAGCCATATCATATAACCATGGGAAAATAGATGCCAAATCAAAAACACCTTTACACAAATTCAAGTAGGAATTCACAAAGCATGAATCAATCTAAATAACTTTGTAAATCCGAGCCATTTTAAATGCAATATGCATGGTTCTTCACATGCCAAAGGTCAACTCATCGAAACAAAGCATACAACTTTAGAAAATCATGCTTTCATGGGCACACAAGAGTAGGATCTTTTGGCATATATCCACAACCTCTCACAAAACCTCCACTACAACAATACTCAAAATAAACACTTTTAAGGAAAGTTGCAAGAAAAATGAAATGAATTGACATTCATACCAAACTAGCTCTAATACCATGAAAATGGAGCTAGGGAATCTGAGCGAAAATGCTAATATCAATTTAACACAAAATCATAGGCCAAAAGGATGTACTTGCATTGATCAAATGATGATTATTTAAAGGAATTTTGAGCAAACCAAATTCCAAAATTGGAGGGAAAGGTTTGTTCAAAATTCATAGCAAACTTTGATAGATAATTACCTCTTTAACCACCAACTTGCCACCTAAGCAAGTGATTAATCTGTAGGTGTAAAATAAAACCCATAAATGATGTAAAAATTGATTTTACACCAACAATCAATAGGGGTCTTGTAGTAAGTTGTAAAATAATGTCCTACCTATAGATGTTTGTAGTGAGAAGTAGTGAGAAGAAATAATGCATGTTTAAGATGTGTAAAGGGAAGAGAACTAGGATAAAAGAGCACAAAAAAATATTCTTAGATGGAAAGGAAAATGTGTAGAAGATAATGCATGGATTTCTAAAGAAGAAGTAGGTTGACTTGGCTAAATCAATCTTCCTCTTTCCTTAATTTTGAGCACTCAACTCAAAATTATGTTACTTGAGGTGTCTAATGCAAGGACATCATAGGGGTCTTGTAATCTTACATTACCTAACATAAATTTTCTTAATGTTTTTTTGTCTTTTTGTAGGTTTTCTTTCTTGTCACAATTGTTTTGTTCTTACTACAAGTTCATTTTATTATTGCAATCCTTTGATTGTTCCTATAGAGTTACAAATGTATTTTAGTCTATTTGGTACCACATATTACTCCTTAAGCCTCCAAAATGTAATCCTAATATCTTATGGGGTCTTTGAACATGTCCACATGTCCAATTTTGTATTTTTGTTACTTCATTGCTAGTTATGGTGGGTTCTTATTGTAAAAGAAACCTAATTTAGATTATGTGCCAATGCATTTGAATTTCACACCAATTCTAAGGATACTTAATTGAATATCACTCCTTGGGAGGCTCAGAGTTGAAATCACATTAAATTTGAAAAGTTATATCTTATGACAATTGTTTAAGAAGGGGTCATGTTAAATCAACAAATGAACGTGTCATATTCAAATGAAGGATAAAAGTTGAAATCATTTAATATTAATCTCTTTGTTGGACCATTACATAATAAATTGCGCTAAATTTTTGGTCAACAATATTTTACTACATTCAAATATATCTGTAAAATATGACAAATCGAGAATGAGAAAGAAAGACACAAGAAATTATACATCAAATAAGGACTATGGACCTTGAAATGTACTCGTTTATGTACTTTTGCATTAGGAACTTAAATTCTATGTTTGTACCGCATATATAGATTTTGTTTCATTAAACCCTTCATCCATGTTTGCATCACCGTCTGAAACAAAAAAGACACCCTACTTATGCTGTTTTTAAAATAATGCTATTTCAGAATCCATGGACATGTTATAATCAATTACATCTGATAAACCAAGTGCGAGACTATTTTCAGCGTTTGTAATGTTTATATAAAAACTTCAGTTCAAAAGCTTTATTCTAAAATATTTTTTCCAAATTGCCACTCTGTCTTCTCTCATTGCTGACAAGCAGCTGGCTGAACTGCTCAGTTAATTCAAAAGCTTCACGAGAAAATTTAAACAAATGCTGGGAAGTTGTAGATTCTAGAAATTAAGATTGTTGCTATCTGTGTTTTGAGACTGTTATTGTTACTTCTGGTACTTCCACCACCACCACTTGTGTGGTTGGGTTTCTGATATTTGCGACTTGCTGGTTGTTGCTTCTTATGATTTTTATATCTGTTAATTTGTTCGATCAGTGAAAGTGAAAATGCTCCTAAGGTTACCGCTGGCAATGCCACTGTGGTAAGCGTAGACTGAATACCACAGCACATTTTGCAATCATAAAATGCCATTGCCATCCACCAACTATCTCAATCTCACAGTAGTAGAGAGTGACAGTCGATGGAGGCGCTGCACATTCTGCTTACTACACATAACCCCCCTGAAGACTCCTCTAAATATCTTCAATTATTGCAGACCTGTATTCTCGAGAATGCTCTTTCACAAGCGAAAATTATCCACTCTTTCATCGCTCACAGGCGATTTGCATTCGCTATACGCACAACTTTTCAGAATAAGCTTATTAACGTGTATGCCAAGTGCGGAACTTTGGTGGATGCTCGTAAAGTGTTTGACCTCATGAAAGTACGAGACGTCGTCTCATGGAATACGATTATTGCAGGATATCGAAGACACGGGTATCCTCACGAGGCAGTCACACTGTTTCACCAAATGCAACGAACATTTCTCCAACCCGATCAGGTCACATTTGCCAGCGTAATCCCAGCCTGTGCCAAAATAGGAACATTGGAACAGGGTATGGACATCTATCAATGTATAAAAGATAGGGGAATTTCATTAAGTGTTGTAGTTGCTACTGCCCTGGTAGACATGCTTGCAAAATGTGGAAGCATGGAAAAGGCACGCGAACTGTTTGACAGAATACCTCAAAGAGATGTTGTTTCATGGAATGCAATGATTGTAGGATATGCACACAATGGGTTTGTTGAGAAGGCTATAGAAACTTTCAAGCAAATGCAATTGGCAGGTGTAAAACCAAATACCGCGACCTTTGCTAGCATCCTTCCAGCCTGTGCCAAACTGGGAGCTTTGGAACAGGGCATGGACATCCATCAGAGCATAACGGAAGGGGGATTTTTGTCAGATGTTGTAGTTGCAACTGCGCTGGTAGACATGTATGCAAAGTGTGGAAGCATAGACAGGGCTCGTGAACTGTTTAACAGGATGCCGCAAAGAGATGTCATCTCATGGAATGCAATGATTGCAGGATACACACAAAATGGTGTTCTGGACGAGGCTTTAAGGCTTTTCAAAGAAATACCTCGAACAAATGTGTTCTCCTGGAATGTGATGATTGCAGGATTTGCACAAAATGCATTTGTTGAAAAGGCTTTAGAAATTTTCAAGCAAATGGCATTGGCAGGTGTAAAGCCAGACTCCACTACTTTTGCCAGCATCCTTCCAGCCTGTGCCAAAATGGGAGCTTTGGAACAGGGTATGGACATCCACCAAAGCATAACAGAAGGGGGATTTTTGTCAGATGTTGTAGTTGCAAGTGCCCTGGTAGACATGTATGCAAAATGTGGGAGTACAGGTAAGGCACGTGAACTGTTTGATAAAATGCCTCAGAGAAATGTGGTGTCATGGAATGCCATGATTGCAGGATATGCACAAAATGGATTTTTTGAAAAGGCTTTAGAAACTTTCAAGCAAATGCATTTGGCAGATGTAAAGCCACACTCCACAACCTTTGCCAGCATACTTCCAGTGTGTGCCAAAATGGGAGCTTTGGAACAGGGTATGAACATCCATCGAAGCATAACAGAAGGGGGATTTCTGTCAGATGTTGTAGTTGAAAGTGCCCTGGTAGACATGTATGCGAAATGTGGAAGCACAGACAAGGCACACAAACTATTTAACAAAATGCCTCAAAGAAATGTTGTTTCATGGAATGCCATGACTACAGGATATGTTCAAAATGGGTTTGTTGTAAAGGCCTTAGAAACATTTAAGCAAATGCAACTAGCAGGTGTAAAACAAAACTCCTCAACCTTTGTCAGCATCCTTCCTGCCTGTGCTCAAATTGGAGCTGTGGAACAGGGTATGGGCATCCATCAAGTCATAATTGAAAGTGGATTTTTGTCAGATGTTGCAGTTGCAAGTGCGCTGGTAGACATGTATGCAAAATGTGGAAGGGTAGACAAAGCATGCCAATTGTTTGACAGGATGCCTCAGCGAGATGTGGTCTCATGGACTGCAATGATTGTAGGACATGCACAAAATGGTTTTGCCGAAAAGGCTTTAGAAACGTTCAAGCAAATGCAATTGGCAGGTATAAATCCGGACTCCAAAACCTTTGCCAGCATCCTTCCAGCCTGTGGCAAGATGGGAGCTTTGGAACAGGGTATGGATATCCATCAAAGAATAACAGAAGGGGGATTTTTGTCAGATGTTGTAATTGCAAGTGCCCTGGTAGACATGTATGCAAAATGTGGAAGTATAGACAAGGCACGTGAACTGTTTGACAAAATGCCACAAAGAAATGTGGTCTCATGGAATGCCATGATTGCAGGATATGCACAAAATGGATTTTGCGAGGATGCTCTTAAATTATTTGAATTAATGAAGCACTCTAGAACATATCCTGACATTGTAAGTTTTGCTTGTGTTCTATTTGCATGTAGCCATGCAGGTTTAGTGGATGAGGGCTGTACATACTTCAGTCACATGAATAACCATTATTGCATTACGCCTACAGTCGATCATTATGTGTGCATGGTTGACCTTCTTGCCCGTGCTGGCTATCTTGAGGACGCCCTAAAACTTATCATTAAGATGCCTTTTAAACCTGTGGTGGTTGTGTGGATGTGTTTTCTCGGTGCGTGTAGATCACATAAGAATATAGGTTTAGGAGTATTTACAGCAACGCTGCTTTTTGATTTGGATCCTAAAAATGCTGCAACTTATGTTCTTCTGTCAAACATCTACGCAAAAGTGGGCAGGTGGAGTGAGGCTCAAATGGTAAGGAGATTGATGAAAGATAGAGGAATTAAAAAGACCCTTGGATGTAGTTGGATTGAAGGCCATAAAATTGTGCATACATTTCGTGTAGGAGATAGATCACACCCACAGACACAAGAGATCTATGCAGAGTTGGAGAAATTGACTTGGGAGATGAAGGCAGCAGGATATTTCTCAGATTCAAGACATTCACTTAATGATGTTGAAGAGGAGGAAAAAGAATTATTTCTCTGCCACCATAGTGAAAAGTTGGCAATTGCATTTGGTTTGTTAAACACACCTTCTGGAACAACCATTAGAGTTTTTAAGAACCTTCGCGTATGTGTTAATTGCCACATTGCAATAAAATTTATCTCCAAGATTGCTGCTAGAGAAATTGTTGTGAGAGATGCAAACCGTTTCCATCATTTTAAACAGGGACAATGCTCTTGTAATGATTATTGGTGATGCTAAAATAGGGTTGCACCATAACAACGTGCATCGTGCCTGACTTCAGTAATAATGAAGGGATGAGATGTTGTTTTCATTTGGTAGAAAGTTTGTTTTTTGTTTTTCAGTTTTGAGCATGCTGTTGGCTTGGTAAAAATAGAGTGCAATGTAGATATTTGTTTATTTGTTTTCAGATTTCTGTTTTATGATAGCATATCATAGACGTTTCCCTGAATTGTTTTCAATGAATCTAAAATGAAAAAAAAATTGAAGAACATTTCAGCAATCGAACCTTGCCATCTTGTATAATTCTTTTGTTTGGATTAATTATACTATAAGCATTTCTCAGAAAGTGCTGGTGGAATTATTGAATCAAAGGTTCAGAAGGTATGGTAAGCATGCAAAGACTATAAAATTGATCTTGGCTCTACATGTGTTATCATTATTATTAGTTCTTCAGATAGGCAGGTTACTATTGCAATCATTTGATTTGCATTTTTTTTGTTGGGCTAATTTCAATATATATTTTTTCTATTTCTATAGTTTGCATTTAAGAATATATTTTTTATATTTAGAAATTATTATTTATCTATTTGCCTATTGATAAGAGTAGTTGTATAATTTTATTTTTTTTAACAATTTGAAAAATTAAGATGACAGAGATAGATTTTAGCTAATATTTTCACATTAAATGCAAATTGTGAGAGCTTTGCTGGTAGGCTGCTGATTCAGTACGGTGGCTACAAAATCACTCAATGCGTGGTTAATGCATTAAATGCCATAGCATGAAACATTTTGTTTGAGAACTATTCTTTAATTGGTCAAGAGAGGGTTTTATGAAGCATTCGATAATGAAGGTTTGTTGTAGTTTTCATAAATTGAATTGCAAATTTCTGTCAACAATTCCCAAGCTCTCAAGGTATCTTTTTAACGTTTTGCTTAAGATTTTGAGATTTTGGGCAGGACTTTTTTAATCTTTTTTGTCATTTATCGTCAACATTGCACTATACGTCAACATTACACTATAAACAATGTCTTTTCACGTGCCTGTAAATTTGGCCTCTATAGTTCGAGTTCCTTGTTTTGAAAAGCTATAAAATTTGTGTGATCTTCAAAGTTAAGAAAGTCTAGCCGGTATTCTCTAAGACGGTAAAAAATTTCGTGGATATATCACTGAAGTGAAAAAAAGGAGTCTTTTCATAGTCATGGCAAAATAATCAAGTCTCTATGAATTTGTGCATATATTTTCTTAAATTCAACATGGTGAGTTGAAATTGTGCCTCTTATAACATTTTCAGCCCTTGTTTCCTTCTCCATTCTCTTTTGTGTATTACCCTGAGGGCCTATAATGAGGCCAATAAAATTGTACTTGGGATACAATTTGACAAGAATATATAGTTTCTTGTAAAGCATAGGAGGCCTATAATTCGAGGGGGGCTTAAATGCTGGGTTTCTCTTAATAAGCAGTGAGATAATCTCTTGTTGTTCTTTGGTAAGCTTTTCATGGGCCTTGTATTCCCTGGTATTGATTCTCACACCCATATTATCGTATACAGGTTTTGGAGAGGGCGACCTTGCGCCCTCAGGACAGTCATCCAATGGTAACCCTGACTGCATTAAGCGACTTATGTCCATGAGCCTTGTGTTCAACTGCTGAACCTCAAGGTCAAGTTCCATACCTCCAGTTAACTCTTTCACAAACCCTAGAAGTTGGATTCCCAAAAGCGGCTTGGATCCTCTGCCCATCTGGTTTTCCTTTTCGACCCAACACTGTCCTACGTCTTGTCTTCCCCTTTGGCTTGAGGCGCCCATCTAGACCGTCATTTTGTGCCACTGCTAACCTCTGCCAACCGAGAAGGTCCACTATCTTGAGTAGTTTCACCTAGGTGAGAACCCTCACCTCTATTATCTACAGTCTTAAACAAATCAATTCAAATATTTTGTTAATTTTCTTTATGACAACTCTCATTGATATTGAAGAAATGCAGTTGAAGACTAGAAAATTAATGTATATAGGACTATTTTACAAGAAAGATGTTCCTTTATCCCTTGGATAGGATGACAACGATAATTTCTAATGTTAAAGCTTTGCATCTTTTATTTATGGCAGATTTCATGAAATTTCTGAAAAATTGATGTAATAGGGCAAAAAAAAATTAATACAATATGGGATCATTTTAAATTCGAGATATTATTAAATTTTCTCAAGAGTAACTGCTAAATAAATGTGGAAAGGTCTCCATATAGTAACTAGGTTAATTCTCCAAAAAGTGGAGCTAAAACTTATAATTTTTTTGCATGTTCATTTTTTCTTCATTTGATAACCTCCTTGTGATTTTGAGAGACTATTTCATGGTTAACCCATCTTCTATTTTGAATTTTCTCACACGTGTTTCATAAGAATAGAACTTGGGTAATTCTAGAAAGTGAAACCCAGCTTACCACTAAACCACATATCTTAATTTCTTACAACCTTGGAAAATATCTCTGTATTAGGCAAAATGAACTGCATTACACAATATGAAAGAGAACAATGAAAAAAATACCTGGGATGCATTTGATGAAAAATCTTCCTATGTAATTTTGGCAACAAACTCTTCATTTTCATTTTTGTCAAGAGCTACTTGTCTTAAAGGCAATACTTGATGAATTTGAGCGACATCTCCTTTGGCAAATTCTTCCTCTTTGGTGCTATCTTCATATCCCACGAGATTTTCCTACCATGAAAGAAATATAAATATATAATCAAATTTATATTTATAAAAAAAATGTGGGAAATAAAATATGTACACCTACAAAACCAAAAGTGTGCATATCCATTGCAACAACTACCACAAGCACCACCATAATAAACGCATACGACTTTCATTGTAAAATTAATAGAAAACATAAAGAAAATCTTGCGCTTAAGAGGGTTAAAAAGTACAAAAATGATTGAATAATTGCTTGTAGGCAATTTCTTGTTCCACGAGATGAGCTCTTCATATACTTAGTCGCCTCAATGAATGAACTTTGTGTCCTTCATGCTTGATGCGTTTAACCAAAAGGGCCACTATTTTGTAGGGCCTAGTTATAGTATGTACTTTGTAAAATTGGTTTTTTAATCTCTTTTATCTTTTCTCATTGCACTATAAACAATGTCTTTTCATGCGCTTATAAATTTGGCCTCTACAATTCAAGTTTCTTGTTTTGAATGCAAATGGTAATTTTACTATCTAATACTAACAAACTTGTCATAAATAATGTAATAATCCTAACAAACACATGTGAGGACTAATTCCTACTATTTTCATCAGCTTTATTGTTGTTTTTTAGAAACACATAAAATTGTACTCAGTTGTCTATGTAGTCCTTGTAACAAGAGTGAGTACTTCTCATTGCACTATAAACAATGTCTTTTCATGCGCTTATAAATTTGGCCTCTACAATTCAAGTTTCTTGTTTTGAATGCAAATGGTAATTTTACTATCTAATACTAACAAACTTGTCATAAATAATGTAATAATCCTAACAAACACATGTGAGGACTAATTCCTACTATTTTCATCAGCTTTATTGTTGTTTTTTAGAAACACATAAAATTGTACTCAGTTGTCTATGTAGTCCTTGTAACAAGAGTGAGTACTTCTAATTGTAGCAAAAGGCAAAGGTCCATATCGGTACAAGTGTAATCAATCGTTCAACAACAAAGTACAAGGTGAGATTCTAGAATCAAGCTTCTCCTTTCTTGGTAATGACCTACAAATTCTTCAATATAGTACAAATGTCAAAAAAGTTATCGAAAAGATAGAACTTCCATTCTTGCAATGTATGTAGAAATTATGTCTTTCAGAAAGTTGTAGAACATAAAGGAGAAGGTTGATTCAAGAATCTCACCTTGTACTTTGTTGTCAAACAATTGACTACATTTGTATTGATGTGGACCTTTCTCTCCTACTGCAATTATAAGTATTCCCTCCTATTATAAGGACTAATTAGAGAAATGAGTACAATGAATGACATTTGCTATTTCATTCATAAACATGAAACAGTTCCTGTCGAGAAGCAAGTTACTATTGCAATCATTTGATTAGGAAAATGTTACAGAGAGAAATATGCATTATTGCAATTATTTGATATGCAATTCATATGCAATGTTTTGCTGGGTTGGCCAATCACATTGTATAATTTAAATATATTTCTTTCTATTTCTATAGTTTGAATTTAACAACATATTTTTTTATTTACAAATTATTATTAATCTATTTTCCTAATGGTAAGAGTAGTTGTATAATTCATTTTCCTCTTTTTTTAAGCAATTTGAAATTTAAGGTGACAGATAAATTTGTGGGAATATTTAGGCATTAAATTCAAATTGTGAGAGCTTTGCAGGTTGCTCATTCAATACGGAGGCTAGCTCGGCTGGCCAATCACATTGTATAATTTAAATATATTGCTTTCTATTTCTATAGTTTTCTTTTAAGAATATATTTTTTATATTTATAAATTATTATTTATCTGTTTTTAGGTATTGGTAAGAGTTGTATAATTTTCTTTTTTTTTTAACAATTTGAAAAGTTAAGACGACAAAGATAGATTTGAGTGAATATTTTTGCATTAAATGCAAATTGTGAGAGCTTTGTTGGTAGGCTGTTAATTTAGTACGATGGCTACAAAATCACTTAATGCAATGGTCAATGCATTAAATGCCATAGCATGCAGCATTTTGTTTGAGAACTTTTCTTTAATTGGTCAAGATAGGGTTTTTTGAAGCATTCGATAATGAAGGATTGTTGTAGTTTTCATTAATTGAATTGCAAATTTCTATCAACAATTCCCAAGCTCTCAAGGTATCTTTTTACTGTTTTATTTAAGATTTTGAGATTTGGGGTAGGATTTTTTAATCTCTTTTGTCTTTTATCTTCAACATTGCACTATAAATAGTGTCTTTTCACGCGCCTGTAAATTTTGCCTCTGCAATTCGAGTTCCTTGTTTTGAAAAGCTATAAAATTTGTGTGATCTTCAAAGTTAAGAAAGTTTATCCAATATTCACTTAAACGATAAAATTTTTCATGGATATATCACTAAATTGAAAAAAAAGGAGTCTTTTCATAGTCATGGAAACATAATCAAGTCTCTATGAATTTGTGCATATATTTTCTTAAATTCAGCATGGTGAGTTGAAATTTTGCCTCTTCTAAGAATTTTAGCCCCTGTTTCCTTCTCCATTCTCTTTTGTGTATTACCCTAAGGGCCTATAATGAGGCCAATAAAATTGTTCCTGGGATACACTTTGACATGAATATACAGTTTCTTGTAAAGCTTAAGAGGACTATAATCCGTAGGGGGCTTAAATGATGGGTTTCTCTTAATAAGTTGTGAGATAATCTCTTTTCGTTCTCTGGTAAGCTTTCCACGGGGCCTATATTCCTTGGTATTGATTCTCACACCCATATTATTGTATATAGGTTCTGGAGAGGGTGACCTTGTGCCCTCGGGATGGTCATCCGATAGTAACTCTAACTGCATTAAGCAACTTATATCCATGAGCCTTGCATTCAGCTACCTGAACCTCAAGGTCAAGTTCCATACCTCTAGTTAACTCTTTCATGAACCCTAGAAGCTGGATTCCCAAAAGTAGCTTTGGATCCTCTACCCATCTAGGTTTCCTTTTTCGACCAAGAGTTGTCCTATGTCTCGCCTTCCGCTTTTGTTTGAGGCGCCCATATAGACCGTCGTTTCCTACCACTGCTAACCTCTACCGACCGAGAAGGTCCACCACCTTTAGTAGTTTTAGCTAGGCGAGAACCCTCACCTCTATTATCTGCGGTCTCAAATAAATTAGGTTAAATCTTTTGTTAATTTTCTTTATGACAGTTCTCATTGATATTGAAGAAACGCAGTTGAAGACTAGAAAAATTAATGTATATAGGACTATTTTACTAGCAAGATGTTCCTTAATCCCTTGCATAGGATGACAACGATAATTTTCTAATGCTAAATCTTTACATCTTTTATTTGTGGCAGATTTCATGAAATTTCTAAAAATTAATGTAAGACGGAATTTTTTTTAATACAATATGGGATCATTCTAAATGCAAGATATTCTTAAATTTTCTCAAGAGCACCTGCTAAATAAATGTGGAAAGGTCCCCATATAGTAACTAGGTTAATTCTCTAGAAATTGGAGCTAAAGCTTATACTTTTCTTGCATGTTCATTTTTAATTCATTTGATAACCCCCTTGTGATTTAGAGAGACTATTCCATGGTTAACCCATCTTCTATTTCAAATTTTCTCACACATGTTTCATAAGAATTAAACCTGGGTAACTTGGGTAATTCTTGAAAGTGAAACCCAACTTACCACTAAACCACATTGCTTAATTTATTACAACCCTGGAAAATACCTTTGTATTAGGAAAAATAAAGTGTGTTATACAATATGAAAGAGAACAATGAAAAAAATACCTCGAATGCATTTGACAAAAAGTCTTCCGATGTAATTCTGGCAACAAACTCTTCAATTTCATTTTTGTCAAGAGCTACTTGTCTTAAAGGCAATACTTGATGAATTTGAACATCTCTTTTGGAAAATTCTTCCTCATTGTTGCTATCTTCATATCCCACGAGATTTTCCTACGATAAAAGAAATATAAATATATAAATCACATTTATATTTATAAAAATTGTGGGAAATAAATTATGTACACCTACAAAACCAAAAATGTGCATATCCATTGCAACAACTATCACAAGCACCACCATAATAAATGTATACCACTTTTATTGTAAAATTAATAGAAAACTTTAAGAAAGTACTGCGCTTAAGAGGGTTAAAAGGCATAAAAAATGACTGAATAATTGCTTGTAGACAATTTCTTGTTCCACGAGATGAGCTCTTCATATACTTGGTCGCCTCAATGAATGAAATTTGTGTCCTTCATACTTGATGCATGAACTTTGTGTCCTTCATACTTTGTAAAATTGTTTTTTAAATCTTTTTTGTCTTTTCTTGTCAACATTACACTATAAACAGTGTCTTTTCATGCGCCTATAAATTTGGCCTTTGCAATTTGATTTTCTTGTTTTGAATACAAATGGTAATTTTATTATCTAATACTAACAAACCTATCATAAATAATGTAATAATCCTAACAAACACATGTGAGGACTAATTCCTACTCTTTTCATCAACTTTATTACTATTTTTTCAGAAACACATAAAATTGTACTCAATTGTCTATGTAGTCCTTGTAACATGAATGAGTACTAATTGCAGGAGGCAAATGTACATATCAGTACAAGTGTAATCAATTGTTCAACAAAAAAGTACAAGGTGATATTTTGGAATCAAGCTTCTCCTTTCTTTGTAATGGCATAAAAATTCTTCAATATAGTAAATGTCAAAAAAGTTATCAAAAATATACAACTTCTATTCTTTTAATGTATGTAGAAATTATGTCTTTCAGAAAGTTGTAGAACATAAAAGAGAAGGTTGATTCAAGAATCTCACTTTGTACTTTGTTGTCAAACAATTGACTACACTTGTACTGATATGGACATTTCTCTCCTACTGTAATTAGATGTATTCCTTCCTATTATAAGGATTAATTAGACAAATGAGTACAATGAATGACATATGCTATCTAATTCATAAACATGAAACAATTAATGCCGAGAAGAAGGTTACTATTGTAATCATTTGATTAGGAAAACAATGCAAAGAGAAATATGCAATATTGCAATCATTTGAGATGCAATTCGGATGTAATGTTTTGTTGGGTTGGCCAATCACATTGTATAATTTAAATAAATTCCTTTCTATTTCTATAGTTTGAATTTAACAGTATATTTTTTATATTTACAAATTATTATTTATTTGTTTTCCTATTGGTAAGAGTAGTTGTATAATTCATTTTCCTCTTTTTTTAAGAAATTTGAAAAATTAAGATGACAGATAAAGTTGGGTGAATATTTTGGCATTAAATGCAAATTATGAGAGCTTTGTCGATTGCTCATTCAGTACGATGACTAGTTGGGTTGGTCAATCACATTGTATAATTTAAATATATTTCTTTCTATTTTTATAGTTTCCATTTAAGAACATATTTTTATATTTAGAAATTATTATTTATCTATTTTCCTATTGGCAGGTTGTTGATTCAGTATAGTGGCTACAAAATCACTAAATGCGTGGTTAATGCATTAAATACCATAGCATGAAGCATTTTGTTTGAGAACTTTTCTTTAATTGGTCAAGATAGGGTTTTCTGAAGCATTCGATAATGAAGGTTTGCTATAGTTTTCATAAACTGAATTGCAAATTTCTATCAACAATTCCCTAAGTTCTCAAGGTATCTTTTTAACGTTTTGCTTAAGATTTTGAGATTTAGGGTAGGATTTTTTAATCTCTTTTGTCTTTTATCATCAACATTGCACTATAAATAGTGTCTGTTCATGCGCTTGCAAATTTAGCCTCTACAATTCAAGTTCCTTGTTTTTAAAAGCTATAAAATTTGTGTGATCTTCAAAGTTAATAAAGTTTAGCCAGTATTCACTAAGACGATAAAAATTTCCATGGATATATTGTTGAATTGATAAATAGGACTCTTTTCATAGTCATGGCAAAATAATCAAGTCTCTGTGAATTCATTCACATATTTTCTTAAATTTAGCATGGTGAGTTGAAATTGTGCCTCTTATAACAATTTTAGACTTTGTTTCCTTCTCCATTCTCTTTTGTGTATTACCTCGAGGGCCTATAATGAGGCCAATAAAATTGTACTTGGGATACTTTTTGACAAGAATATATAGTTTCTTGTAAAGCTTAGGAGGCCTATAATCCATAGGGGGCTTAAATATTGGGTTTCTCTTAATAAGTTGTGAGATAATCTCTTACCATTCTCTTGTAGGCTTTTCAAAGGCCTTGTATTCCCTAGTATTATTTATCACACCCATATTATCGTATACAGGTTTTGGAGAGGGTGACCTTGCACCCTTTGGATGGTCATCCAATAGTAACCCAATTGCATTAAGTGACTTATATCCATGAGCCTTGGGATCAACTACTAAACCTCAGGGTCAAGTTCCATACCTCTAGTTAACTCTTTCATGAACCCTAGAAGTTGGATTCCCATAAGCGGCTTTGGATCCTTTGCCCATTTGGTTTTCCTTTTCCGAACTAGAGCTGTCTTGCGTCTCGCCTTCCCCTTCTGCTTGACGTGCCCATCTAGACCATCTTTCCTACCACTGTTAACATTTTTTGATCGAGAAGGTTCACTTCCTTGTGTAGTTTCAACTAGGTGAGAACCCTCACCTCTATTATTTGCGGTCTCAGACAAATCAGTTCAAATCTTTTTTAATTTTCTTTATGATAGTTCTCATTGATATTGAAGAAATGCAGTTGAAGACCAGAAAAATTAATGTATATAAGACTATTTTACTACCAAGATGTTCCTTAATCCCTTGCACAAGATGATAATGATAATATTCTAATGCTAAAGCTTTACATCTTAAATATTTATGACATATTTCATGAAATTTATGAAAATTTGATGTAACAGGGCAAAAAATTTATGACAAAATGGGATCATTTTAAAGGCAAGATATTCTTAAATTTTCACAAGAGCGTCTAATAAATAAATATGGAAAGGTCCCCATATAGTAACTAGGTTAATGAACTCCATAAATTGGAGCTAAAGCTTATACTTTTCTTCCATGTTCATTTTTCTTCATTTGATAAACCCCTTGTGATTTAGAGAGACTATTCCATGGTTAACCCATCTATTTCAAAATTTCTCACACATGTTTCATAAGAATAGAACCTGGATAACTTGGGTAATTCCAAAAAGTGAAATCCAGCTTAGAACTAAACCACATTTGTAACATGCCAACCCTTTGGTAAAATAAAATTCCTAAATTTACATCATACGAGTAAATAAACATGCTAACAAGTCATTGCACTAATTTCTTTTCTTTTCTTTATTGATAATACATGAACAAGGTGCCATATCAAATTACAATAAAGATTCCATTTCATTATAATAACTTCACAAGTACATGAAGCAAGAATACATATATTTACAAACATAGCTCCAATGAGCTTTAGAACAAATAGTTGTAAGACGATCCAAGAATTTTTCCTTTCAAATCTTGGTACTTCAGTAACCTGCTGTGGAGGAGAAGCATCACTCGGGTGCTTTTCTGCCAACCACAGACTTATAATGTGGTCCCTCGCACATCTATCATTCGATAGATGGCCCTCCCTTCAACAAAGAGATTGGTAGAGTAACTGATACTGTTAACCAACTGAGCATAGTGTTGTGTCCTACATAACTAGGACCTATGCAATCCAACAACTCTCGAACTAGCATTTAATACAGGATCACGGTGAACTAACAGTGTAGTCTCAAGAGCCACACAATCTAGAGAGGAGTCATACAATCTAGTATGGAGTCTCCTACATTCACATGACTTTGATGAAAGAGTTCTCATTTAGTATTTCTAATGAAGGTCATTTGTCACATACACTATTCAAGGTCGATTTGAAGGATAGAACAATATTACTAGTAATGGGAAGATTTTCCCATGGACTTGAAAGATAAAATATTTTTTATATTCTTCTTGAGAGCTTTAGGTTGTTGGGATAAGAAAGAGAGTGCCAAAAAGAATACAAGATAGCTTCAATGGAAACTTTGATAGAGTCCCTAAGGCTGCAAGAGATAGAAGAATGAATTTGCTAGAAGAGAAAATCCCCCCAAAAATCCTTCTAAAAGGGGAAGGTATCTAACTATTTTTTTTGCTCAAATGGGAGAGAGAGGTGTTACTTTCTCAATATGGCATTACAACAAGTATCATGGGTAAGCCACGTGGAAAAGTATGTTTTTAAATTTTAAGAATATTTAGGATGCCAACATGTTGCATGAATGTTTGCATGTTATGCTATTGTCCAGAGGAATTCTATAGAATTTGCATGTGTATTTTCCAATAATAAATAAAAGACATTACAATTTTCAAGTGTGAGCAAAATATTGGAAATATTATTGAGTTGATAATAAATTAAGTTCAAAATATTACTTGAAATTATGCAAGTACATAATTTTTGACATTATAGGGTGAAATATTTGTAATTGAAGAAAAATATATGTTAGATTGTAATCTTATTAGGGGTCTATACACTTATAAATAGATCTTAAATAATAATTATATAGCTCTAATATAAGGTACACAACCTTATAATTTAAATATTTTTAGCAAATTAAAACATATTTAAACTAATATTTAGTTTATTAATAGAAAGATATCACTAAACATTAATTAAAATTATTAATCAAATCTAATGTTTTGGTTAAAGTAATTAGTTTTTAAGGGACCATAAAACTTGTACAAACAACAATTACAATTCAAAATAACAAAATTATAAAAGGAATTAGTTCAAACTAACCGCACAAGGGTAACAAAATCCACACTAAGAACACAAAATAGAAAAACCCAAATAATCACCAACCAACAAAGAAGACCAAAAACCCCACCAAAGCCTAAAGGAACAAAGAAAAGACCAATCCTTTACAACTAGTGTAAAGCTTCAATTGCTTCCAACTCCTTGTATATAAGGTAGACTTCCTTTACAATAATCTCATCCTTCCCATTTTTTTCTTTACTTATAAATTACCTATGGTTGGGTATTTGAAAACTTTTGGCTTTTTCAAAACCTTCCCCCTTCATATTTCCTTTAGGATTCTATAATTTTTCCTTTAGGTGTTTCAAACTCTGAACTCTAAAATTGATAGATGCTTTATTAGTATTCTTTATATTTTTCCTTTATAATTTTATTTCCTCTTCTAACTTCATAATCTTAACATTTTGATTTTATTATCCGTTTTCAAAAGACTTATTTCCTACATCGCCTCCCAATGTTTTAGGATCAATTTATCTTCTTCTTTAAGTATGAGCACCTTACCCTTGTATTTCAAGCCCAAAATTCCATTCTCAAATTAAGCCTATGGATTTCCATGAAAAAAATTTACAAAGAAAATGTTAGTTTTTAGTTTCCTTAACCAATTTGGTCAATTATTCCACAATCTTGTTGATAATTTAATGACAGATTCCTTTAAATCATCTTCACATGAATGGATTTGATTAGATCCTCCTTGGCATGGAGATTGGATTTGGGGATTTCAGGGAAGCTATCACTTGAGACTATATCCTCCCATACCTTGGCATTTCCCTTGTTGTATCTAAGGTTTCCCTCCATGTTTCCTTCCCTATTTTATTTTATCAACATCTTCTTCCATTTTATCCTCATCAAAATCTTAGCTGGTGTTGGCTTCCTCAAAATCATTGCAAGTAAATATCTCCTCACCAATTTCCTCTTCCTCCTTCAAGGAGGAATCAATAATAATTTTCTTCCTTTTCTTCAAAGAGATACCTTTCTTCACAATGACATTGATTTTTCTATAATGGTTCATGATTAACATAATTAAATCCAACATGTGTTGGGTAGGATCCCACCCCATCACATATTCTTTGATAACAACCTCTAAAAATAGTGTGATTGGAATGAAAGTGATTTAGCAAAGAAAATGATAAGGGAACAAGGTGGAAAATTGATTCTCCAAAGTTATGTACTTTATAATAATAGTGACAACTTCATTCCAAGTTTCTTTAACCAAATTGACAACATATCTAGACTAATAGTGTTTCAAAGATTTAACTTTCTTAAGTTTTTTTTTGTTTTCCTTTTAGCCCATTTTACAATCCTTGAATACCTTTAGACCTTCAATCTTAAGTCTAACTTAACCTTTGCAATGATCTCCTAAGTGATAGTAAGCTCGATTCTCTGTATTTTAGCTTTCTTGTTCTACCACTTTCTAGATAAAATGATAGCTAGAGTAAAATTATGGTTGTTTAACCCTTTTAGAAATGGGTTGAGACCAACATCCTCCAAGATATGCTAGATAGTAGGATTTAATTTAAATTTTCCGTAAGAGATAGGCTCCACCTATTTAGTAATAATTAAAATTGGTACCTATAGCATCATAAATTGTGCTCCCTAAGGGTGAAAGCACAATTTCATGCTTTATTTGGGACTCTCTTTAGTTTCCACTCCCTTAATGCATTTTAGAACCACTTCCTAGCCTTTAATTTACATTTCAACTCAAGGGAATGTGCCAATACTACCCTAAAAGTGCCTTCTCGATCATATTTCATTATTTTAGCCTCAAAAAATGCTCATTTTTTGAATGAGTATTGATTAAGCAGACCTTAAATTCATGGATCATACTTTAATGTGTGCGAAAATCATGGTCAGGGGCAAGGGTTCGCTAGACTAGGTGTTTTTCTTGATAAATTTGATCTTTAATTTGTGTCAATCTTTAATTTGTATGATATGAATTCAATCTCAAGATTTGGTGGTAAATTAATCTCAAAAATTTAAAAATTACATGAGCCAACCTACACTTTTATTTATTCCTACATTCCAATATATAAACATGAATTATTGTTTCAAAAAGCATGCAATCATAACTACAATGAATCTTTTCCAAAATTCACATCCTATTTTACAGATTACAAGCATTTTTCAGTTTCGATCAAGTTTAGCACAATGATTGGAGTTTGATGCCAATGAAATGAAAATTTGGAATCTAGGGTTTGTGGATAGCTTTGGATTCTTTCAAGCACCTAATGACTTGATTTTCAATGTGTTCTCATCTTCAAACTTCAATATCTTGGTTTTCCTAAGTATGGTATTTGAGTATTTTGATTTTCCCTTGAGTATTTGACTTTCTCTTGGGTTGATCTTGATTGTGTCATTTAGGAATCCTTCTCTAGCACACTTGAGTAGGGTTTTATCAATTATTTTTTATTTTATTTTATAGCTTATTACAACCTTAGACATACTTAAGGTTCAAATCAAACACTTTATCAGTCAACAAATCAGCTCAAATTAGGCTCAATTTTTATGATAGGTGCACAAATATCTAACCTTCTTAGATTTATTGTTGTTTTGTCAATTTTTAGTTTCATTTGTGTGAGTAATTTGTGTTTTTCAGATTATATTTTCATAGTAAATTAGGTCAATAAATTCACATTAAATTCAATCAATTTTCTTAGCAACAAGAGAACTAAGCCTAAGGAAGATTGGTTCTCCTTCGAGGTTGTTAGCTAATCTTAACACCCTTTTTGGTTTGAGTTCTAATGTTAGGGAAAAAAAATATTGATCCGGGTTAATCTACTAGTTAGATCTAGGATTTGTTTTTTTTACACTATAAGACCCTCAAATTCCTTTATTTAGTGAAAATAATAGTAATAGAGAAATTTTTGGGTTTGAGAAACTTTTGACCTATAGTAAAAATAATGAGGTGGTAAATAATCCAAAATAAATGACCCCCTTTACAAATCATCATTACAAAATTAAGGAAATTGACTTCAACATGTATTATTACCATCTAATCATCATTAAAAGCCATCACAACTCACACATTGGTATGCACATGTCATGAAAGGAAAGTAATCTTAATTGAATCATATATCCTTCACCTAGTTAGTTTTTTGACCCCTTCATGATGACACCATGATTAACCATTATGTCAACTACTCTATTGGATTCAAAAAGAGAGTGTTCAATGACCATTTGATTTAGGGGGTTGATAATTTTTAGAGAGTCTTATATCAAATAACTAATAGTCCAACTTGGCTCAATTTTTTTGTTTAAGCATTGAACTAATGTTAGAGTCTCCTTCCACAATGCAATTTTGAACCTTAATTTATTTGATCAATCTTAGCCCATTGTAAGTTGTAGTTTCCTTAATAATGTGATTTGTTTGCACTCCAATATTGATCACATAAGCTCCCCTTATGGCACCATTTGAATCACAAAAAAGCCCTCCCTCTTATATGAGCTAGGGTTACCATTATAAGCATCATCAAAATTCAACTCAAACCAATTAGGAGGGGGAACCCATTAACATTCTTCCTATCCTTTTTACAACTTTTAAGGGGATTCAAAATATCACTCTTTAAGTCATATGGAAACAATTTTTAAAAAAATGTTAGAAGTAGGAAGCATACCACAACCTAAAGACCTAGAAGGGAGAGCCACCACAACATTCTCTTTGATAGCAAGCATATCTTAGAAGCAAATATATTTCACTCAATCTTCTTATTTCTAAAGGTTCTACTATTTAACTCCTTCCAAATCCCAAAAACAATGAGAAAGGGATAGAATTCAAAGATAGATAAATAAGGAGCAATCTAGGACTAGGCCTTTTCCAACCTTGAAGAAGGGAAGACTCAAGAAATAGAAAAAAATCCAAAATAAAACTCCACACCTTCAAAGAGAAATAACAACCCCTAAAAATATGGGAATATGACTTTGCTTTAGACAAACATAAAAAAAACACGAATTAGGGAAGGTAAAACCTCTTTTGATTTGGTTGTTAATTATTAGAATTTTATCTTGAACAACAACCCAAAGAAAGGAATTAATATTATTTTAATTTTCTAGGGGTATGATAACTTCCCATACAATTGTTACCTACCTTATTTCTTTATGTTTAAGAGAATAATTTGGAAAAAAAAAATATGAGAATTGAGAATTTGGTGAAATTTCACTTTGCACTACATAATTTCTAAAGGTCATTTGGAAGGACAAAAGAGATATATCCTAGGTTCATTTGTTTGTAATTATTACAAGCAATCATATAAATTTTCTAATGTATGATGCTATTTTGTGGAGTTGTTTTACCTTATAGTTTTCTCCAACTAAATTCTATATTATTTGTGTGACTATACAATTATTTTCTTTTATTATGTTATTATTTGTACTTTCAAATATTTAATAGTTTATATACTATATGCATTGAATTAATTAAACTCGCCTAAAAAATCATATTTTTACTAGGGTGTCAAAGACAACTTTAGGGTAGTTTATTTTATTTTGCATAAATAATTATAATTGTAAAAATGAAAATAATCAAATTAAAATTTGAAATATACAATAAAATGAATATTATTTCAAATTATACTAAATTTATAAATAATTTTTTTTCACTATCATCCTATTGCAATTAATATATAAATCCTAATTAATAGACTATCATACAATTTTATCATTAAAATTTCTCTTAGAAACCTTATACATATATAGTTACAAGTGGTCTAATTCTTCCTCCAAGCTTCCTTATAATTCTTAAAAATTTACAATTTTAAAATAGTAATAATGTTCATTTTTAAAAATAAGACCATAAGCCTATCCTTTTTAAATTGTTCTAAGATGCAAACCTGAAATGAATGTGTGTGTACACATATGTGTATATGTTGTATGTATATATGTATATATACATACAAATATACATATACACATAACACAGACATACACATATGCATATACATATACATATATATTATCATACAATTTTATCATATAAAATTGCTCTAAGAAATCCTAGACATATATAGTTACAAGTGGCCTAATTCTTCCTTCAAGATTTCTTAGAATTGCTAAAAACCCTATATATTTTATAATAATAATATATTTATTTTTTTTAAATGAGACCATAGGCCTATCCTTCCTATTTTTTTTTGTGAGGTGCAAACTTGAAAGAAAAATATATATATATATGTATATGAGTACACACATATACATATATGTACATATGTAGAAATGTATGTATATATATATACACACACACATACATATATTTTTAATTTAAATTAAAAATGCATTATAAAAAAAAACGTAAAACTATTTAGACATCCATGGTAGATGTTGTGACCCTAACAAGGAGGGCATGACTTCACTATGGGAGTTGCAATCCTAAGGGTGTAGTTCCATGGAGGTTGTGGCTCTATAATAAGGGGCATAACTCCTTCATGAAGGTTGAGATTCCTTCTATCTATTTCTTTTAATTTATAATAAAAACATTCATTACCTAATTTTTCCCAAAGCTTACATTGGGAACCTTGGTTGTGGTTTATTATTACAAGATGCAAACCTAAAATAGAAATATATATGTATATATGTATGTATATATGTTTATATTTGTATATGTACATCCTCAACTACTCATCCTCTTTCCTATTTACCCATTGCAGCAAATTGAGTCCAAGCATTAGTTGATACAGGCCATCTTCTGTGTAATGCCAAACTCTCTAAGTTCCTAATCGTTTGTTGAATTGAATTGAGTATTTGCTTTTGTTGAAATGCTGCAAATCGGGAAAATTAGAAAAGATTAAGGGGATGGGAGTTCCCACCATATGTTTTGGAGGCATAGACTGGAACGAGAAATTGTAAGAGTAGAGAATAAAATAGTGGGGTACTTAAAGAGTACCGCCTACTCTTCTTTTCTCAATGCTTTGACCGAGGTCGAACCCGTGCGGCGAGCGCAACAAACTATATTGCTGGCCAGTATGTTGCAGCTCAACTACAATTTGTGTTTATAGTTTTTACTTATATGATCGATGTATACTTGTGTTAGTGACAAGGACCTTGATTGGGTTGACCGAGCAAATAGAGAGGCTTGGGCTATAGCCATGGAAGAGGAGGAGGCTAAAGCATGAGCAAACACATCCACAACTAATGTTGGTGAGGGTGGCATGAAGACACAAGTAGAGACTATGGTTGTAGTTGCTACATCATATAGGACCCACCTTAGATGCCTTTGTAGGAAGGATGCAAACTCCTTTGAGCCATAGACTTGTAGTTACTGTTTTGATATTTCATATTTGTTTGGAACATTTGATGTCATGGATTTCATATTCCATGAGTTTTGTATACATTTGACTATATTTATATATCTAAGTGTGTTATTTCCTTTAGTAGCTCAGCTACAATTTGTGTACTTTATGCTTATGTGATCAATGCATACTTTTGTATGTAATGAAATTTGCTTCTATTTAATGATATTATTTTGTCTTTAAGGTTTATTCAATAAAGGGTGCTTCAAACAAGTTTTAAATACTTAAAAATCTCTAAATTTCTAGGGTTTTTTCATTTTGTCGAGTCTGTGCCGAGTCCCGAGTCCCGAGTCCCAAGTCGAGTCACCCTAGCCGAGTTTGAGCCGAGTCTGAGGCTCGTTACTATGATATATATATATATATATATGAATCAAATATCTATATTTTATTTACAAAAATTATTCTATATCAATCTCAATATAATAATGTGTATTTTTCTAATTTGATCATAAAAAGATATATAGAAATACAAAACATTAATTAAGTATTTATTTGTTGCTTTTAGATTTTATTCTTATTTCTTAAATGTTTTGTATTGGATAGAAATAATAATATAATGTAAAAAAACTTTGATAAATAATATTTCTTTATATTCTATTTTTGTTAGATTAGTGCATTCTATTGGAACCTCATTGATGTGTCTTATCTTTGCTTTGGTTTGCTCTATAAGTTGAATTTTTTGACCCTGTCCACCCTTTGTTAATAACCGATTTGAGAAATCTCTTGTTGGGTTCCTTATGTTGAGTAATTATGTAATGATATTTATTCAAAGTGTGTCAATCAAATATTCTTAGTAAATTTTGTTAAAGGGTTCTTTTGTGGTCAATGACTTGTAATTTGGCCTTTCTTTGGGTGAATTTACAAATTTTAGAGTTTCAAAGTTTCTCATACCGATGTGTCTATTAGACTTATCATCCCTAGCATGCCTTTCCCTCCAAGTCCAAATTTCCCCTCTAAGCCTCTTTTCCTTGAATTTTGAGATTCCAGATTTGGTCATTCACACATCATTTCCTCAATTACCAACTTTTCTCCCCAAAAATACACTTTGTAAATTTTGGAGTTTCAAGAGTTTGACATCCTTTTACACATGTCATCCCTAGTATGTCTTTCCTTCCAAGTCCAATTTTCCCCTCTAAGCTCATTTTCCTTGAATTTTGAGATTATGGCTTTCATCATCCATGCATCATTTCCTCAACTACCAAATTTCCTCCCAAAAATTATACTTGGAAAATTTTAGAGTTTGGAGTTTCTCATACTGACATGCTTGTCAAACTTGTCATTCCTGGCATGCATTTCCATCCAAGTCTCAATTTCCCTTCTAAGCCCCTTTTCCTTAAATTTTGGGATTTTGGGTTTGGTCATCCATACATCCTTTCCTCAATTTCCAAATTTTCTCCCCAAAATTCCACTTTGTAAGTTTTTGAGTTCCAAAGTTTATCATACTAACATGCCTATTGAACCTTTAGGAAAATTTTCCCCTCTTCCTTCTTTGTCATATGAAGTCTCAAAATGTCATTTGAAAAAAAATCCCTACCTACTTTCCTGCATGACTTAAGACACCATTAATGGCCTAAAAATGAATATGATTCAATAAATGACTCTCAAACACCTCTTGGCACCTCCCCTCTAAGACATAAATGATGTACAAAGTCATAAGGTTTCTATATGTGCATGTCTTGCTCTTGGACATGTTTGTAAAAACTGCCCCAACGAGAGAATTCTTGCACAATTTTTTTTTTCTTCATCATCATGCAAAAAGGATTACATAGAAGGTTAGATCATATGAATGTTAATGGAGATCAGCTTAAGCAATATAACATCATGTCAGTTACATAATAGCACAACTTGTTGCCTTAATAAAAAAGAATGCCACTAACTAGATTGCACATACCTTCATGATGGTGAATTGATTTATCTCCAAGACCCCGCTTGTTTCAATTGTGGTGGGATGCAAATTGATCCCAACCAAGTGGATTCAACCCTATCCACCCCTCTAAGTGGATTATGTGGCCCGCAATGAGAGAGAGAGAATTTTCATTCTAGCCCATAAGCTATGAGCAAAAATGTCTTCCTAGTGACCCTCTTCCCAAGGTGTACCTAGCTATGGTAAGCTTATAATTCCTTTTTAAACAACTATAAGGATTCAAAAGGAGTTAGTTTTATCTACATGAGCTTGTTGGGAATCCACCCTTCGGTTGTCCATCTAATTAGCTACGCAACCAAGGGTAACCATCACTGGTGTGGAATGCTCCTAGACTAATGACCATCTCGAGCTTAGTATTGCTTCTAGACTCTTGTCCATCTTGAGCTTAGTGTTGCCCCTAGACTATTGTCCTTCTCGAGCTTAGTGTCGCCCCTAGACCCCATCCATCTTGAGCTTAGCACCGCCCTTAGAATTTTTTCCATCTCAAGCATATACTGCCCCTAGTCTTTTGTCCATCTCAAGCCTAGTACTACTCCTAGACTACCATCCATCGTGAGCAAGTACTATTCCTTAGCTCAGGCTTAGCGTTGGACTTGAAGTAGGTTCCCAACTCAAGCTCAGTAGCTTCCCGTCTTAATTGCAACCATGCATGGAATTACTAGTAATTTTGCTAAGAGCAATACATACTCTTAGACTCCTTACGGTAGAGGGTAAGGTAACTCCTCATTCCATTGTATAGTATACCCTGATTCTTACTATCCTTAAGGAGTAAATTAAGATGTAAAATTGTAAGGGTTGCATTCTCATATGCCATTAGATTATTCATTTAATTGAAAGGGTTTCCCTATCAATTAGCTGTTCATAATAGCTATGAAAACTCAGATGAATGTCTGACGTATCAACCAACTAAGCAATGACATAGATCAATTTTTTCCTAGAGCCAAGATCTAACATATTTTCGTTTATTTGCACAAATTTGACCAGCATTGTTGATAAGCAAAAACAGTCCTTTTAAAAACTATAGAAGGCATTGTTCAAGAGTGATTTATCAAGTTGTTCAACGAAGTTTAGAACTGAATATTGTTCCACTGTAGTTGACATATTCCTATGAGTCTAAACCACCCCGTGGACTGAACTTAATTAGCATCTATTAAATCCTACTCGAATGAGCTACCACAATTGATCTAAAGCTTATTGTCATCACACCAGCACCTAAGGTTATTAGGTGAGCAACTATTTCACTTATGAGACATCAATCTAAGAATGCATAAATAAATGATTCCCCAAATCTTCTTAAGAGCAAGATATTAATTACTCTTCCTTATATTTATAAATGTGAGATATATAGACACTTGTAAATGCATATTTCTTCCATTAACCAATCTACACTAGCATCTTATTTTGCTTCTTGTTTTCAAATTAGATTAATAAACTCTACACTCCCATCCTTTGACAACTCATTTGTTGTCCTACTAGTTTTACCATCTCCAATAGAACTCAAGAAGTTGAACACCACCCAATTTAAAAAAACAAACAAAACCTCTAGCCATGAAGATTATAATATAAACTTAAATTTATCATTTCCTTGATATGCTCAAGAATTCTATATTAGTTATAAGGCATCCTTGTAATGTATATAAATGTAAACTATCGCTTAATCGTTTAGTCCACATTTCCCTATTTCAGCAGCCAAAAGACTCAAAAAGAAACTCATTGAATTATTGTACTAGTGTTTCCATAAGCATTTTATAGAGTTATGTTCTTGCAACTATAAGAATTTACTTCTATTTTATTTTTATTCTTGAAAATGGGTGAAATAAACAACATGCCAGGTAAGGGTATGAACAATGAGAGAGAAAAATAATTAGTGTTAAATCTTCAGGGACTACACAAGATGCCAGGCTAAGGAAAGGAACAACAACATTAGATTTTGCAAACAAAAGAAAACCCACTTTAGAGCAGCAATCTATAGCACCCCATTTTCACATTTCATAATGCCTTATGTTTCAAATGTGATTGTGCAACCTAGCAATGCTAAGCCTTAGATTTAGTCCCTACTCATGTAGATTATTTGTTGTTGTAAACCAAAAAATTTCATTGCCTAATAATTGCTCAAACAAAACTCTAAAAGAGGTGAGATGGTAAAGACCATTTCCTGAAGTTTAAAAGAAATTAAAGATTCTAAGGCCAAGATAGTTTTTCATTAAGAAGATTAATTGCAAAAGAAAATAAAGGAAGATAAAACCTAAGATGTGATGACTTAAAGAAGCAAAGAAGAATTCCCTAGCCGCCCAGCTCTGGTCTGCTCTTCAAAACCCATCCAGACCCTTGAAACAACCACACCCTTCTTCTTTCTTTTCTCTTCCCACCATTTCTCTTCCAAAATGAGATCTTTTCTAGTCAATTTAAAGAAAGAGGGATGAGTTTCTCCATGGCATGCTGGTCAAAGTTATTTCCTGCCATTGGCGGTTGTTGCAGGGGTTTCTAGGCCTCTTAATGCTTTTGTTGTCCTCCTCTTCACCAAGCTTCTTCCTCCTTGGTCAAGATTTCTACCTCTACTACTATCTTAGCTGCCTTCTCCCATGAAAGCATTTCCTTCCTTTTCATGCGTCCTTCTCTTTCCTTCCATATTTTCTCGATGATGGACTTTTTATTTCTTCTTTTCATTTTATTTAGTTTAATGGGAGTCTTGGTTTATATGCCCCTTGTAAGTGACATTTCAAATTTTATGATCTATTTATTTATTTTTATTCACCTTAACTTTATATATTCATTGGATTCATTGCCTTGTCTCTCTTTTTCTTCTAATGCCCATCTATTTTATTTATTTAATATTCATGGTGAGTGTTTGTTTATTCAATGCCTTTAAATTGTTTTATTTTATTTTATTTAATATTTCATAGCTACTAAATTTATGGTTTATTATTTATTATTTACTTGTCCTCAATTCATTTGTTTATTTGTTTATTTTTTTTGTTCAATCATAGACCTTAATTAAATCTACCAAATTGAGCATTGTCAAATAATCGAGATATTTAAGTGGACCTAATGGCTCAACCTAGCTGAGTCAAGTAACTCTAGCAAAATATATATATATCAAAAACCTAGGTTGAATGAACCTTAGGCTACTGGAATCTGTAGACAAGGTCAACACTAGAATGACATACCAATTGACTATCCCTCATTCAACGAAACCACATAATCCACCTCACTTTGCATGCCTGGTATCTGTAGCCAATGACAAGCCTCACACAAATACAACATTCAAGTCATTAGTCCGTGTTAATCCAACATTTAATGCATTAAATTAAAATAGCATAGTAAGATTGATAAGCACACTTAATAATAATAACATCAAGGTTCATAATTTTAATGCACACTCATGCACACACACACACACTTATATATGTTCACATATTAAAGTTCGAAGTTCCTGAGCTTAAGTCTTTCAGAAAGTTGTAGAACATAAAGGAGAAGGTTGATTCAAGAAGCTCACCTTGTACTTTGTTGTCGAACAATTGACAACACTTGTATTAATATGAACCTTTTCCTCCTCCTACATTTCAAAGTATTCCTTCCTATTATAAGGACTAATTAAACAAATGAGTATAGTGAATGGCATATGCTATGTAATTCATAAACATGAAATAGTTCCTAACAATAAGCAAGTTTAGCAAAATGCTACAAAGAGAAATATGCATTAACCATGCATATTTTGAGATCAGACATGTAATTTAATACAAATACCATTTTGTAACCACCTACTAAATCATCAACTTTCTAGCAAAGCTCTCACAATTTGCATTTAATACCAAAATATTTTCCCACATTTATCTGTCACCATAATTTTCAAGTTCCTTTAAAAATGAAAAATGAATCATATAAGTACTATTACCAATAGGAAAATAAATAAATAATAACTTTTAAATATGTTTTGTGGCTTTAACTATAAGAGGTGAGAGCAAGAGGTGGTTATGAAGAGTATACATGTTTCGTTACCATAGCTACTGGACAAATTCATACTTCTAAATAATTTAAACATTTTTTTCTATTGCAATCATTTGATTAACAATTGATATGCAATCTTTTCCTGGGTTGGCCAATCACATTTTATAATTTAAATATATTTCTTTGTAATTGTATAGTTTGAATTTAAGAACATATTTTTTATATTTAAAAATTATTATTTATCTAATTTCCTATTGAATAATGATTATTTATAATATGCAGAAAAATAGAGGTTTAAAAAGCTAGACCATAAAAATTAAAGCATTGTACTTACTCGATCCAACTTCAACGAGATAATTAAAAGTGCGGTGATCACATTTGTATCTGGATTTTTTCTTTGTAGTGGGATGTTTTTCTAGGCACATGTACAAAGTGATGTAGCAACCCAATGCTTCCAAGGGCCTCTCCTCGAATGCAATGGAATTTAATGCATTAACTATGCATTGAGTGATTTTGTAGTGACTGTACTAAACTAGTAGTGCACGAGTAAAACTCTCACAATTTGTATTTAATGCCAAAATATTTCCCCACATTTATCTATGTCATCTTAATTTTCCAAATTGCTTTAAGAAAAGAAGGGAAATGAATTATACAACTATTCTTGCCAATTGGAAAACAAACAAATAATAATTTATAAATACAAAAAATATGTTATTCTTAGTGCTAGATCTCGATTCTCATTGAACTTTCTTATTTATCTTGTTTGACTCTAATTCCAAAAAAAGTTCAAGACCCCTACAAGGACTACAACACAAGTGAAATATATATTTACTATTTAAAAAAGCCACTATAAAGAAAGTCGTGTAATTCCCACAAGTATTTCTACCTTCATTATGTGATATAGTGCTTGCATCTATATTCTTTAATTAGTTATTAATAAATGAATTAGAATTTAGTATTTTTAATTTTCAAAAATTTTAAAACATGTTTTTTAAACAAAATTATCTTAAAAATTATTTTTTTACAATTTTATTGGTTAAAATATGTATGGTCTTATTGTAAATTAAGAAAATTAAGAAGAAAAAGTAATTACTTTAATATCCATGATTTGATTTAGAAGAAATATGGTGATATGTATATTTAAATAATATTCATATTTTATCGTATGCCATTATTTATACGTGAGATCTTTGGCCCCTTTCCTTCCATGGATCTTGGTCGGGGACCTTAATGCTATTGTGAGCTTGGTAGAGAAGCAAGGTGGGTTGGCAAGGTTAGATGTTGCTTCTTTGTTGCTTCAAGAGGGTATTGACTCTTTATGCCTTGTTGATATTCAACCAAGTAATGGAAAGTTTACTTGGAACAATAGAAGATGTGATAGAGATTCGATCTCAAAAAGATTGGATAGGTTCCTTGTTTCCAGCTACTTGGTGAGTAGTTGTTAGATTTCCAGCTCTGAGATTTTGGATTGGCGGGGATCTAACCATTAACCCATTAAGTTGGTAATTTATATGTCATATATGACAAAGAAACCCTATTTTAGGTACCAACTAATGTGGTTGTGTGAGGAATCCTTGCATGATCTTATGATCATTTGGTGGAAAGAAGGAAAACCATCTTATGGTACTACCATGTACTTGTTAACTCTTAAACTTTACACCCTGACTGAGTTATGAACTCAGTAAGCTAGAGAAACATGGGAACTTTTCCAGAGGTTGTGGGTCACCTAAAAATGGAAAAGAACCTCCCGAGGAGGCTAGCTTCCTATGCTGGTAATATAACCTAAACTACTGAATTTGAAGGAAAAGGGAAGAGAAAAAGCTTTAAAGTGAAAACTGGAAAAAATAATTTTTCTATGGTGATACACCAAACTGTAAGGATATGAAAATTTAGAGAATAGACACTTATTTTCAATGACTGAAAAAATAAAACTTGCACAACTTATTTCTATAAACCCATGCATAAATAATTTGAAGAAAGGCTTGAATGCATTTAACTTTCAAAAGGAAAGTACACTTTCACGATTGAAAAGCTATGTGCAAATTAAAACAATTTTTTTAACCTGCATAGACTTACTTTTGTCGAAAAGGCACTATAATTGTGAGACAAAACTACAAGGAAGTGAAAATTCTTCACATGTAACTTGATCAACCAGGTAATAACACACTGCACTGCAAGAATAAGAAGGAAAAATAATTCAAGTACTGATGTCCAAGATCTTTTCTGAATTCATCTCCAAAATGAGTTACAAAAGTATGCACAAAATCTGTAAAAAGGACTCCAAGAGTCACTGTCTTCAAAAATTGCATAAATTAGAACTGAGTTACAAAATGGGTAGTCCAAAGACTAAGTACATAAGCTCCACAAAACAAGGAAAACACAACCACCTTGGGTCGGATGCAACCTCCATGCCAAAAATCTAGCCCCTAGATACATTCCAAAAGAACTCAAAAAGGTGGAAAAAGTCAATCTTGACTAGATCCAACATGATGACTACTCAAACAACCCTCCAAAAGCTCTCAAAAGCATTTAAAACTTCCTAAATCCTTGGCATGTGTTTGAAAATAATTCACAACCTCCCTAGATGCTCTCCATATGTTCCCAAACTGAAAATAACCTCCCCTTGTTTGTGACATGCCATCAATACAAGCTCATCTCCATTTCTCCTTTGACTTGATCATACCATGAAGATAAATACACCCTTATTCTCTTATGCGTTGAAAGCCTCTATGCCATCAATAAAAATTTTGCATTTAAATGTAATGCTTAAACTAAATGATTTATAAGCCATCATTTAAGTTTAAACATTTTACAATCATAAAGCAAAATGAAAAAGATAGAGACTAACACTCTAATGTATTTGGTATAGATTATAATTAAAAGGAATTAACTAAGTCAAAATGACTAAGTTGCATTTCATATTGAAATGTCTAAGCATAAGACATAGTCGGTGGGCTTTAATTATATCCATTATTTTCAAAAGACGGGACAAAAGTGTCAAATCTCTATTGACATAGTATTAGGGTATCAAACCCTAAAAAAACAAACGCAAAAAGAAGAAGGATTTTCTCATTCATCACTTAGAAGCTTCAAGAAGAAGTTGAGTCGTCGCCTCCATGAGGGTTCCTGAGAAGTTTTCTTGAATTTTGCTACATTGACCTGCGTATTCCACCGATTTCCTTCACAGGAACAAGCTGGTAAGTCATTTTAATAGAAATTTCCTCTATTAGCTTGATCTTAACCTAAAAAGACCTTCCATGGCTGTGACATGTTGTATCTTTCTGGCATTCTTATCCACTCTAATTCTTCTCTTTTATTTTGTGATCTCCTTATTGTTGAAGGTCGTGCTATCATGATTGAGGTTTATGGAACTTTTCGTGGCCTCTACTGTTGAGCTAGGGGTTTTGCATTTTATATAAAACAGAACTTTGGCTTGACCTCCTCTGTATTGGGAAATTCATGAAAACCTTGCATAATTTCATGCCTTTTATTGAATTATTGTTGCATTCGGTTCTTATGCAAAAACTAGTGAATATCTTTGCATATTTCCTTGTCTTCTATGAAAATATAAAGGCCTTGGTCGTTCTGATTAGTTTGTAGCTATGGTTTTCTATCAAAATCCCATGGGTATTCTGGGTTTTGATAAATCCACGCCTTCAATATCTTGCTCTGTATAATATCCTTTTCCCTATAACTCTGTGATTTTCATGATGTAACCATGAGACATCATAGGCGTTTTTATGGCTAGCTACTTCATTATCAAACAAAGGGTTTATCTTTCTTATAAAATTTTTAGAACTCAGCTTCAGATTTTAGTGGCTATTAAGGGTTTATGTAGAACTCTTCACTAGGTATTTGATTTTCTTGTATATAAAACCCTTCTATAGCTGCAACCTTATTTGACATCTCATGTAGTTTTTGAATACTTTTCCTATGTTTATAACAGTTTTTCTCTTGTTTGGTTGTACCACCATGATGCTTTCCTATAGAATATCTTATCATTTTGAACATAAACCTGAATTTAAAATACTAGTTGCCATTAAATGTTGTAGGTGTTTTCAAATTCCATTAGCAGGTTCATATATTTGCTTAACTTTTTTCAACAATTATATTCATGATTATAACATCCTTGCATGGTCCTTATATTATAGTTGTCCTTGCTACTTGTATGAAGGCCACTTTCAACCATGTATGGACTGGAACAAGTATCTTGTGCAAATCTTTATAGCTGTTTCTCATTACCTGATGCTTGTAGAAACTATCAAACACTGTCATAATTTCATTCAAGCATTTTGTCATTGAATGTCATTGCTTCATTCAGCATCATAGGATCAACTAATCACAACTCCTTATATATATCCTAAAGACTGTTCCCTTATCTACCATTTATCATGCACTTTTAAGAGGCAACAACTCCTTTGTTTACTTCCTTTTATCATTATCATCGTACTGTAACTAGATCACTATCATGTTTGCATGCTAAATACATGGAATGCTTCTTTCTATATCATGATGATATTAGACATGATTCCATTATCTTAATGGGATATTGAAATATGTTCACGGAACTGATTTATGTGACTGTCCTTAACATATGGATGTAAGCTTGCTCTTGAAGTATCATTATGTTTTCTTAATGACACATAATATCATGATCATCATTGTACCTATTAAATAATTCTTGTACTCTATCTTTTGATATTCAACAATGTATATCTTGACTCATAATATTTACTTTCTTGATTTATAACCCTGCATCATATATAGGGCTTCATGACATTATGCTTCCATAATATATTGCTTTACTTGCAAAATAAAGTTCTCCAATGATTCATGCTATTATGGTACCTGTTGAATGATCTTGCTATTTTATGGTCTTCCAATAACGAGCTAGGCTCAACCCTCATGGGAGCCACATTTCTACCACTCATTTTTAATTTAAGTCATATCTACACCTGTAGTTGCACATGAAACAAACAAGTTAGAAAAACATATGTGCATTTCAAGTGTGTTTGACAATTTCAATGGTTTTCTGGGACACTTGTAACACACATGTTTATTGAATGCAGATCAGGACTAACTTATACATGTATGGGTAAATGAACATGTATGGTGTGTAACTTTTCATTCCTTAGAGCACTGCTCTAACACATTGTTTTGATTAATTGCAGGAAACAGGAACCTTAAGGAGCTAGGAATAGACCAGGACAACTCAAACGACAACCAACCAAGAAGACTAGACAAATAACCAGTCATTCACAGGCAATGAATGGTTACCCTCCTTACATGATATTCTTTTATATTCATTTACTTATTCATGTACATGTTAATTTTGATTTGCATTGAATAAGCTAGTAACAGTTAAACTCGCGACTTGTGTGAGTTAAATGGATATTTCTCTCAATAAAATAACTTTTTTTAGAATAAAATTTGCAAAATATTCTTATGTTTCATGCATCTATATAAATGTGATGATCTATAATTGTAGTCCCTCAAGTTATTTCATTTGTGTATATAAATGCAATGTAAGAGGAATAGCAAATGTACCATTTTCTTTCTTCTTTTAATCAATGGGCTCTATTAGATTGTGCCATGGGTGAAAAATTGGGTAACATTTTTGGCGACATCAGCTAGATGTTTGCCTACTAAACATGTGAACTGGTAGCCTAGACTTGTCCATTGGGCATGGAGTCACTTGATAACTCTAAGGCAAATCTAAAACAATTTGTTCAAGGCTATAACTCACTTGTAACTTATTGAAACAAAAAGGTCACTTGGAAACTTATTGAAAACAGGAAAAATGCAGAATGGAAATTACCTAACTGTGTTGGGAAAACACTTAGGGAATAAAAATTACAGTGAAACTATAGTGCAAGAGCACTTTAATGAAAGCATAAACCTAACCTAATATGCACAATGATAAGTCATACCTCAAAACAACATTTGAGGTGAATCCCATTAACTGGGATTGGTAGCATTTCTCCATCCATATTTGATAGCTAGAATGCATTATGCTCCTTGCATTCAGTGATGATAAATGGGCCAGTCCAGAAATGGTCAAATTTTGTATGTTTTCCTGGTGCACTTTTTAGCACATCCCACTTGAGAACAATATCACCTTCCTTGAAAAATTTGGCTGTAGCTTTCTTATCAAATGTTTTCTGTGTTTGGACTTGATGATACTCCAAAGTTTTCATTGCTTTGTCTCTTGTTTCTTCAAGCTCCATGAGTTTTGCATATCTTACGGACATTGGGTCCTGTTCTTCAAACATTTCCAACTGGTGAATAATATCGAGAGCTGGAAGCTCTACAGATAGAGGTAATCTGGCCTCTTTTCCATAAACAAGTACATATGGTGAATTACCAACTGACCTCTTAGGGGTTATTCTATCTTCCCAAAGTGCAGATTTCAATTTAGAGTGCCAAATTCTTTGATTCTCCTCCATGGTTCTCTTAATGATTCTGATCAAATTTTTATTTGTAGTTTCAGCTAAACCATTACCATGTGGGTAATAATTTGAGGAGGTATTCAAATGAATTCCGTGTTTAACAACCCAATCTATAACTCTTAACCCAACAAATGCAAGAGCATTATCTGCAATGATGGAGTCAGGAACTCCAAACCTGGTTACTATGTCTTCATAGAAGTTTAAAACTGAAGATTCATTAGCTTCTTTCAAAGCTACTGCTTATGTCGACCGTGTAAAATAGTTTGTGGCTATAAGCACCCACTTGTGACCAACACTGGAAAGTGGATTAATCAGTCCAATAAAGTCAATGCCCCATTTCATGAAGGGTTGTTCTACCTAAATTGGATGTAGAGGCATAGTAGGAAACTTCTCCTTTCCTGCAAATAAAGCACATTTTACACACTTCTTTGACCATGCACAGGCATATTTAAATAAACTAGGCCAATAATATCCAACTCTCATAATTTTCTAGGCTATTGTTCTCTGATCAAAGTGACCTCCTGAAGCTCCATCAGGAAACTCATGAAGTACCTTTTTCTGTTTGATCTGTGTTAATACATCTTAACAGAACACCATTAAGATCCTTTCTGAAAATAATATTATCAATTAAAAAATAAGGAATAGATTGCAACTTGAAGTACCTTCTCTTGGCTTTGTCGAAATTTGGTGGAAATTCACCAGTTTGAAGAAAATGGGTCATATCTTGAACCCAACCTGCATCAATTACAGGTGCAACATCCTGATTCTGATTGTCATTAACCAAAACAGTCTCCTTTTATGATTTCTGATCATCTTCAGGGGTTGAGGCAAGTTGCTCACAAAGACCTCTACCTTTGACAAGTTTTGTGATTTTGATATCAACATCAAACTCCATTACTTTTTTTATCCACCTTGCTCTTTTCTCACTTAGATCTTTGTTCAACAAAAATTCTCACCCTTGGGTGTGCAACTAAAAGATGAATCTTGTTGTTGGAAATTAGGGGTTTAAACTTCTTTAAGCTTCTAATCACAATGAGAACATGTTTCTCAACAAAAGTATATTTTTGTTCATAATCAACAAGTCCTTGACTAAAGAAAGCTATTGGCTGCTCTAAATTATCATTATTTTTCTGAACCAGCATAGCATAAATTGAGCTAATGCTACCAAAAGAATATAAAATGAAGTCTTTAGAGAAATATGGATTTACCAGTGTTGGGGCTGATGCTAAAGCTTCCTTGATTTCTTCAAAACTACGTTTTGCTTCTCTAGTCCAACTGAAAATGACATTCTTTTTAAGCATGGCAGTCAAAGGTTGTAATAAATTTGCAATATCAGGAATGAATCTCCTTAAAAATTTGATTCTACCTAGAAAGCTTTGCAATCCTTTCTTGTGATTGGGTAATGGCAGTTCAAGTATGGCCTTGACTATTTCAGGGTCAATGGTAATTCCTTCTTTTGACACTATGTGACCTAACAATTTACCTTCATGCACAACAAATATACTCTTTTTCGGATTGAGAGATATTCCATACTCTTTGCATTTTTCAAAAACTTGCTTGATATGTGACAAGTGTTCGTCTACATTTTTGGAATATATAGTTACATCATCTAAATAAACAAGCAGACACTTCTAAATCAAACTTTGAAACGCCATATCTATGACCCGTTGAAAGGTGGCACCATCATTAGATAAGCCAAAAGGCATTCTCTTGTAGGCCATAGTGCCTCACTTTGTTGTAAATGTTGTTTTATATTGATCCTCTTCTTTGACTAAGATCTGGTTATAACCAAAATACCCATCCAGAAGAGAAAATCTCTCTGAACCAGCAACAACTTGGAGAATCTGTTCCATTGAGGGTAAGGGGTAATGGTCTTTTAAAGACACTCTGTTAAGATCTCTAAAATCTACACATAATATTATCTCCCCATTCTTCTTTCTAACCGAAACAAGGTTAGAAACCCATGATGTGTGTTTAATCAGAAATACAATACCCCCCTCAACTAACTTGGTCAGCTATTTGATCATTAAAGGTTCAAGCTTGGGGTTTAAAGGTCTTTATTTTTTCCTAACAGGCTTGGCACCAGGTTCTAACTCAATTGTATGTTGTGTAATATGAGGGTCAAAACCTTTTAAATTAGAATATTTCCAAGAAAAAACATCATGATACTCTTGGCATAAAGCAATGAAAGCTTTTCTATCTTCAACTGAACAGATCTTTCCTAACTTAAGAAGCTTACCTTTAAAAATTTCAACTTCTTCATAATGATCTTCCTTCACTTGAATAGTGACCTTGCTTTTCTTAAGCTGATCATCAGTGTTGAATATGGACTCTAAGGTAATTAAACCTTTGGGAAACTTGTTTGTCTTCAGCTGTATAACTTGATCATCAAACTGTTGTTTAATCTTCTCCCGATTCACTATAGAAAATTGATCTTCTTGGAGCAAAAAAGTTAAAATCTGCTTGTCACTATCAAATACTTGCCAGTTGATGTTGTTATCAGGAATTGATGGCCTGATTACAACTTTTACATACTGCTGTATCCTCTCTTTTTTGATATCATTTGGGATACAAATTGTGCTCCAATTGCTGCAAGTTTGTCAACATGTTTATTCTAATTTCTTTGGATAGAAATCAGGTTGAAGGCATCAAACTCCTCAATTTGTTCCATACTCTGTTTCTATAGGACTTCAAGGCATTGTTCTTAGCAACATTCAGGCCTCTAACCTGATTAACTATTAGTTCACTGTCTCCATAGACCTTCAAACAGTTAATTCCCCTTTTTCTTGCCCACTCAAGACCTTGAATGAGTCCATCATACTCAACAGTGCTATTTGAGCATGCAAAAGAAAAATGAAAAGCTAAAAAATACCTATCGCCCTGTGGAGAAACAAGCATTGCACCTCCACCAACTCCATTTTTACTTCTGGAACCATCAAAATACATTTCGCAAAGTTCACTTTGCTATTATAACAACTGATATGTACCTTTTTCAAGGTTTGGAACCTCTACATCAGGTTCAAGCATCACATAATTTCCCATACCAACATCTTGAATAAGGTTTTCAGGATTGTCTAACACATTTTCTACTGCCCATTCATGTAGCAGTACATTAGGGACACTTTCTACTTGCAACTCTTGGGCAGCAACCAACTCACTGTCAGTAAAAATGACATAATTTGTGTTTGGAGCAGTTGGGACAACATTGATAACACTTGGGTTATATGGCTCGATGTGATCTTTAGCCAAATTTTTAGATTTAATAGTAACCTTGGTTCCATATCTTGTTCTAAACAACATATGTGACCAATCAATTAACACATAACCTCCTATCTTAGTCGTAAAGTCTCTTGAGAGATGCAAGGCAAAGAAAGGTGGGAGATCTATGACACATATGTCTTGGGGAATTGAAAAGTTTGAAAAATCATGAAGGGTGAGGCTCAAGCCTTTTATAACACCTAAACTATTAACAGAGGTACCATCTAACTGAATCACTCCTTTCTCTAAAGGCTGATACTTTAGTCCTAGTTTATCAACAATCTGCTTTGGAATTACAGAGCTACTAGCTCCACTATCTACCATATAGTTGTGAACTAACTTATCACCTATGATTACAGACACATAAAACGAAGGTGGTTTGATGTCCTTACCTGCTTCTTTACTAGGCTGTTTATTATTATTATCTTGAGGATCATTTGTAAATACAGCTCTATCTTGACCTATTGGAAACTCATCAGACACTTTCAGATTTGATAAATCTAACTATAACATGTCTTTTTGGCCTGGAATAGCTAATGAGTCCCACATAGACATCATTACATTCACCTTTTTCATATTATCAATGATATTGAAAGGCACAGTTGGGTTTTCTTTTTGATGTACCTTTACGCTAGCATGATCAGCTTGCAGGTGTGGCTGCTCCTTAGCAGCAACTTGTTGATTCCTTTGCAAAATGCGAGGAACTTGTGATGTAGATGATCTTGTTGTTGCTGCTTTTCCTTTATCATCTTCTTGTTCAAGTTCAAAGGCTCTTTTCTTTGCTCTTATATTTTCTACAATAGGAGAATTATCTATATTCAGTCCACAAAATTCTTCACCCTACCAGTTAAGTAAAGTAGTTTCATTTGTAAGTTGATCCTGTTGTTGTGGAGGTGTATCATTGAATGCGTTCTGTTGTGAACTTGAAGCATTTTGTACCATTAGTGCTTGATTTATAACTCCATTGGAACAAGTAGCTTGATTATGTGGTTGGTTGCATGGATAACACCACTCATAATCAACAATAAGATTATTTTGAACAGGGACAAGGTCCCTAGCTTCACTAACAGGTGTTAGGTGTTGGATTATATGCCTGAAAAGGCCTTTGATTCACATTCTATCTTGGACCTTGGAAATTTCCTTGGTATTGTTGCCTATTACCTTGAAATGGCTGATTTGCAGGTTTGTTATATGACTGTTGCTTCTCTAAATTGACCAATTTATTCCCAAAAGTCTGTAAAATACTTTCAATCTTTTGTTGACTCTCCTTAATCTCTTGTAATTCCTGGAACTATGTTGGGATTGCAGATTCTTGTTGACCAACAGCTGGTAATGCTGGTACAACAGGCAATGGTGTAAATGGTGGAATTTGAAATTGCATATTTGGCTAGATTTCTGGAAAAATAGGCATTGGTGGCCTAGTTGCAATCTTTCCTACCTGAATTAAGCAATTTTCTTCTCTAATTGTTATTTCATATGCATCAGGTAGAGAAACTCCTCCCATTGACTGAGTCATAATAGCTATATCACTGTTAAGAGCTTTCAAGTAATATAAAAATGCATATTCGAGAGGTGGCCTCACTGTTGCAGGGATTCTATCCCAAGTTCTTTGAAATCTGAAGTTGAAATCATTCATTAACTCCTGAGGAGCTCTCTTTATTGTAGTTAGTTGCTCCAATAATGACAAATTATCAGATTTGTCTTGAAACTGCTTGTGTAATTTGTCACCTAACTCATCCCATGTTTCAATAGTACCTACTCCAAGACTTTTGAACCACTGTAATGCTATTCGTTTGAATGATGTTGCAAGTAGCCTTACAACTACATCCTCTTGTGTAATATGATGAACACCACATAAGGAATCAACATCTCTTATGTGCTCAATTGGAGTTGTTTGGTCTTCACCAATGAAGATTGGTAAGCTCTTTAAAGCTGTCACTAGTATATCATTATGTTGTGCCAAATTTAATGGACGACCTCCATTAAATGGCACAAAGGGCTGATTTCTAGTAGCCATTGGAGGCGGCTGAGGCAGATTAACTGGAGTTTGAAAAACAACTGATAAACTTGTAGAAACTGAGAAAACAGTGAATACAATTCAACTGCCTAAAGGTGAAATTTTTGTTCTAAGGCTTGGTGAGGCTGAACGATTCTCACTTTGCTTCTTAGATGGTCTTCCTCTCCTCCATGGTGGTGAAAACACTGATTTTGGCCTAACACTAGGTGGTGTAGACTGGAACCTCTTGGAAGGAGGTACTCTTTTCACTACTCTGCCTTGTCTTCTGGGTGGTGTCAACTACAAAAATTCAAAATCCTTTGTACTTCTTGTTTGTACCCTTCTCATAAGCTGTGACAACACTAATTATGTTGTTCTTTCACTTAACAGAGTCACCAAGTATGCAAATATAACCTCTACAAGGTCAAAAACTTGTTGGTTGCATACCAAACCAACAAAATGATGAGGAACTCGTCCCACCGGGCGTGCCAAAATTGTTAACTCTTAAACTTTACACCTTGACTGAGTTATGAACTCAGTAAGCTAGAGAAACATGGGAATTTTTCTAGAGGTTGTGGGTCACCTAAAAATGGAAAAGAACCTCCGGAGGAGGCCGACTTCCTATGCTAGTAATATCACTGAAACTACTGACTTTGAAGGAAAAGGGTAGAGAAAAAGCTTTAAAGTGAAAATTGGCAAAAATACTATTTCTGCGGTGATACACCAAACTGTAAGGATATGAAAATTCAGAGAATAGACACTTATTTTAAATGACTGAAAAAACAGAACTTGCACAACTTATTTCTATAAACCCATGCATAAATAATTTGAAGAAAGGATTGAATGCATTTAACTTTCAAAAGGAAAGGAAACTTTCACAATTTAAAAGCTATGTGCAAATTAAAACACAATTTTTAACCTACATAGACTTACTTTTGTAGAAAAGGCACTATAATTGTGAGACAAAACTACAAGGAAGTGAAAATTCTTCACAGGTAACTTGATCAACCAGGTAATAACACACTGCACTGCAAGAATAAGAAGGCAAAAGACTTCAAGTACTGATGTTCAAGATCTTTTCTGAATTCATCTCCAAAATGAGTTACAAAATTATGCACAAAATCTGTAAAAAGGACTCCAAGAGTCACTGTCTTCAAAAATTGCATAAATTAGAACTGGGTTACAAAATGGGTAGTCCAAAGACTAAGTACATAAGCTCCACAAAACAAGGAAAATACAACCACCTTGGGTCTGATGCAACCTCCATGCCAAAAATCTAGCTCCTAGATACATTCCAAAAGAACTCAAAGAGGTGGAAAAAATCAATCTTGACTAGATCCAACATGATGACTACTCAAACAACCCTCCAAAAGCTCTCAAAAGCATTTAAAACTTCCTAAATCCTTGGCATGTGTTTGAAAAAAATTCACAACCTCCCTAGATGCTCTCCATATGTTCCCAAACTGAAAATAACCTCCCCTTGTTTGTGACATGCCATCAATACAAGCTCATCTCCATTTCTCCTTTGACTTGATCATACCATGAAGATAAATACACCCTTATTCTATTATGCGTTGAAAGCCTCTATGCCATCAATACAAATTTTGCATTTAAATGTAATGCTTAAACTAAATGATTTATAAGCCATCATTTAAGTTTAAACATTTTACAATCATAAAGAAAAATGCAAAAGATAGAGACTAACACTCTAATGTATTTGGTATAGATTATAATTAAAAGGAATTAACTAAGTCAAAATGCCTAAGTTGCATTTCATATTGAAATGTCTAAGCATAAGACATAGTTAGTGGTCTTTAATTATATCCATCATTTTCAAAAGACAAGACAAAAGTGCCAAATCTTTATCGGCATAGTATTAGGGTATCAAACCCTAAATAAAACAAACAGAAAAAAAGAAGAAGGATTTTCTCATTCATCACTTAGAAGCTTCAAGAAGAATTTGAGCCGTCGCCTCCATGAGGGTTCCTGAGAAATTTTCTTGAATTTTGCTGCATTGACTTACGTATTCCATCGATTTCCATCACAGGAACAGGTTGGTAAGTCGTTTTAAAAGAAAGTTACTCTATTAGCTTGATCTTAACCTAAAAAGACCTTCCATGGCTGCGACATGTTGTATCTTTTTGGCATTCTTATCCACTCTAATTTTTCTCTTTTATTTTGTGATCTCCTTATTGTTGAAGGTCGTGTAGTCATGATTGAGGTTTATGGAACTTTTCGCGGCCTCTATTGTTGAGCTAGGGGTTTTGCATTTTATATAAAACAAAACTTTGGCTCAGCCTCCTTTGTCTTGGGAAATTCATGAAAACCTTGCATGATTTCAAGCCTTTTATTGAATTATTGTTGCATTCAGTTCTTATGCAAAAAATAGTGAATATTTTTACATATTTCTCTGTCTTCTGTGAAAATATAAAGGCCTCGACCATTCTGATTAGTTTGCAGCTATGGTTTTCTACCAAAATCCCATGTGTATTCTGGGTTTTGATAAACCCACGCCTTCAATATCTTGCTCTGTATAATATCCTTTTCCCTATAACTCTGTGATTTTCATGATGTAACCATGAGCCATCATAGGCGTTTTTATGGCTGGCTACTTCATTATCAAACAAAGGGTTTATCTTTCTTATAAAAATTTTAGAACTCAACTTTAGATTTAAGTGGCTATTAAGGGTTTATGTAGAACTCTTCACTAGGTATTTGATTTTCTTGTATATAAAACCCTTCTACAACTGCAACCTTATTTGACATCTCATGTAGTTGTTGAATACTTTTCCTGTGTTTATAACATTTTTTCTCTTGTTTGGTTGTGCCACCATGATGCTTTCTTGTAGAATATCTTATCATTTTGAACATAAACCTGTGTATTTAAAATATTGGTTGCCATCAAATGTTGTAGGTGTTTTCAAATTCCATTACCAGGTTCATATATTTTCTTAATTGTTTTCAACAATGATATTCATGATTATAACTATCCTCACATGGTCCTTATATTATAGCCGTCCTTGCTACTTGTATGAAGGCCACTTTCAACCATGTATGGACTGGAACAAGTATCTTGTGCAAATATTTTATAGCTGCTTCTCATTACCTGATGCTTGTAGACACTATTAGACACTATCATAATTTCATTTAAGCATTTTTTCATTGAATGTCATTGCTTCATTCAACATCATAGGATCAACTAATCATAGCTCCTTATATATATCCTGAAGACTGTTCCCTTATCTACCATTTGTCATGCACTTTTAAGAGGTAGGGGCTCCTTTGTTTACTTCCTTTTATCATTATCATTGTATTATAACTAGATCACTATCATGTTTGCATGCTAAATACATGGAATGCTTCTTTCTGTATCATGATGATATTAGACATGATGCCATTATCTTAATGGGATATTGAAATATGTTCAAGGAACTGATTTATGTGACTGTCCTTAACATATGGCTATAAGCTTGCTCTTGAAGGATCATTATGTTTGCTTAATGACATAGAATACCATGATCATGACTATACTTGTTAAATAATTCTTGTACTCTGTCTTTTGATATTCAACAATGTATATCTTGACTCATAATTATTTTACTTTCTTGATTTATAACCCTGTATCATATATAGGGATTCATGACATTATGCTTCCAGAATATATTGCTTTACTTGCAAAATAAAGTTCTCCAATGATTCATGTTGTTATGGTACCTGTTGAATGATCTTGCTATTTTATGCTCTTCCAATAATGAGTTGGGCTCAACCCTCATGGGAGCCACATTTCCACCACTCATTTTTAATTTAAGTCATATCTACACCTGTAGCTGCACATGAAACAAACAAGTTAGAAAAACATTTGTGCATTTCAAGTGTGTTTGCCAATTTCAATGGTTTTCTGGGACACTTGTAACACATGTTTATTGAATGCATATTAGGACTAACTTATACATGTATGGGTAAATGAACATGTATGGTGTGTAACTTTTCATTGCTTAGAGCGTTGCTCTAACATATTGTTTTGATTAATTGTAGGAAATGAGAACCTTAAGGAGCTAGGAACAGACCAGGACAACTCAGACGACAGCCAACCAAGAAGACTCGACAAATAACCAGTCATTCACAGGAAATGACGTGTTACCCTCCTTACATGATATTCTTTTATATTCATTTACTTATTCATGTACATGTTAATTTTTATTTGCATTGAATACGCTAGTAACATTTAAACTCATGATTTGTGTGAGTTAAGTGAATATTTCTCTCAATAAAATAACTTTTTTTAAGAAGAAAATTTTCAAAATCTTTTTATGTTTCATGCATCTATATAAATGCAATGATCTATAGTTGTAGTCCCTCAATTTATTTCATTTGTGTATATGAATGCAATGTAAGAGGAATAGAAAATGTATCGTGTTCTTTCTTCTTTTAATCAATGGGCTCTATTAAATTGAGCCATTGGTGAAAAACTGGGTAACAGTACTCCTTTGTTAAGAGATTGTAGTATGTGAAATATCAACTCAAGAGATGGAACATAGAGTATTTTGCATATCTTTTTCATGCTAAGTAAAATGCTCAATCTCTTCTAGATGAGGTCTCACAATAATCCAGGAAGTTTGCGCTTATGACTGAGAATCTACAAAAGGAGTCTAAGTTACTAAAGGACCTTATTTGAATGGGAACTAAGAGAGGAAAATTATTGGAAATGTTCAAAATGCCAGGATTGACTGGCTTCAAGAAGGAGATAGGAATACAACCTTCCACAAGTCTGTCAAGGATTGAAGGAAAAGGAACGTATTCGCTTCTATTCAATCTTCTAATGGACATCTCCTTTCTTCTTATCAAGATATTTGTAAGGAGTCCATGATTTTCTTTTCGTCACGTCTCTCAGAGGATTATTCTCAAGAGGTTGAGGAGGGCTTTATTTTTGAATGCATCCCTCCTTTAGTGTCTTTGGAAATGAATGAAGAGCTCAATAAGCTTGCCTCTCGTGATGAGGTGGAAAGGGTTGTCATTCAAATGAAGAAAGGAAAATCTCTTGGACCTGATGACTTTTCAATTGATTTTTTTCAATATTTTTGGGAGATTCTCAAATAGGATGTGTTAGAGATTATCATATAATCGTAGAGCAATAAACAGATGTTGTGTGCCTTGAATGTGACCTTTCTTTCCCTTATCCTAAAAAAGGAAAAAGTTTTCCTTTGATCATTTTAAGCTCATTTCTTTTTGTAATGTGGCTTATAAGATCATTACTAAGCTCTTGATGGAGAGACTTAAAAAGTGCCCAAACACCCTTATCTCAGAGGAGTAGGGGTTTTTTTTTTTGGCAAGAAGATCTTGGATGGGGTGGTGATTGTTGAGGAGGCTATTAATTCTATGGTAACTTCCAAGAAGAAGACTGTGTTTATTAAGTTAGATATGGCCAAAGTTTATGAACGGGTCAAATGGAGGTTCTTGTAGTGGATTCTCTTGGCTTTTGGCTTTACTTGGGATTGGGTTGAGTGGTTTATGAGTTGTGTTACTTCTAATTCCTTCTTGGTTATCATTAATGGAGTTGTGTCTCCCTTATTCAAAGCTTCTAGAGGTTTTCAACCAAGAGATCCTTTGTAATCATATCTTGTAATTCCCTCCCCAATATTAAGCTAATAGAATACTACAAAGTAACTAAATAAGAGAAGTAAATAATAAAATAGAATAATTAAAGACAAACTAATAACTTTATAACTTGTCTAATGATAGAAATAACGATGAAGTCTTGTATGCTCCAAAAGAATATTTTTCAAGTTAGATACTTTCTCTGCTAATCCAACAATCAAATTTACAAGAGGGAATAAATAAATGATAATGTCACTAAAAAAATTTGTAATCATTACTTTATGAGGATTCCAATAATGTATACACCAAATGTTAATATAAACAAAATGAATGATTTTTCCTTTTTAAAATCAAACATTATTGTTCCAACTTTACACTAATTGTAATCATCATTTGTAATTATTTAAACTACACATAAATATGGAAACATATTTTGATAATGTTAGTATTAAATCTCCACAATAACATTAACTTATTTCCCTAGAGATATTATTACCATTAAATCAAAATCAAATAGGATATCTAAAATTGTTAGTGAAGGTAAAATCGGGATTATATAAAGGCTCATATATGTAATAGAATCAAATACTAAAGATGCATCGTAAGTGTTGAATCAACCTCAACCTATTTACCTTTCCAAGTGAGTTATTTAATGCCTAATAATTAGAAATGAAGACAACAATTTAAACAATACTTTAAACCAATATTACAAGCATAAACATACAAGAAATAAGCTAACAAAAACTATACCATCCATTATTGAACACCCTATCATTATAGGACTAATAAATCAACAACTTGAAATTGATTATGTATATTTGCAGTATACACACACAACTAAACATATACACATAATTCATGACTATTTAGTTTGTTAACATTTGTTTTTGATTAGCCATAAACAAGTTTGAAGGGGCCATGAAACCCTATACAAAAAAGAGAAAAGGTAGCAAAGATATAGTCGATTGGCTGCCCCACCAAGACCAAAAATAAGTTAATTACGTAACAATCAACACCTCATCAAAAAACAACAACCAACAAAACAAAAACTAGACAAAACAAGCATCATTTAAATAAGTTCCTTTAACATTATGGCTGCTTACAAATCCTTAGATATCACCTTTTCATGCATTTTCATGTTCTCATCTACATCCTGCCTCAACACCATCTTGCTCTTCTTGGTTTTGCTTTGAGTGCGAACACTCGGCCCCATGCCCAAGTCCACAACTTGTAAACTCTTTTCAGCATCCTCCCCCTCATCCTGGTTCACTAGCTCACTAAACAATGATATCATAGTCCTTTCCCTAACCTTCTCATTCAAGAACACCAGACCTTCAGTCGAGGATTCAAGCTTCTGCTTGCTAAGTTTAATCATTGTGTTAAGGTCTTTACACAGCAGCAAGGAGTTCCTCACCACCATGGACAACCTAGGACCATGATCTTTCTTCAAATTGGCCACGTCCTCCACCATAAGGCCAAGGTTGGAATTTAGCGATTTGACCATTTTGAAGATGGAGTCCTTTTCCTTTAGGCTTCTAAGTGTAGAAATATTGCAATGAGCAATCGTATCATATTTGTTATGGAGGTCTTGAACCTCCTGAACGAGCCACATAAGAAAATTAAAGGAAATATCAACCCCTTCCTTGACCAAACTAGATGCATGCGTGTAGTCCATAGCACCCCAATACAATCCCCTCCCCTAGTGGGAACTCATGGGCGGATCATCTTGTTGGAAGCCCTCAAGAGAATCAACCTTAATCTTACCCTTGTCTCTAGACGTCGACACAACAAGAGACTCATCCACATCCACCACATTTTTCACCTTCCCCACAACAAGGACCCCCCACCACCACCACAACCTAGGTCATTATTCACCAAATCTGCCACCTCACCAGACTTATTAACCCCAATACCCTCCTATAGCTTATCCTCAACTTCATAGGAACACACCAACCCCTGTTTCATGGTCTTCCTCTTACTAGATTTACTCTCCACAACCTCCTCATTGCAAGTCACTTGAATTTTGTGTTTCACACGTGGAGTGGAAGGTTTAACCTTTTTTGCAGAGCATTTCTTCCCCCTAGAAGAAGGAGTGTAATCTAAGTCTGTGTGGTAGCCATCCAACCACACATTGGACTCCTCAATTTTTGTACCAACACTACTATCCACCTCCTCAATCTGGCATTTCCCACTCCCTTTCTCCCTTTCTTAGACTTATCAGATTTAACAGGAAAAGGGGACTCAATAACACAATTAGCCTTTATATGTTTCACAATAAGCAACATTAAACCCTCATGTAAGAAGGGATTCCTAGGATTCCTTCTATATTCTATAATCCCATCTTCCAAAGAAAGCAAAAGATAGAAAGGGAAAGAGATAAGCTTACTATGAAAGAAGTAATTAAGAATCACAAAATGATGCCCATACAAAGCCGAATACCTCCCATCCAGGGTAAAATAATGCATCAGCGCCATGGAAACCTCACCCCAAATAGGCTTGATTTTGGTTTGATCATAACACCCATAGTTGAGCCTCACCATTTTGGCATTCTCCCTGTCCCATGGAAAATTCATTCTGGCAGCCCCTAACATAGCTTTCTCCTTGTAAAATTTTCTTCCTTTAGTGGATAACCCAATTACTTCCACAATGAACTCCTCACTGATAGTAATGTCCCTACCAAACATTCTCAACACCCATCCATGCCAAGCATCAACAAAATCCCAGGAGACATTCATTTTAAACCCATGAAGTTTCTCCATGAAAGGGGTAACCCCACCTTTCTGTAAAATTTCCTAGACATTGGCATTAGCTTTGAACTCATCAAATGAAAGAGGCTCAGTCCTACACCTATCCCCACCCATCTTCAATGGCGAGAAATTCTTAGAATCAAGAACACACAACATACAAATGCAACTAAACACCAAGGCCAAAGGAAGAAAAGCACCTAGAAAGCATGCAGGCTTGCCAACCGAGGTATTGAAGAAAATGATGGCCAGGAGAAAAATAAATAATAAATAAGACATTACAATTTTCAAGTGTGAGCAAAATATTGAAAATATTATTGAATTGATACTAAAGCAAGTTCAAAATATAACATGAAATTATGCAAGTACATAATTTTTGACATTACAGGGTGAAATATTTGTAATTGAAGAAAAATATATGTTAGATTGTAATGTTATTAAGGGTCTATACACTTATAAATAGATCTTAAATAATAATTATATAGCTCTAATATAAGGTACACAACCTTATAATTTAAATATTTTTAGCAAATTAAAACATATTTAAACTAATATTTAGTTTATTAATATAAATATATCACTAAACATTAATTAAAATTATTAATCAAATCTAATGTTTTGATTAAAGTAATTAGTTTTTAAGGGACCACAAAACTTGTACAAACAACAATTACAAATCAAAATAACAAAATTATAAAAGACATTAGTTCAAACTAACCCCAAAAGGGTAACAAAATCCACACTAAGAACAAAAAATAAAAAAACCAAATAATCACCAACCAACAAAGAAGACCAAAAATCCCACCAAAGCCTAAAGGAATAAAGAAAGGACCAATCCTTTACAACTAGTGTAGAGCTTCAATTGCTTCCAACTCCTTGTATATAAGGTAGACTTCCTTTACACTAATCTCATCCTTCCCATTTTTTTTTTTACTTATAAATTACCTATGGTTGGGTATTTGAAAACTTTTGGCTTTTTCAAAACCTTCCCCCTTCATATTTCCTTTAGGATTCTATAATTTTTCCTTTAGTTATTTCAAACTCCGAACTCTAAAATTTATAGATGCTTTATTAGTATTCTTTATATTTTTATTTCCTCTTCTAACTTCATAATCTTAACATTTTGATTTTTATTATCCATTTTCAAAAGACTTATTTCCTACATCGCCTCCCAATGTTTTAGGATCAATTTATCTTCTTCATTAAGTATGAGCACCTTCCCCTTGTATTTCAAGCCTATGGATTTCCATGAAAACCATTTATAGAGAAAATGGTGGTTTTTAGTTTCCTTAACCAATTTGGTCAATTATTCCACAATCTTGTTGATAAATTTATTGACATATTCCTTTAAATCATCTTCACATGAATGGATTTGATTAGATCCTCCTTGGCATGGGGAGTGGCTTTGGGGATTTCAGGGAAGCTATCACTTGAGACTATATCCTCCTATACCTTGGCATTTCCCTTATTGTATCTAAGGCTTCCCCCCATGTTTCCTTCCCTATTTTATTTTATCGACGTCTTCTTCCATTTTATACTAATCAAAATCTTAGATGGTGTTGGCTTCCTCAAAATCATTGCAAGTAAATATCTCCTCACCAATATCCTCTTCCTCCTCAAGGAGGAATCAATAATAATTTTCTTCCTTTTCTTCAAAGAGATACCTTTCTTCACAATGACATTGATTTTTCTATATTGGTTCATGATTAACATAATTAAATCCAACATGTGTTGGGTAGGATCCCACCCCATCACATATTCTTTGATAGCAACCTCTAAAAATAGTGTGATTGGAATGAAAGTGATTTAGCAAGGAAAATGATGAGGGAACAAAGTGGAAAATTGAGTCTCCAAAGTTATGTACTTTATAATAATAGTGACAACTTCATTGCAAGTTTCTTTAACCTAATTGACAATATATCTAGACTAATAGTGTTTCAAAGATTTTACTTTCTTTAGATTTTTTTTATTTTCCTTGTAGCCCATTGTAAAATCATTGAAGACCTTTAGACCTTCAATCTTAAGTCTAACTTAACCTTTGCAATGACCTCCTAAGTGATAGTAAGCTCCATTCCCTATATTTTAACTTTCTTGTTCTACCATTTTCTAGAAAAAATGATAGCTAGAGTAAAATTATGGTTGTTTAACCCTTTTAGAAATGGGGCGAGACCAACATCCTCCAAGATATGCTAGATAGTAGGATTTAATTTAAATTTTCCACAAGAGATAGGCTCCACCTATTTAGTAATAATTAAAATTGGTACCTATAGCATCATAAATTGTGCTCCCTAAGGGTGAAAGCATAATTTCACGCTTTATTTGGGACTCTCTTTAGTTTCCACTCCCTTAGTGCATTTTAGAACCACTTCTTAGCCTTGAATTTACATTTCAATTGAAGGGAATGTGCCAATACTACCCTAAAAGTGCCTTCTCGATCATATTTCATTATCTTAACCTCAAAAAATGCTCACTTTTTGAATGAGTATTGATTAAGCAGACCTTAAATTCATGGATCATACTTTAATGTGTGCAAAAATCATGGTCAGGGGAAAGGGTTCCCTAGACTAGGTGTTTTTCTTGATAAAGTTGATCTTTAATTTGTGTCAATCTTTAATTTGTATGATGTGAATTCAATCTCAAGATTTGGTTGAAATTAATCTCAAAAATTTAAAAATTACATGAGCCGGCCTACACTTTAATTTATTCCTACGTTCCAATATATAAACATGAATTATTGTTTCAAAAAGCATGAAATCATAACTACAATGAAGCTTTTCCAAAATTCACATCCTATTTTACAGATTACAAGCATTTTTCAGTTTCGATAAAGTTTAGCACAATGATTGGAGTTTGATGCCAATGAAATGAAAATTTGGAATCTAGGGTTTGTGGATAGCTTTGAATTCTTTCAAGCACCTAATGACTTTCTTTTCAATGGGTTCTCATCTTCATACTTCAATATCCTGGTTGTCCTAAGTAAGGTATTTGAGTATTTTAATTTTCCCTTGAGTATTTGACTTTCTCTTGGGTTGATCCTAATTGTGTCATTTAGGAATCCTTCTCTAGCACACTTGAGTAGGGTTTTGTCATTTTTTAAAAAAATTTATAGCTCATTACAACCTTAGACATACTTAAGTTTCAAATCACACACCTTATCAATCAACAAATTAGCTCAAATTAGGCTCAATTTTTATGATAGGTGCACAAATATCTAACCTTCTTAGATTTATTGTTGTTTTGTCAATTTTTAGTTTCATTTGTGCGAGTAATTTGTGTTTTTCAGATTATATTTTCATAGTAAATTAGGTCAATAAATTCACATTAAATTCAATCAATTTTCTTGGCAACAAGAGAACTAAGCCTAAGGAAGATTGGTTCTCCTTTGAGGTTGTTAGCTAATCTTAACACCCTTTTTGGTTTGAGTTCTAATGTTAGGGAAAAAAAATATTGATCCGGGTTAATCTACTAGTTAGATCTAGGATTTGTTTTTTTACACTATAAGACCCTCAAATTCCTTTATTTAGTGAAAATAATAGTAATAGAGAAATTTTTGGGTTTGAGAAACTTTTGACCTATAGTAAAAATAATGAGGTGGTAAATAATCCAAAATAAATGACCCCCTTTACAAATCATCATTACAAAATTAAGGAAACTGACTTCAACATGTATTATTACCATCTAATCATCATGAAAAGCCATCATAACTCACACATTGGTAGTGCACGTGTCATGAAAGGAAAGTAATCTTAATTGAATCATATATCCTTCACCTAGTTAGTTTTTGGACCTCTTCATGATGACACCATGATTAACCATTATATCAACTACTCTAATGGATTCAAAAAGAGAGTGTTCAATCACCACTTGATTTAGGGGGTTGATAATTTTTAGAGAGTCTTATATCAAATAACTAATAGTCCAACTTGGATCAATTTTTTTGTTTAAACATTGAACTATTGTTAGAGTCTCCTTCCACAATGCAATTTTGAACCTTAATTTATTTGATCAATCTTATTTCTTTGTAAGTTGTAGTTTCCTTAATAAAGTTAGTTGTTTGCACTCCAATATTGATCACATAAGCTCCCCTTATGGCACCATTTGAATCACAAACAAACCCTCTCTCTCAAATGAGCTAGGGTTACCATTATAAGCATCATCAAATTTCAACTTAAACCAATTAGAAGGGGGAACCCATTAACATTCTTCCTATCCTTTTTACAACTTTTAAGGGGATTTAAAATATCACTCTTTAAGTCACATAGAAATAATTTTTAAAAAAATGTTAGAAGTAGGAAGCATACCACAACCTAAAGACCTAGAAGGGAGAGCCACCACAAAATTCTTTTTGATAGCAAGCATATCTAAGAGGCAAATCTATTTCACTCAATCTTCTTATCTCTAAAGGTTCTACTATTTAACTCCTTCCAAATCCCCAAAAACAATGAGGAAGGGAAAGAATTCAAAGATAGATAAATAAAGGAGCAATCTAGGACTAGGCCTTTTCCAACCTTGAAGAGGGGAAGACCCAAGAAATAGAAAAAAATCCAAAATAAAGCCCCACGCCTTCAAAGAAACCCCTAATGGAAATATGACTTTGCTTTAGACAAACATAAAAAATCACCAATTAGGGAAGGTAAAACCTCTTTTGATTAGGTTGTCAATTATTAGAATTTTAGCTTGAATAACAGCCCAAAAAAAGGAATTAATATTATTTTGATTTTTTAGGGGTATGGTAACTTCCCATACAATTGTTACCTTCCTTATTTCTCTATATTTAAGAGAATAATTTGGAAAAGAAATATATGAGAATTTAGAATTTGGTGAAATTTCACTTTGTACTAGATAATTTCTAAAGGTCATTTGGAAGGACAAAAGAGATATATCCTAGGTTCATTTCTTTGTAATTATTACAAGCATTCATATAAATTTTCTAATGTATGATGCTATTTTGTGGAGTTGTTTTACCTTATAGTTTCCTCCACCTAAATTCTATATTATTTGTGTGACTATACAATTATTTTCTTTTATCATGTTATTATTTGTACTTTCAAATATTTAATAGTTTATATATTGTATGCATTGAATTAATTAACTTGCCTAAAAAATCATATTTTTATTAGGGTGTCAATGATAACTTTAGGACAGTTTATTTTATTTTGCATAAATAATTATAATTGTAAAAATGAAAATAATCAAATTAAAATTTGAAATATACAATAAAATGAATATTATTTCAAATTATACTAAATTTATAAATAAGAATTTTCCACCATCATCCTATTACAATTAATATATAAATTCTAATTAATAGACTATCATACAATTTTATTATATAAAATTGCTTTTAGAAACCTTATACATATATAGTTACAAGTGGTCTAATTCTTCCTCCAAGCTTCCTTATAATTCTTAAAAATTTGCAATTTTAAAATAATAATATGTTCATTTTTAAAAATAAGACCATAGACCTATCTTTTTTAAATTGTTCTAAGATGCAAACCTGAAATGAATTTGTGTGTACACATATATGTATATGTACATATGTATATATGTTGTATATATACATACAAATATACATATACACATAACACATACATACACATATGCATATACATATACATATATATACGTTATCATACAATTTTATCATATAAAATTACTCTAAGAAATCCTAGACATATATAGTTACAAGTGGTCTGATTCTTCCTTCAAGATTTTTTAGAATTGCTAAAAACCCTATATATTTTATAATAATAATATTTTTATTTTAAAAAAATGAGACCATAGACCCATCCTTCATATTTTTTTTGTGAGATGCAAACTTGAAATAGAAATATATATGTATATGAGTACACACATATACATATATGTACATATGTATAAATGTATGTATGCATATATATGTATATGTAGGTATATACATATAAATATACACATGCAGACATAAATATATACACACATACATATATTCTTAATTTAAATTAAAAATGTATTATAAAAAAAAAAGTAAAATTATTTAGACATCCATGGTAGATGTTGTGACCCTAAAAAGGAGGGCATGACTCCACTATGGGAGTTGCAATCCTAAGGGTGTAGATCCATGGAGGTTGTAGCTCTATAATAAGGGGCACAACTCCTCCATGGAGGTTGAGATTCCTTCTATCTACTTTTTTTTAATTTATAATAAAAAACATTCATTACCTAATTTTTCTCAAAGCTTACATTGGAACCTTGGTTGTAGTTTATTATTGCGAGATGCAAACCTGAAATAGAAATATATATGTATATATGTACACATTTATGTATATATGTACACATATATGTATATATGTATGTATGTGTGTTTATATTTGTATATGTACATATACATATGTATATGTATATATACATATATATACATACACATATAATTTAATTCAAAAAAATATTATATACAAAAATTAAAAATTAAATTATTTAGACATTCACCACAGACATTGTGATCCTAATAAGAAGGGCACAACTCCACTATGGATAATCCTAAGAGTGTAGTTCCGTGGAAGTTGTAGCTCTATAATAAGGGGCGCAACTCTTTCATGGAGGTTGAAATTTCTTCTATCTACTTTTTTTCAACTTATAATAAAAACATTCATACCTTATTTTTTCCCCTTGTTTCCATTGGAACCTTGGTTGTGTCTTATCTTTGTTACTTCTCTTTTTGTATTGTAAATGAGAGTGCTACTTCTTTTTTCATCTTGTTAATGAGAATGAGATAGACAAATAAAGTTAGGGCACAACTGCATTATAAAAAAATAGCATCTAACTTTTGCTAAGTTTTTGTATTTTCTATAATTGAAAGGTATTCATGTCTTTTGTTAGTAGTTACTTTTGAAAAATAGTGTAATAATTTTTCTTAATACTATTTGTACATCTATAAATCAATAAATGTTATTTTTTTATGTAAAATAAATGTTATCTTTTGCAAAATCTATATATAAACTATTTAACAAAAAGTATTCAAAAATTAAATTATTAATAGTTTGATTGACCCCAAAATTTAATTCTTATTACAATAAATTGTTCAAGACATGCAATAATGAAATTTGTATAATTTATTAATAACTATTTATCAAAATAATACAATTAATACATATTACTTGAATCCACTCATGGGCGAGAAGTTGTTCCATTGAATCCCATCAACTACAATAGGGGAGAGGACTCACTAGTTGTGCACCCTAACTTCGCGGTTCTAATTATCCTACGTAGAAATTTCAAATCATGCCTAATTTTTTGCAACATACTTGGCAAGTCCCTTGCCTGCATTTCAAGGCCACATCATCAAATATGATGCCACATCAGCATGCTTTTTGTCAAGATGTCCAAAAAGACCCAAAAAAAGTGATACCAATACTTATGCATTCACATCATGGGTAGTCAAGCACTGCTGTGACATCACGTGATTGACTCTTTTTTAGATCAAAAGAAAACATTTTATTTTAATTAGGATAGTCATTTTACAACTATTAGACATTATATGAACAACTA